>CAMPQE020000011.1:600000-940580 GCA_946902985.2 Meconema thalassinum | reverse complement strand
TCTCGAAGGTTCCAGAACGACCTTAGCAGAAAAATGGGGTTGAGAAAATCCAACGGAGGAAATAGTTTTATAATTATAGGCAGTGGGTATTAGATAATATCCCACGTAGCGAGAGGGTTTCTCGTTTAAAGCTTAAGAAAAGCTCTTTTTAGTAAAGTTGGCTTATACAAGAAAAAGCTCAACATTGCAAATCCCACGAAGAGTGATTATTGCCCCAAAGTAAATAGTTTCACACTGCCTATAAATTATAATTAAAATCACTTGGAAGTTAAAACCATGAAGATGAGGTTAAAACTTTTAAAAAGGTACTTATCTTGATTTCATGTTGAAGTCGAAGATTTCGATGATGATTACTTAGCCAACATGGCGTAGAAGAGGGTGTGCCTCTTGGTTTGAGGAGGCTAAGCTCGAGCGGAGCTTTGACTGAACGAGTCAACTGCAGACGGAGAAGTGAGTGCAGCTCAGCGGAGCGCGGAGGGTCCAAGAAAAGGGGGAAAGAGAGGGGGGTAGGAGACAAAAGGAGAACATATAAGCATGGCCAACTTAAATACAACAAATTGATTTCTTGGTGAGCTGGTCTTCAAGGAGTTGATAGATGATACTAGCGCAGCATGGTGAGTAAAGAAGTAGACGTAGTCCTCTTGCTCAAGGAGAAAGTAGCTGACGATGGTAACGAGATCTGGTAGCCAAATAGATAAGTAAGTCATCTTGCACGATGAGGAATTGAGTAGCTTCAGAGGTTCGCTACTAGATGACGCTAGGTGGATCACAGAAGTTATATATCTGAAACATACTCATGAAGACATAAGAGACATGCCCAACAAGGAGAAAACAGATGATCACTGTTGGTGTTTGGCAAAGAGGAAGGAAGAAATGAACATGCAAAGAGCAATAGACATTATATCTCTCGTACCGTGTATTCAAAGAATACACCAAACCGTGTTCACACTTAAGGGAGGAAGACTGTTACGTGCAAGTGCCCGTCCCAACATTTCAAACATGTATTTACCCATGGATGCAGCTCTTGACATTTGTGAAACGACCGCTTCGTCGCTCAGTTCCGCCTGTGACCACGAGATGGTAGCTGCTGTCGGACTTTGGAAAGACTCCAAGTAGTACCTGTCTCTCCGATAGATGGTGTTTGCTGTGTCCTATTAAACTCTTTATACGCATGACATAATTGAAAGACAATTGCATTCTTCGTCATGAAACAAATGCCGGTGTATGCATGATACCGCCAAATTATTTGCTAAATTATGACATTGTTGGTTGATGTGTCAAGCCGTGATTGGACAATACATTTTACATGAATGCAGTTCGCTTCTTGACGCGAAAATTCTCCGCCATTTTTGTGGAAGTCCATTAGCTGTCGTGAAGTAAACATCAAGCCGACTGGTCGTGAAAGGTGTCACCGCTGACGGGGGCCTGGGCCCCCATCCTCTACGAAATGTAAATATATTCAACAGAAAATTTGAATACATATTCAACTAAGAAACGCCTGTGCTATATAAGCATTTAAGTTCTTCCTTTCGCCTGGACGCTGAACGTGATGGAGAATCGCAACTGGATGCGAACGAGTGCTGTCATCTAAACGACGCATGTGCCGGGTTAGCCAGTTTTGAAGCACATGTAGTGCCGTACAGAATTTAAAAATTATGTGTTAATTATTTTATTATTAGTGTGTCTCCACTGAGAAGGATGTAAGGTACGTTTCATTATATCTTCATATTTATTTTTGTTATGGAGCTCCGAGGTCATCTTATAGTATTGTTTTAATTCTGTTCCTCATTTGTTTTATAGGCCTAATTTTATTGCTGTTTTAATTACGTTTCCTGATTTATTTTAATTTTGTTCTCTTTTCTTCGTACCTTATGGAGACACATTTCTAATTTATTTTACGTTTAAATTATTATTTATTTTCTTTTGCCAATCTTGGGATTGACATAGTAATAGTATTTAGACATAATTGATTTCCGCCGTTCATTTCCTTCTGCTAATGTTTAAATTTAATTTTATTAATTGTTTGCCGTAATTTCGATCAGGCATGCGGTTTCCTTGTGTTTTTGTGGCCATGTTATGAAGAGATGCATTATGGTCTCGAGATCAGTCTCTTGGCGTCCACCGCGAAACTCAAACGTGTTGTGTTAACTTAAGATGTTTTTTTTATTTAATCTTGTCGGTTTAACATTGTGTTTTTCGTAATTGTTCCTGTGTTTATCTCCATCATGCAAATTAATGAATTGTTTTCTGATACAATTTAATTTGGTTAATTTTTTTTTGTTTCATCGTGGCCGGGATCTACGCATGCCGGATCGCTATTGCATTCCCTTGCAAATTATCAAACCCTTTTTCATTGTGTTATGCATGTAATTTTTATTTTAACCTTTGGGTTTTAACATTTGTATTTTAATTTAAGTCTTTTCTCTTCTTGGCTTTGCAAGCAAGCATGTTAGGCGGTATCTGGCCTTCATTGTAAATTTGTGCTGGTTGATGCATGTTCTGTTTCTGGTGAAGGTGCTCCTTTAAATTTTTAATATTAAACCTTTTATTTATAAAATGTTAATCTTTTGTTGTGGCATTATTTCGCCGACGGCAGTTCTGTCGGTGATTGGGGGGTGTCTGTACGATAGCCTGTGTGTGTTGTCCCCTTCTCCATCTTCCTTCCACTCCTTTGGAGCTCTTCTGTTGGGACACATCATCTGGAGATGATTTTGCTGTGGAAGCGACCCGGACCTCTCAAACAAAGGTAAGTTGGCCCCCCCATTTCAGGTGTCGCAGTGGTAGCAGAGCGTGGTTGAGTTCACTTCCGTAACTATCCCCTCCCCAGTACCCGCAGGCTGTTTTATGGACCCCTCTGGTACTGATGGGGCAGTTGTTGGTGGGATTTTGTCGGGCCAGGGCACTTGATGTTATGTTTTGCTAATCCTTGTCATTTGTTTTATTTCATGTTTGCCTCTGGATATCCATGTGGTACGCTGTAAGTGTCCTGTTCTAAACGAGGTGTTTGCTGCTGTATTTTGTCCTGTTTGTGTGCAACATCCCCACTGAAAATGAAGCTCGGTGAGTGACTGACATGTGTTCTTGGCATGGGAAATGGGATTTCTTGATTTTCTGACAGCCTATATGCTGCGTGTGAAGGAGTCCTGGAGCCCGTCGGAAGCTATTAGCCAGATGTTTTGTGCCTATTTTTGTAAATTAGCTTTCTGGTCTCGAGCCAAGCAGGTGGTGACGTGTGCAGTTCTGGGCTACGCTGTGCATGATGTTGTTGTCGAAATTCCAGGTGTCGTTTAAGAAGACTGTTGTGTTCCTCTATGTTTCTTTGCATGATATTCTGTGGTGATATGCTGTCCTCGTAAATTATTTATTATGGAACTGTCACTCCTATTGGTGTTATGGCAAAGTGTAGTCCGGTTAAAAGGGCTAACCTATGGAAATCTGCCCGCCCTATGTCCCTATTGTGGTGCCAGAAGGCACATTTAACATGCATGTCACTATTTTTTGGCTAGGAATTCTTCCCAAATTCATTCAAGGTAAGTGTTTGTTTTGAGGTGTTTTTATCCAGTGTGCGATTTGTAATTTTTTGTTCGTAAACTTACATTATACTGCAATCATTCTGGGATAAGCGTATATGTTGTGCAAATCATGTCTGTATGCATGTGTTGACGTTAGATTTTGATTTAGATTTGTAGGGTGGGGTAATTTAGGGTTTGTTTTGTTTGCAAAAGTAAGGTTAGGATCGTATTTTTATTAGTTGCTTTCATTGTAATTTTGAACTGAACATAATATGTAGGTGTGTTTTACGTGGAGATATCTACTGTCTGGGGTTAGCTAGGATTAGAAGTATGGGATTCTTTCTTGGTTTGATCCCTGGGCAGGTTGTATATAGGACTTGCACGATTCGAACTGGCTTGGTATGGGACTCGTCTGTTCGAGGACATGCAAGTATGTGTCATGTAATGTAATGTAATTGTAAGGGTATTGTGTTTTTTATTGTATTTGTTTGTGTTATGATATCTCTACGACTACATAACTTGCATATTTCAGTATTAATGGGAATTATTTTTGTGGGTGGTTAAAAATTATGTATCGCTGTTATTGGAGTATGTTGTGCGATGAATATGTTGTTGTGAATATGAGATCTCAGTTCGTGAACAGCCATAATGTAAAGTGCTTTCCTGCTTAATTAATTAATATAGGGTCGTCTAAATTTACTGGGATTAAATTTCTGTTGGACATTATGGTCATCAGGTTCTGTAAGTCAGCTTGTTTTACTTTTAAAGCCAGTAATCTCTTGTTGCTGGAAATCTGGGTCATCAGTTGCCTCATGCTAACTGGAAATTACATAGGCCTGCTGTTTAGTTCATGCTAGGGCAATCACGGTCATCAGCCTCTGTAACTTATGTAAAATTTTCTGCTTTTGACTAGTATTTCTAAATTTTTGTCTGCTTAATTCGTTAGGAATGGTGCGTTTGTATTCCCTGTTAGCCTCGTCTTTCAACAAGGGCGGCTTGTTTCTCATCTAACCGTATTTTCGGGCCATGTTAGGCATCCTTTGGTTGTACGTGTTCGTGTCTTAATCCTGAACGAGGAAACCTCATTTGTACCTCGTGTACTGTTGAACTTAGTTCTTTTTATGTTGGATTTTTCTCACCCAGGCGGATGTCGGCTGTATTCTCATCGGGTGTCGAACCTCAATTTCGTTCCTTGTGTGAGTGTATTGGTGTTTGGTTTTCTGCGCTGCCATTTCCTCTTCGT
Source organism: Meconema thalassinum (assembly GCA_946902985.2). Lineage (NCBI taxonomy): Eukaryota > Metazoa > Arthropoda > Insecta > Orthoptera > Tettigoniidae > Meconema > Meconema thalassinum. The sequence continues at coordinate 935,825 of CAMPQE020000011.1, read as the reverse complement.
TTTTGTCGTTACTGTAACTGCGTTTGAATTCCTCAGTGTCCCCATGCCAAGTAATGCGTGCGGTCACGAACCAACTATGTAGAGGCACACATGTCAGATTAATTAATTTTCTTTTTCGAAAACCCCAAGGCAAACAAAATTTCAAGAGTGCATCTGTCGCACATTAAGCGAGGTGGAGAGGTGTTTAATGAGGAAATGCTACCGTAAATTTTGTAAAACGAATTTTGTATAATGTAGAGTATCCCTAACCTTCATTGAGGCTTTCAGGCATCTGTTCCTTCTGGAATTTTGAACTGGATATGAAAACTCTGATGGGATACAAAATGTAAATGTTGGGAAATTCCCATTTTAATGGTAAATTGTAAAAGTGTACCTAAATTTTGATGTTTCATAGGAGATGCTAACATGTATGTTGGGCTCGGTGGGAGACCTAACTCATGGTAACCTTGTATTCCTGTTCCCTTTGGGAATTGTAGTGGTCATTCCTCTACCGTAGTTCCTTCTAAATGTATAGTCGTCTAACTCATGTAATCTTGAAATGTACTTCGAATCTGTAAAAAGGTAAACTTGTTAATGAAATTTTGTAAGCACGGATCTAGGGCATTGTCAGAAATATTTTCTTCATATAAATTCAACTTTGTTTCTCTTTTGTAAAATGTAGTAAGAATTAGTAATTCAGTAAACCTTTTTTGAAATCAGATTAACTTCTATTTTTGTTAATGGCTGCCCACGCGTCGAATCATATCTTGCACATTGCTTCCTCCTATTTCGTCTAAAGCGAACTAAATTGGACTTATTGAAAATGTATCTAACGTGTCTCGGACTCTGAAAGCACTGCTGGTGCTGGTGTACTGCGTTTCTGAAGATTTTTGGACACAGTGATGCTGTTGACTAAGTGGTTTGCGAGGTGATCAATTATCCCATCACTGATAATCTGACCCTGCATTCTTCCTAACCAAAACGATGCGGTTTCATCCATCAATTGGAGTTAACTGGTGAACATTATCTTCGGGAAACTTCTCTGGTGAATCGACAAGTTAAGGAGTACTGTCTATGCCTAGGCATATTCGTGAACCGTGGGTAGATTATAGGCTAGGGAATAACCCACCCACCAAGGGAAGATGATTAAGAGAAGGAAGTAGATTTGGGATTGGAAAAGAAGGATAGAAGAATAGGAGGAGAGTCCCACAAAAGTTATTAATTTGACTTTTAATCCATTTAGAAGCGGTTGCCACCGCAAATATGTGCTCGGATACCTAAAGTGGGTACGAGCTTGGTCGAAGCTGACGGGAACCGCAGCTAAGGCTTGGGCAGTTTGCCAGAGAGAGGCTTTAGTGTGTTTCCTCCCGAGCATGTATAAAAGTACTATGGGGAAGGGTGATGGTCTGGCAAGACTTAGAGGAACAAATTTACTGTATGGTTTCTTGAAGAAATTAGGTTTTTCAAAGTGATTCAAAGAATGCCAATGATTTAACTCAAGCTTAGTATTTTCAATTTCCAAAATTATGGAGTTCCTGTAAGGGCGACCAAGTGTCTCTAAGAAGGAATATGATAAGGAATTATACCTTATTGGGTAATCTTGGTAAATGAACCAATGGTTGCATTGGACAATGGCTAAGCTTTTACTCAGCGAGGAGCCGGCTAAAAGTTTAGACAAAAAGAAACACTTATTTTTTGGAAAACTGACCATAAGTTTCCGGAGAGGGTCTCCACAAGCAGGTAGTTGGCTTAGCGAACTTTACTTGCCTTACTGGCCAATTAGAATTAGCTATTATCGCTAAGAAGAACTTTAGTAAGGTGAAATTTAAGAGTTCTTGCTCAAATGCAACAAATGGTGAAAGCCCTATTAATGATTTTAATATCATTGAGTGAGGAGAGTCAAGGAAGACAGGATTTTGCCTAAACTTTATATTCGCAAATGAAAAAGAGAAGGGAAAAGATTTGTTTATTTTACAATTAGAAAGTTTGAGGAAATTAACAATTATGCAATATAATTTTAATAAACATAGTTCATTTGAACTTTTTAACAAATAGGGTCGCAGACCTCTTAACATCAAACAGTTGCTCCAGGCAATTGACAATTTACAAGGTTTCAAACCTTACATGTTTCTAAAATTTTTATAAGATTTAAACAAATGAGCAATGAAATAATTAAAGCTTGAATGTGAATTGAAGTACAAAAAGTGCACCTTAAGAAATTCGGGGGAGAATGTTCTAGAGAACGTGACAACTTTGAAAATAACAATAATAACAACGTGAAAAATAAAATAGAAGTTCCTACAACTTCTTATATTTATACAGAATTAATATATGAGAATTATACAAAGAGGGCAGGTCACTTACTGTGAAACCTGAAGAAAGTGAAAAGGAAGTTTCTAGACTTCCTGTGTTTAATTAGGAATCACGAGAAAAATGGGACAGTTTCCATTTCGTGAAACCTGAACATGACTCGCTCAAGAGTGTAGAGAATTGTTTTCCCTGTGTATAGGAAAGGGACAACGTGATTTAAAACTTGTATCACACAAGCAATTATGCAGAATTTAATAAATGTTAAACTAGCAAAGTTGGAAGGGCACTTCGTGAGTAACACCTTATAGAAAGTTACAATTTTATAAATAATGGTTGTTAGTAGAAGGTTAAGGAAAGATCATTGGGATATGGGATCAATGTTCATGGCCGTATTTAATATAACCGGACGATCGCGACGCGGTAGAAAAGTGGAGCAAGCACTGATTATCACTATAGTCTGTAAAGATGAATGCAAAGTTCACTAGAGAAACACTGAAGTTTATGAGAAAGAAAATTATTGCAATTATGGAGATAACTGATTGCACTATGTAGGTGAAAGTCTATTTCTCGAAAAAGTTGTGATTTACAACTAAATGCGCCATAGAATGTTCTAGAGGTTCCAACGGTGGAGGAAGTTAACTATTGCAAAAATTTATAAGGAAGATTCCTCATTTTAACTAGTATTTTCACAAGTACGTGAACAATACTTGACGGCAAGACTCGCAGATAGAGAACAAGATCTCGAAGGTTCCAGAACGACCTTAGCAGAAAAATGGGGTTGAGAAAATCCAACGGAGGAAATAGTTTTATAATTATAGGCAGTGGGTATTAGATAATATCCCACGTAGCGAGAGGGTTTCTCGTTTAAAGCTTAAGAAAAGCTCTTTTTAGTAAAGTTGGCTTATACAAGAAAAAGCTCAACATTGCAAATCCCACGAAGAGTGATTATTGCCCCAAAGTAAATAGTTTCACACTGCCTATAAATTATAATTAAAATCACTTGGAAGTTAAAACCATGAAGATGAGGTTAAAACTTTTAAAAAGGTACTTATCTTGATTTCATGTTGAAGTCGAAGATTTCGATGATGATTACTTAGCCAACATGGCGTAGAAGAGGGTGTGCCTCTTGGTTTGAGGAGGCTAAGCTCGAGCGGAGCTTTGACTGAACGAGTCAACTGCAGACGGAGAAGTGAGTGCAGCTCAGCGGAGCGCGGAGGGTCCAAGAAAAGGGGGAAAGAGAGGGGGGTAGGAGACAAAAGGAGAACATATAAGCATGGCCAACTTAAATACAACAAATTGATTTCTTGGTGAGCTGGTCTTCAAGGAGTTGATAGATGATACTAGCGCAGCATGGTGAGTAAAGAAGTAGACGTAGTCCTCTTGCTCAAGGAGAAAGTAGCTGACGATGGTAACGAGATCTGGTAGCCAAATAGATAAGTAAGTCATCTTGCACGATGAGGAATTGAGTAGCTTCAGAGGTTCGCTACTAGATGACGCTAGGTGGATCACAGAAGTTATATATCTGAAACATACTCATGAAGACATAAGAGACATGCCCAACAAGGAGAAAACAGATGATCACTGTTGGTGTTTGGCAAAGAGGAAGGAAGAAATGAACATGCAAAGAGCAATAGACATTATATCTCTCGTACCGTGTATTCAAAGAATACACCAAACCGTGTTCACACTTAAGGGAGGAAGACTGTTACGTGCAAGTGCCCGTCCCAACATTTCAAACATGTATTTACCCATGGATGCAGCTCTTGACATTTGTGAAACGACCGCTTCGTCGCTCAGTTCCGCCTGTGACCACGAGATGGTAGCTGCTGTCGGACTTTGGAAAGACTCCAAGTAGTACCTGTCTCTCCGATAGATGGTGTTTGCTGTGTCCTATTAAACTCTTTATACGCATGACATAATTGAAAGACAATTGCATTCTTCGTCATGAAACAAATGCCGGTGTATGCATGATACCGCCAAATTATTTGCTAAATTATGACATTGTTGGTTGATGTGTCAAGCCGTGATTGGACAATACATTTTACATGAATGCAGTTCGCTTCTTGACGCGAAAATTCTCCGCCATTTTTGTGGAAGTCCATTAGCTGTCGTGAAGTAAACATCAAGCCGACTGGTCGTGAAAGGTGTCACCGCTGACGGGGGCCTGGGCCCCCATCCTCTACGAAATGTAAATATATTCAACAGAAAATTTGAATACATATTCAACTAAGAAACGCCTGTGCTATATAAGCATTTAAGTTCTTCCTTTCGCCTGGACGCTGAACGTGATGGAGAATCGCAACTGGATGCGAACGAGTGCTGTCATCTAAACGACGCATGTGCCGGGTTAGCCAGTTTTGAAGCACATGTAGTGCCGTACAGAATTTAAAAATTATGTGTTAATTATTTTATTATTAGTGTGTCTCCACTGAGAAGGATGTAAGGTACGTTTCATTATATCTTCATATTTATTTTTGTTATGGAGCTCCGAGGTCATCTTATAGTATTGTTTTAATTCTGTTCCTCATTTGTTTTATAGGCCTAATTTTATTGCTGTTTTAATTACGTTTCCTGATTTATTTTAATTTTGTTCTCTTTTCTTCGTACCTTATGGAGACACATTTCTAATTTATTTTACGTTTAAATTATTATTTATTTTCTTTTGCCAATCTTGGGATTGACATAGTAATAGTATTTAGACATAATTGATTTCCGCCGTTCATTTCCTTCTGCTAATGTTTAAATTTAATTTTATTAATTGTTTGCCGTAATTTCGATCAGGCATGCGGTTTCCTTGTGTTTTTGTGGCCATGTTATGAAGAGATGCATTATGGTCTCGAGATCAGTCTCTTGGCGTCCACCGCGAAACTCAAACGTGTTGTGTTAACTTAAGATGTTTTTTTTATTTAATCTTGTCGGTTTAACATTGTGTTTTTCGTAATTGTTCCTGTGTTTATCTCCATCATGCAAATTAATGAATTGTTTTCTGATACAATTTAATTTGGTTAATTTTTTTTTGTTTCATCGTGGCCGGGATCTACGCATGCCGGATCGCTATTGCATTCCCTTGCAAATTATCAAACCCTTTTTCATTGTGTTATGCATGTAATTTTTATTTTAACCTTTGGGTTTTAACATTTGTATTTTAATTTAAGTCTTTTCTCTTCTTGGCTTTGCAAGCAAGCATGTTAGGCGGTATCTGGCCTTCATTGTAAATTTGTGCTGGTTGATGCATGTTCTGTTTCTGGTGAAGGTGCTCCTTTAAATTTTTAATATTAAACCTTTTATTTATAAAATGTTAATCTTTTGTTGTGGCATTATTTCGCCGACGGCAGTTCTGTCGGTGATTGGGGGGTGTCTGTACGATAGCCTGTGTGTGTTGTCCCCTTCTCCATCTTCCTTCCACTCCTTTGGAGCTCTTCTGTTGGGACACATCATCTGGAGATGATTTTGCTGTGGAAGCGACCCGGACCTCTCAAACAAAGGTAAGTTGGCCCCCCCATTTCAGGTGTCGCAGTGGTAGCAGAGCGTGGTTGAGTTCACTTCCGTAACTATCCCCTCCCCAGTACCCGCAGGCTGTTTTATGGACCCCTCTGGTACTGATGGGGCAGTTGTTGGTGGGATTTTGTCGGGCCAGGGCACTTGATGTTATGTTTTGCTAATCCTTGTCATTTGTTTTATTTCATGTTTGCCTCTGGATATCCATGTGGTACGCTGTAAGTGTCCTGTTCTAAACGAGGTGTTTGCTGCTGTATTTTGTCCTGTTTGTGTGCAACATCCCCACTGAAAATGAAGCTCGGTGAGTGACTGACATGTGTTCTTGGCATGGGAAATGGGATTTCTTGATTTTCTGACAGCCTATATGCTGCGTGTGAAGGAGTCCTGGAGCCCGTCGGAAGCTATTAGCCAGATGTTTTGTGCCTATTTTTGTAAATTAGCTTTCTGGTCTCGAGCCAAGCAGGTGGTGACGTGTGCAGTTCTGGGCTACGCTGTGCATGATGTTGTTGTCGAAATTCCAGGTGTCGTTTAAGAAGACTGTTGTGTTCCTCTATGTTTCTTTGCATGATATTCTGTGGTGATATGCTGTCCTCGTAAATTATTTATTATGGAACTGTCACTCCTATTGGTGTTATGGCAAAGTGTAGTCCGGTTAAAAGGGCTAACCTATGGAAATCTGCCCGCCCTATGTCCCTATTGTGGTGCCAGAAGGCACATTTAACATGCATGTCACTATTTTTTGGCTAGGAATTCTTCCCAAATTCATTCAAGGTAAGTGTTTGTTTTGAGGTGTTTTTATCCAGTGTGCGATTTGTAATTTTTTGTTCGTAAACTTACATTATACTGCAATCATTCTGGGATAAGCGTATATGTTGTGCAAATCATGTCTGTATGCATGTGTTGACGTTAGATTTTGATTTAGATTTGTAGGGTGGGGTAATTTAGGGTTTGTTTTGTTTGCAAAAGTAAGGTTAGGATCGTATTTTTATTAGTTGCTTTCATTGTAATTTTGAACTGAACATAATATGTAGGTGTGTTTTACGTGGAGATATCTACTGTCTGGGGTTAGCTAGGATTAGAAGTATGGGATTCTTTCTTGGTTTGATCCCTGGGCAGGTTGTATATAGGACTTGCACGATTCGAACTGGCTTGGTATGGGACTCGTCTGTTCGAGGACATGCAAGTATGTGTCATGTAATGTAATGTAATTGTAAGGGTATTGTGTTTTTTATTGTATTTGTTTGTGTTATGATATCTCTACGACTACATAACTTGCATATTTCAGTATTAATGGGAATTATTTTTGTGGGTGGTTAAAAATTATGTATCGCTGTTATTGGAGTATGTTGTGCGATGAATATGTTGTTGTGAATATGAGATCTCAGTTCGTGAACAGCCATAATGTAAAGTGCTTTCCTGCTTAATTAATTAATATAGGGTCGTCTAAATTTACTGGGATTAAATTTCTGTTGGACATTATGGTCATCAGGTTCTGTAAGTCAGCTTGTTTTACTTTTAAAGCCAGTAATCTCTTGTTGCTGGAAATCTGGGTCATCAGTTGCCTCATGCTAACTGGAAATTACATAGGCCTGCTGTTTAGTTCATGCTAGGGCAATCACGGTCATCAGCCTCTGTAACTTATGTAAAATTTTCTGCTTTTGACTAGTATTTCTAAATTTTTGTCTGCTTAATTCGTTAGGAATGGTGCGTTTGTATTCCCTGTTAGCCTCGTCTTTCAACAAGGGCGGCTTGTTTCTCATCTAACCGTATTTTCGGGCCATGTTAGGCATCCTTTGGTTGTACGTGTTCGTGTCTTAATCCTGAACGAGGAAACCTCATTTGTACCTCGTGTACTGTTGAACTTAGTTCTTTTTATGTTGGATTTTTCTCACCCAGGCGGATGTCGGCTGTATTCTCATCGGGTGTCGAACCTCAATTTCGTTCCTTGTGTGAGTGTATTGGTGTTTGGTTTTCTGCGCTGCCATTTCCTCTTCGTTTTTGTCGTTACTGTAACTGCGTTTGAATTCCTCAGTGTCCCCATGCCAAGTAATGCGTGCGGTCACGAACCAACTATGTAGAGGCACACATGTCAGATTAATTAATTTTCTTTTTCGAAAACCCCAAGGCAAACAAAATTTCAAGAGTGCATCTGTCGCACATTAAGCGAGGTGGAGAGGTGTTTAATGAGGAAATGCTACCGTAAATTTTGTAAAACGAATTTTGTATAATGTAGAGTATCCCTAACCTTCATTGAGGCTTTCAGGCATCTGTTCCTTCTGGAATTTTGAACTGGATATGAAAACTCTGATGGGATACAAAATGTAAATGTTGGGAAATTCCCATTTTAATGGTAAATTGTAAAAGTGTACCTAAATTTTGATGTTTCATAGGAGATGCTAACATGTATGTTGGGCTCGGTGGGAGACCTAACTCATGGTAACCTTGTATTCCTGTTCCCTTTGGGAATTGTAGTGGTCATTCCTCTACCGTAGTTCCTTCTAAATGTATAGTCGTCTAACTCATGTAATCTTGAAATGTACTTCGAATCTGTAAAAAGGTAAACTTGTTAATGAAATTTTGTAAGCACGGATCTAGGGCATTGTCAGAAATATTTTCTTCATATAAATTCAACTTTGTTTCTCTTTTGTAAAATGTAGTAAGAATTAGTAATTCAGTAAACCTTTTTTGAAATCAGATTAACTTCTATTTTTGTTAATGGCTGCCCACGCGTCGAATCATATCTTGCACATTGCTTCCTCCTATTTCGTCTAAAGCGAACTAAATTGGACTTATTGAAAATGTATCTAACGTGTCTCGGACTCTGAAAGCACTGCTGGTGCTGGTGTACTGCGTTTCTGAAGATTTTTGGACACAGTGATGCTGTTGACTAAGTGGTTTGCGAGGTGATCAATTATCCCATCACTGATAATCTGACCCTGCATTCTTCCTAACCAAAACGATGCGGTTTCATCCATCAATTGGAGTTAACTGGTGAACATTATCTTCGGGAAACTTCTCTGGTGAATCGACAAGTTAAGGAGTACTGTCTATGCCTAGGCATATTCGTGAACCGTGGGTAGATTATAGGCTAGCGAATAACCCACCCACCAAGGGAAGATGATTAAGAGAAGGAAGTAGATTTGGGATTGGAAAAGAAGGATAGAAGAATAGGAGGAGAGTCCCACAAAAGTTATTAATTTGACTTTTAATCCATTTAGAAGCGGTTGCCACCGCAAATATGTGCTCGGATACCTAAAGTGGGTACGAGCTTGGTCGAAGCTGACGGGAACCGCAGCTAAGGCTTGGGCAGTTTGCCAGAGAGAGGCTTTAGTGTGTTTCCTCCCGAGCATGTATAAAAGTACTATGGGGAAGGGTGATGGTCTGGCAAGACTTAGAGGAACAAATTTACTGTATGGTTTCTTGAAGAAATTAGGTTTTTCAAAGTGATTCAAAGAATGCCAATGATTTAACTCAAGCTTAGTATTTTCAATTTCCAAAATTATGGAGTTCCTGTAAGGGCGACCAAGTGTCTCTAAGAAGGAATATGATAAGGAATTATACCTTATTGGGTAATCTTGGTAAATGAACCAATGGTTGCATTGGACAATGGCTAAGCTTTTACTCAGCGAGGAGCCGGCTAAAAGTTTAGACAAAAAGAAACACTTATTTTTTGGAAAACTGACCATAAGTTTCCGGAGAGGGTCTCCACAAGCAGGTAGTTGGCTTAGCGAACTTTACTTGCCTTACTGGCCAATTAGAATTAGCTATTATCGCTAAGAAGAACTTTAGTAAGGTGAAATTTAAGAGTTCTTGCTCAAATGCAACAAATGGTGAAAGCCCTATTAATGATTTTAATATCATTGAGTGAGGAGAGTCAAGGAAGACAGGATTTTGCCTAAACTTTATATTCGCAAATGAAAAAGAGAAGGGAAAAGATTTGTTTATTTTACAATTAGAAAGTTTGAGGAAATTAACAATTATGCAATATAATTTTAATAAACATAGTTCATTTGAACTTTTTAACAAATAGGGTCGCAGACCTCTTAACATCAAACAGTTGCTCCAGGCAATTGACAATTTACAAGGTTTCAAACCTTACATGTTTCTAAAATTTTTATAAGATTTAAACAAATGAGCAATGAAATAATTAAAGCTTGAATGTGAATTGAAGTACAAAAAGTGCACCTTAAGAAATTCGGGGGAGAATGTTCTAGAGAACGTGACAACTTTGAAAATAACAATAATAACAACGTGAAAAATAAAATAGAAGTTCCTACAACTTCTTATATTTATACAGAATTAATATATGAGAATTATACAAAGAGGGCAGGTCACTTACTGTGAAACCTGAAGAAAGTGAAAAGGAAGTTTCTAGACTTCCTGTGTTTAATTAGGAATCACGAGAAAAATGGGACAGTTTCCATTTCGTGAAACCTGAACATGACTCGCTCAAGAGTGTAGAGAATTGTTTTCCCTGTGTATAGGAAAGGGACAACGTGATTTAAAACTTGTATCACACAAGCAATTATGCAGAATTTAATAAATGTTAAACTAGCAAAGTTGGAAGGGCACTTCGTGAGTAACACCTTATAGAAAGTTACAATTTTATAAATAATGGTTGTTAGTAGAAGGTTAAGGAAAGATCATTGGGATATGGGATCAATGTTCATGGCCGTATTTAATATAACCGGACGATCGCGACGCGGTAGAAAAGTGGAGCAAGCACTGATTATCACTATAGTCTGTAAAGATGAATGCAAAGTTCACTAGAGAAACACTGAAGTTTATGAGAAAGAAAATTATTGCAATTATGGAGATAACTGATTGCACTATGTAGGTGAAAGTCTATTTCTCGAAAAAGTTGTGATTTACAATTAAATGCGCCATAGAATGTTCTAGAGGTTCCAACGGTGGAGGAAGTTAACTATTGCAAAAATTTATAAGGAAGATTCCTCATTTTAACTAGTATTTTCACAAGTACGTGAACAATACTTGACGGCAAGACTCGCAGATAGAGAACAAGATCTCGAAGGTTCCAGAACGACCTTAGCAGAAAAATGGGGTTGAGAAAATCCAACGGAGGAAATAGTTTTATAATTATAGGCAGTGGGTATTAGATAATATCCCACGTAGCGAGAGGGTTTCTCGTTTAAAGCTTAAGAAAAGCTCTTTTTAGTAAAGTTGGCTTATACAAGAAAAAGCTCAACATTGCAAATCCCACGAAGAGTGATTATTGCCCCAAAGTAAATAGTTTCACACTGCCTATAAATTATAATTAAAATCACTTGGAAGTTAAAACCATGAAGATGAGGTTAAAACTTTTAAAAAGGTACTTATCTTGATTTCATGTTGAAGTCGAAGATTTCGATGATGATTACTTAGCCAACATGGCGTAGAAGAGGGTGTGCCTCTTGGTTTGAGGAGGCTAAGCTCGAGCGGAGCTTTGACTGAACGAGTCAACTGCAGACGGAGAAGTGAGTGCAGCTCAGCGGAGCGCGGAGGGTCCAAGAAAAGGGGGAAAGAGAGGGGGGTAGGAGACAAAAGGAGAACATATAAGCATGGCCAACTTAAATACAACAAATTGATTTCTTGGTGAGCTGGTCTTCAAGGAGTTGATAGATGATACTAGCGCAGCATGGTGAGTAAAGAAGTAGACGTAGTCCTCTTGCTCAAGGAGAAAGTAGCTGACGATGGTAACGAGATCTGGTAGCCAAATAGATAAGTAAGTCATCTTGCACGATGAGGAATTGAGTAGCTTCAGAGGTTCGCTACTAGATGACGCTAGGTGGATCACAGAAGTTATATATCTGAAACATACTCATGAAGACATAAGAGACATGCCCAACAAGGAGAAAACAGATGATCACTGTTGGTGTTTGGCAAAGAGGAAGGAAGAAATGAACATGCAAAGAGCAATAGACATTATATCTCTCGTACCGTGTATTCAAAGAATACACCATACTGGGGGGACAAACACCAACAGAGAGCAAATAAGCAGTTACACATTTATTGGAAGCGGAGCGATCAAAGACAGTGGTCTTGTGATCGGTCCATTTGTAGTCAAGATTCTGGCCACCCTGACTCTCCCATCTCTTCCAGGGTAACATTCGGTCACCCTACCAGAATCCATACTAAGGGGGGTGAAATATCCCTAACCAAGACCAAGTCCCCTACTTTAATGTCGGGACTGGAAAGAAACCACTTCTGCCTCCGTTGCAAGGAAGTTAAATATTCCAAGTTCCTCCTTTTCCAAAAAGAATTACGGAGGGCTTCAAGTTTCCGCCAAGCGATAGGTAGATTAGAATCCCGGTAAGAATTAGGAAGAGGAGGAGGGGCAGAAAGAGAAGTGCCGATAAGGAAGTGACCAGGGGTGAGTGGAAGTAGGTCATCAGGGTCATTGGAAAGTGGAGTTAAAGGGCGAGAGTTAACAACACCTTCAATCAGAACAGACAGAGAATTGAATTCTTCGTAAGTCAGAATTCGATTACCTAACACTTTTCTCAAATGACGTTTAGTGAGCTTTACGCAAGATTCCCACCTACCACCATGATGCGGAGCGTAAGGAGGTATAAAGCGCCATTTGAAACCTTTTGAATAAGAAAAATTAGAGATTTGTTCCATGGCAGGAGAGGAAGTGAGAGCTTTCTTCCACAGGGAGGCTGCGCCCTGAAAGGTGGAAGCGTTATCAGAGAACATCTCAGAAGGAACACCACGCCTAGCGGTGAAACGAGAGACAGCTGATAAAAAATAAGAAGTAGAAGCATTCGTTACTAGTTCCAAGTGGATTGCGCCGGTAACCATGCAAACAAAGAGAGAGACATAAAGCTTACCAAACAATTTGCGTTTAGCTTCAGGAGAGTTTCGTTGATATTGGAACGGACCCATATAGTCCACGCCAGTTAAAGCAAATGGGCGTATAGGAGAAGAACGAAAAGAGGGCAGATCGCTCATTAATTGAGTGTTGATTTTAGGTTTCGCTTTGAAACAAGGAATGCACTTATGAATTACAGAAGAAACTTCATGAATTCCATTTATAATCCAGTACTTTTCTCTTAAGAGGCAGAGCAGAGTACGTGTACCAACATGAAGATTACGGTAATGAAAGTCACGTATAATTAAAGAAGTAACGTGATGTTTGGAAGGCAAAATAACGGGATGCTTTTTGCCCTCAGTGAGTAAAGATTGCGAGAGCCTTCCACCTACCCAAAGTATTCCATGGTCATCAAGGAACGGGGCTAAAGCACGAAGACGGCTGGATTTGGGAAGATCTCTTTTAGAAGAAAGCAATGACAATTCAAAAGAAAAGGCTTCTTGCTGTGTCAGTTGTAAAATCTTAATGGTGGCGAGATTCAATTCATGATTGGTAAGGTGTGGTTTAGGGAGAAGAGGTTGGTCAACCACGAGATATTTCCATCTAAGGAGATAGGCAACAATCCGTAGTAATTTATGGAAGGAAGAATAGCGGGACAACAAAGGATGAGATGCGTTGGAAACAAGACACGAAGCAATGGGTAGAGGTACTTTAGCGTCAGGCAAGTTGGAGTTTGTAGCTGGGGGTTTAGAAGGCCATGAGGAAGATTCGTCGATTAACCACGAGGGCCCATGCCAGTACAATTGGGAAGCTGCCAATTGAGAGGGTAAACAACCACGAGAGATGATATCAGCTGGATTATCCGCACTGGGAACATGCCTCCATTGACATCTAGAAGAAAGAGTTTGAATTTTGGAAACCCTGTTTGCGACAAAAGTTTGCCAGTGAGAGGGGTTTTTGGCGATCCAAGAAAGGGCGATCATAGAATCGCTCCAGAGATAGATTTGCGAAAATTCGACCTTTAATACTTCCCGTAATTTCTTGACAAGTTCTGCAGCCATTAGTGCAGCGCACAGTTCGAGCCTAGGCAAAGTGATAGTTTTAAGAGGAGCGACCTTCGATTTGGCACAAACAAGGTTAGAAACTGAAGATCCATAGAGTGAATCGTGATAAACTAAATATGCACAGCAACCATAAGCTTTTTCGGAACTGTCCGCGAACACGTGAAGGAAAAAAGATGCATTAGAATGAGAGCTGATTAAATTCCTGGGAATTTCAATGAGGGAAAGATCCAGCAAATCGCTGCGAAACGAGAGCCAACGATTAAGAAAAGAAAGAGGGACAGCGTCATCCCATTCACATTTAAGCGACCACAGCTCTTGCATGAAGAGTTTGGCTATAACGATAACTGGGGCAAGAAATTGAAGCGGATCGAAAATTTTTGCAATTTCAGAGAGGATTTGTCTTTTTGTATTAGGAAGCTCTTCTGCGAGCGTAACTTTATAGATAAGAGTGTCAGTGTTAGTGCACCAGTGAACTCCTAGAGTTTTTATAGATTCGGAGTTTCCACAAATTTCGACAGAAGAAGGATCTACGTCTTCAATGGGAAACTGAGCGAGAAACTCACGGGAGTTGGAGTTCCACTTATGAAGTGGGAAACCTCCATTCCTTAGTAATGCTTGAAGTTCTAAAGATACAAAAGAAGCTTCCTCCAAAGAGGGGAAGGATTGCAAATAATCGTCGACATAGAATGACGTAGTTAGTGCTTCAGAGGCTTTGGGGTTAAATAAATGACCATCTTGAGAGGCTAGCAAGTGTAGGGATCGGATAGAAAGGAAAGCAGAGGGTTTTAAGCCATAAGTAACCGTTTTCAAGCGAAATACCTTAATGGGCTTACTGATTTCATCACGCCACAAGATTCTTTGAAGATCTCGTTGTTCTGGTTGAATTAACACTTGACGGTACATCTGTTTTATATCGGCTATGACAGCTATGGGAAATAATCGAAAGTTTAAAAGTATAGCAGATAAATCTGATTGAATAGCAGGACCAGAATAAAGAGTGTCATTAAGGCTGTTGCCGTTAACGTCGGGTGATGAACCATTGAAAACAACTCGGATTTTATCTTTTACAAGAGGGTTTTTCCACACGGGATGGTGATTTAAATAAACCGTTTCGATTGGAGGGTGCAATTCATCATCGGATTTGTTAACAACTTCCATATGATCCAAGCTTTCATACTCATCCATGAAATCAGTGTACTGTTGTTTAACAAGAGGTTCCTTCTTGAATTTGCTCTCGATAGCAAAGAGAGCTTTTCGAGCTTTGGGCTGAGAATTGATAAGTTTAGGAGGATTATTTAATCTTGGCATTTGAACGACGAACCGGCCATCAGTAGAACGAGTGGTGGTGTTTAAAAAAAGTTGCTCACAGAATTCATTTTCTGAAGAAGTTACATTAGGAGAATCAACATTTTCAAGCCTCCAAAACTGTTCCAGATCAGTATTGGAGAAGTAACATTGCGATGCGGGTTGGGGTGAATAATGGGGAAGTTGCCCTGTGACAATCCATCCAAAATTAGTGTCTCTAGCGACCACGTTTGAGGATAGCATGCGAACCTGTTTCCGAAGGCAGTTCCAAAAGACATTGGCACTAAAGAGTATGTCAATGGGATTTTGTATGTTAAACGAAGGATCGGCTAACCTTAAATGCGAGGGAATGTTTAACCCCGAAATATCAACCGAGTGACTAGGAGTGTCTTCTCCAATGCTATTGAGAATTAGACAATTAAGTTTAAGAAAGTTGTTTCTATGACAAGTATCTCTTATGGTTAGTTTTGAAAATTGTAAAGCTTGCGATTTTGAGCTGTTGATGCCCGACACATTGATAGAAGTGGGGTTTACGGGTAGGCCTAGTTTTCTAATCAAGGAATTGGACACAAAATCATGAGTTGCCGCTGAGTCTAGAAGACCGCGTGCACGGACCCAGTTGCCAAAATTATCCTGAACGTCAATTTGGACAGTAGACAACAATACTTGAGCACTGCGAATGGACTTAGCATTTTGAATATATGATGAAGCATTAGAACTGTTAACACTATCATTTTTCGGCGAAGTAGATGCTGTCGATGACCTTGCCTGATCATGACGATGTAGCAGAGTATGATGAGCCTTTTCACAATGGTAGCAAAGTCTTGTGGACTTACAGTTAGAAGCAGAATGCGTAGGCGCTAGGCAGTTGAAACAATGTTTGTTTTGGGCGACTAATTTTCGTCTGTCATCGACTGACATTTCTTTAAAGGATTTGCAGAGGTATAGGGCATGGGGATCTTTACAAAGTATGCACTTTACCGGTTCGTTTAAACTTTTGCGAGGTTCACCTTGCGTGTTTAAAACAATAGAGCTAGCAACACGACGTTCACTAGACCTAGTTGGATAACCAGTAGTGTTTGATTTGAATTTGGATGAGCTGGACCCTGGTTTTTGGGTATTAGACGCTGAGCGTTCGCTTTTGGGTTTGATGGACATTAATTCGAATTTGGAACTAGGAGATGAAGGTTCGCTCTGATTGGCTAGCGCGGTTAAAAGTTGGCATCTAGCGTTTATGAAAGTGACTAAATGCTCGTAAGAGTAGTCGTCTTCCTTAGAAAGTTCAATTTCCCAAGCTTTGAGGGTAGCAGCATCAACTTTAGAAACTACTAAATGTATTAGGAAAGTATCCCAATGTTCGGTAGGCTGCTCTAATTGGGACAAAGCTTTAACGTGGAGTTGGGTAGTGTCAATTAAAGTACGCAAACTAGTGACGTCATTGTGCTGTGACGCAGGTAGGTTAAATAGAGCCTTAATATGGCGTTGAATACGTAAACGTGAATTTCCATATCTTTCTTTTAATAAGTTAAAGGCAATGGGGTAATTTTCGGCACGCAGAGGAAGTGCTGCAACTAACTGCAAAGCTTGACCTCGAAGGATAGATCTCAAGTAATGAAACTTGTAAATGACTTGAATGTCTTCATTGTCATGAACAAGGGAGCAAAATAATTCATAGAAAGAATCCCAAGTGGATTCATCTCCAGAAAAATGGGGTAAATCAATTTTCGGTAAAGTAGGTTTGGGCTTGTGAGTGCTCTCACGGAAAGAAGTTTGGGGTTCGTGAAGGGAACCAAGAACAAAAGCGTCCTTTTTCTGCTCCTCTTCGAGTTGGCGTATTATTCTGGAAGCAGAACCTATGCCTTCGTAATATAAGTTCTCTACTTCGACACGATCTTCTGTTTGATTGAGCATGCAAGTTTCAATTTCAGTTTGAATGTTACAGTAGTTTTCATAAGAACGTTCAAAATCCTTTACACGATGTTTCAACAAATCTAATTGCGCGTCTGAGGGATCTAATTCTTTTATGTACCTTCTGAATCGGGTAATTTGCCCTTTATAGGATGCTCGTTTAGAAGTAAGTTTTTCATCCTTATCCTTATCAGTGGGAGCCATATTAAAGAAGATGAATGAAAATGTAACTCACGAAACTGTGGAACCTTGGAAATGCTGTCAAGCTGGCAGCAGCGAACGAGTAGAAAGAATGGGACACACCATAGGAGACAGGAGCGGCCTCTTTCCCGTTCACAGGCTTTGCACGATGTGGTTATAGCTGAAATATTCAACACAGATATTAGAAATATGCAAAATATTGTCAAATGACACTTTTTTAAAAAGAGAAAGGAAAAAATGGGCTCTCCCGGGTTTCGGCACCAAATTTTGGGTAGATTATAGGCTAGGGAATAACCCACCCACCAAGGGAAGATGATTAAGAGAAGGAAGTAGATTTGGGATTGGAAAAGAAGGATAGAAGAATAGGAGGAGAGTCCCACAAAAGTTATTAATTTGACTTTTAATCCATTTAGAAGCGGTTGCCACCGCAAATATGTGCTCGGATACCTAAAGTGGGTACGAGCTTGGTCGAAGCTGACGGGAACCGCAGCTAAGGCTTGGGCAGTTTGCCAGAGAGAGGCTTTAGTGTGTTTCCTCCCGAGCATGTATAAAAGTACTATGGGGAAGGGTGATGGTCTGGCAAGACTTAGAGGAACAAATTTACTGTATGGTTTCTTGAAGAAATTAGGTTTTTCAAAGTGATTCAAAGAATGCCAATGATTTAACTCAAGCTTAGTATTTTCAATTTCCAAAATTATGGAGTTCCTGTAAGGGCGACCAAGTGTCTCTAAGAAGGAATATGATAAGGAATTATACCTTATTGGGTAATCTTGGTAAATGAACCAATGGTTGCATTGGACAATGGCTAAGCTTTTACTCAGCGAGGAGCCGGCTAAAAGTTTAGACAAAAAGAAACACTTATTTTTTGGAAAACTGACCATAAGTTTCCGGAGAGGGTCTCCACAAGCAGGTAGTTGGCTTAGCGAACTTTACTTGCCTTACTGGCCAATTAGAATTAGCTATTATCGCTAAGAAGAACTTTAGTAAGGTGAAATTTAAGAGTTCTTGCTCAAATGCAACAAATGGTGAAAGCCCTATTAATGATTTTAATATCATTGAGTGAGGAGAGTCAAGGAAGACAGGATTTTGCCTAAACTTTATATTCGCAAATGAAAAAGAGAAGGGAAAAGATTTGTTTATTTTACAATTAGAAAGTTTGAGGAAATTAACAATTATGCAATATAATTTTAATAAACATAGTTCATTTGAACTTTTTAACAAATAGGGTCGCAGACCTCTTAACATCAAACAGTATCTCCAGGCAATTGACAATTTACAAGGTTTCAAACCTTACATGTTTCTAAAATTTTTATAAGATTTAAACAAATGAGCAATGAAATAATTAAAGCTTGAATGTGAATTGAAGTACAAAAAGTGCACCTTAAGAAATTCGGGGGAGAATGTTCTAGAGAACGTGACAACTTTGAAAATAACAATAATAACAACGTGAAAAATAAAATAGAAGTTCCTACAACTTCTTATATTTATACAGAATTAATATATGAGAATTATACAAAGAGGGCAGGTCACTTACTGTGAAACCTGAAGAAAGTGAAAAGGAAGTTTCTAGACTTCCTGTGTTTAATTAGGAATCACGAGAAAAATGGGACAGTTTCCATTTCGTGAAACCTGAACATGACTCGCTCAAGAGTGTAGAGAATTGTTTTCCCTGTGTATAGGAAAGGGACAACGTGATTTAAAACTTGTATCACACAAGCAATTATGCAGAATTTAATAAATGTTAAACTAGCAAAGTTGGAAGGGCACTTCGTGAGTAACACCTTATAGAAAGTTACAATTTTATAAATAATGGTTGTTAGTAGAAGGTTAAGGAAAGATCATTGGGATATGGGATCAATGTTCATGGCCGTATTTAATATAACCGGACGATCGCGACGCGGTAGAAAAGTGGAGCAAGCACTGATTATCACTATAGTCTGTAAAGATGAATGCAAAGTTCACTAGAGAAACACTGAAGTTTATGAGAAAGAAAATTATTGCAATTATGGAGATAACTGATTGCACTATGTAGGTGAAAGTCTATTTCTCGAAAAAGTTGTGATTTACAACTAAATGCGCCATAGAATGTTCTAGAGGTTCCAACGGTGGAGGAAGTTAACTATTGCAAAAATTTATAAGGAAGATTCCTCATTTTAACTAGTATTTTCACAAGTACGTGAACAATACTTGACGGCAAGACTCGCAGATAGAGAACAAGATCTCGAAGGTTCCAGAACGACCTTAGCAGAAAAATGGGGTTGAGAAAATCCAACGGAGGAAATAGTTTTATAATTATAGGCAGTGGGTATTAGATAATATCCCACGTAGCGAGAGGGTTTCTCGTTTAAAGCTTAAGAAAAGCTCTTTTTAGTAAAGTTGGCTTATACAAGAAAAAGCTCAACATTGCAAATCCCACGAAGAGTGATTATTGCCCCAAAGTAAATAGTTTCACACTGCCTATAAATTATAATTAAAATCACTTGGAAGTTAAAACCATGAAGATGAGGTTAAAACTTTTAAAAAGGTACTTATCTTGATTTCATGTTGAAGTCGAAGATTTCGATGATGATTACTTAGCCAACATGGCGTAGAAGAGGGTGTGCCTCTTGGTTTGAGGAGGCTAAGCTCGAGCGGAGCTTTGACTGAACGAGTCAACTGCAGACGGAGAAGTGAGTGCAGCTCAGCGGAGCGCGGAGGGTCCAAGAAAAGGGGGAAAGAGAGGGGGGTAGGAGACAAAAGGAGAACATATAAGCATGGCCAACTTAAATACAACAAATTGATTTCTTGGTGAGCTGGTCTTCAAGGAGTTGATAGATGATACTAGCGCAGCATGGTGAGTAAAGAAGTAGACGTAGTCCTCTTGCTCAAGGAGAAAGTAGCTGACGATGGTAACGAGATCTGGTAGCCAAATAGATAAGTAAGTCATCTTGCACGATGAGGAATTGAGTAGCTTCAGAGGTTCGCTACTAGATGACGCTAGGTGGATCACAGAAGTTATATATCTGAAACATACTCATGAAGACATAAGAGACATGCCCAACAAGGAGAAAACAGATGATCACTGTTGGTGTTTGGCAAAGAGGAAGGAAGAAATGAACATGCAAAGAGCAATAGACATTATATCTCTCGTACCGTGTATTCAAAGAATACACCATACTGGGGGGACAAACACCAACAGAGAGCAAATAAGCAGTTACACATTTATTGGAAGCGGAGCGATCAAAGACAGTGGTCTTGTGATCGGTCCATTTGTAGTCAAGATTCTGGCCACCCTGACTCTCCCATCTCTTCCAGGGTAACATTCGGTCACCCTACCAGAATCCATACTAAGGGGGGTGAAATATCCCTAACCAAGACCAAGTCCCCTACTTTAATGTCGGGACTGGAAAGAAACCACTTCTGCCTCCGTTGCAAGGAAGTTAAATATTCCAAGTTCCTCCTTTTCCAAAAAGAATTACGGAGGGCTTCAAGTTTCCGCCAAGCGATAGGTAGATTAGAATCCCGGTAAGAATTAGGAAGAGGAGGAGGGGCAGAAAGAGAAGTGCCGATAAGGAAGTGACCAGGGGTGAGTGGAAGTAGGTCATCAGGGTCATTGGAAAGTGGAGTTAAAGGGCGAGAGTTAACAACACCTTCAATCAGAACAGACAGAGAATTGAATTCTTCGTAAGTCAGAATTCGATTACCTAACACTTTTCTCAAATGACGTTTAGTGAGCTTTACGCAAGATTCCCACCTACCACCATGATGCGGAGCGTAAGGAGGTATAAAGCGCCATTTGAAACCTTTTGAATAAGAAAAATTAGAGATTTGTTCCATGGCAGGAGAGGAAGTGAGAGCTTTCTTCCACAGGGAGGCTGCGCCCTGAAAGGTGGAAGCGTTATCAGAGAACATCTCAGAAGGAACACCACGCCTAGCGGTGAAACGAGAGACAGCTGATAAAAAATAAGAAGTAGAAGCATTCGTTACTAGTTCCAAGTGGATTGCGCCGGTAACCATGCAAACAAAGAGAGAGACATAAAGCTTACCAAACAATTTGCGTTTAGCTTCAGGAGAGTTTCGTTGATATTGGAACGGACCCATATAGTCCACGCCAGTTAAAGCAAATGGGCGTATAGGAGAAGAACGAAAAGAGGGCAGATCGCTCATTAATTGAGTGTTGATTTTAGGTTTCGCTTTGAAACAAGGAATGCACTTATGAATTACAGAAGAAACTTCATGAATTCCATTTATAATCCAGTACTTTTCTCTTAAGAGGCAGAGCAGAGTACGTGTACCAACATGAAGATTACGGTAATGAAAGTCACGTATAATTAAAGAAGTAACGTGATGTTTGGAAGGCAAAATAACGGGATGCTTTTTGCCCTCAGTGAGTAAAGATTGCGAGAGCCTTCCACCTACCCAAAGTATTCCATGGTCATCAAGGAACGGGGCTAAAGCACGAAGACGGCTGGATTTGGGAAGATCTCTTTTAGAAGAAAGCAATGACAATTCAAAAGAAAAGGCTTCTTGCTGTGTCAGTTGTAAAATCTTAATGGTGGCGAGATTCAATTCATGATTGGTAAGGTGTGGTTTAGGGAGAAGAGGTTGGTCAACCACGAGATATTTCCATCTAAGGAGATAGGCAACAATCCGTAGTAATTTATGGAAGGAAGAATAGCGGGACAACAAAGGATGAGATGCGTTGGAAACAAGACACGAAGCAATGGGTAGAGGTACTTTAGCGTCAGGCAAGTTGGAGTTTGTAGCTGGGGGTTTAGAAGGCCATGAGGAAGATTCGTCGATTAACCACGAGGGCCCATGCCAGTACAATTGGGAAGCTGCCAATTGAGAGGGTAAACAACCACGAGAGATGATATCAGCTGGATTATCCGCACTGGGAACATGCCTCCATTGACATCTAGAAGAAAGAGTTTGAATTTTGGAAACCCTGTTTGCGACAAAAGTTTGCCAGTGAGAGGGGTTTTTGGCGATCCAAGAAAGGGCGATCATAGAATCGCTCCAGAGATAGATTTGCGAAAATTCGACCTTTAATACTTCCCGTAATTTCTTGACAAGTTCTGCAGCCATTAGTGCAGCGCACAGTTCGAGCCTAGGCAAAGTGATAGTTTTAAGAGGAGCGACCTTCGATTTGGCACAAACAAGGTTAGAAACTGAAGATCCATAGAGTGAATCGTGATAAACTAAATATGCACAGCAACCATAAGCTTTTTCGGAACTGTCCGCGAACACGTGAAGGAAAAAAGATGCATTAGAATGAGAGCTGATTAAATTCCTGGGAATTTCAATGAGGGAAAGATCCAGCAAATCGCTGCGAAACGAGAGCCAACGATTAAGAAAAGAAAGAGGGACAGCGTCATCCCATTCACATTTAAGCGACCACAGCTCTTGCATGAAGAGTTTGGCTATAACGATAACTGGGGCAAGAAATTGAAGCGGATCGAAAATTTTTGCAATTTCAGAGAGGATTTGTCTTTTTGTATTAGGAAGCTCTTCTGCGAGCGTAACTTTATAGATAAGAGTGTCAGTGTTAGTGCACCAGTGAACTCCTAGAGTTTTTATAGATTCGGAGTTTCCACAAATTTCGACAGAAGAAGGATCTACGTCTTCAATGGGAAACTGAGCGAGAAACTCACGGGAGTTGGAGTTCCACTTATGAAGTGGGAAACCTCCATTCCTTAGTAATGCTTGAAGTTCTAAAGATACAAAAGAAGCTTCCTCCAAAGAGGGGAAGGATTGCAAATAATCGTCGACATAGAATGACGTAGTTAGTGCTTCAGAGGCTTTGGGGTTAAATAAATGACCATCTTGAGAGGCTAGCAAGTGTAGGGATCGGATAGAAAGGAAAGCAGAGGGTTTTAAGCCATAAGTAACCGTTTTCAAGCGAAATACCTTAATGGGCTTACTGATTTCATCACGCCACAAGATTCTTTGAAGATCTCGTTGTTCTGGTTGAATTAACACTTGACGGTACATCTGTTTTATATCGGCTATGACAGCTATGGGAAATAATCGAAAGTTTAAAAGTATAGCAGATAAATCTGATTGAATAGCAGGACCAGAATAAAGAGTGTCATTAAGGCTGTTGCCGTTAACGTCGGGTGATGAACCATTGAAAACAACTCGGATTTTATCTTTTACAAGAGGGTTTTTCCACACGGGATGGTGATTTAAATAAACCGTTTCGATTGGAGGGTGCAATTCATCATCGGATTTGTTAACAACTTCCATATGATCCAAGCTTTCATACTCATCCATGAAATCAGTGTACTGTTGTTTAACAAGAGGTTCCTTCTTGAATTTGCTCTCGATAGCAAAGAGAGCTTTTCGAGCTTTGGGCTGAGAATTGATAAGTTTAGGAGGATTATTTAATCTTGGCATTTGAACGACGAACCGGCCATCAGTAGAACGAGTGGTGGTGTTTAAAAAAAGTTGCTCACAGAATTCATTTTCTGAAGAAGTTACATTAGGAGAATCAACATTTTCAAGCCTCCAAAACTGTTCCAGATCAGTATTGGAGAAGTAACATTGCGATGCGGGTTGGGGTGAATAATGGGGAAGTTGCCCTGTGACAATCCATCCAAAATTAGTGTCTCTAGCGACCACGTTTGAGGATAGCATGCGAACCTGTTTCCGAAGGCAGTTCCAAAAGACATTGGCACTAAAGAGTATGTCAATGGGATTTTGTATGTTAAACGAAGGATCGGCTAACCTTAAATGCGAGGGAATGTTTAACCCCGAAATATCAACCGAGTGACTAGGAGTGTCTTCTCCAATGCTATTGAGAATTAGACAATTAAGTTTAAGAAAGTTGTTTCTATGACAAGTATCTCTTATGGTTAGTTTTGAAAATTGTAAAGCTTGCGATTTTGAGCTGTTGATGCCCGACACATTGATAGAAGTGGGGTTTACGGGTAGGCCTAGTTTTCTAATCAAGGAATTGGACACAAAATCATGAGTTGCCGCTGAGTCTAGAAGACCGCGTGCACGGACCCAGTTGCCAAAATTATCCTGAACGTCAATTTGGACAGTAGACAACAATACTTGAGCACTGCGAATGGACTTAGCATTTTGAATATATGATGAAGCATTAGAACTGTTAACACTATCATTTTTCGGCGAAGTAGATGCTGTCGATGACCTTGCCTGATCATGACGATGTAGCAGAGTATGATGAGCCTTTTCACAATGGTAGCAAAGTCTTGTGGACTTACAGTTAGAAGCAGAATGCGTAGGCGCTAGGCAGTTGAAACAATGTTTGTTTTGGGCGACTAATTTTCGTCTGTCATCGACTGACATTTCTTTAAAGGATTTGCAGAGGTATAGGGCATGGGGATCTTTACAAAGTATGCACTTTACCGGTTCGTTTAAACTTTTGCGAGGTTCACCTTGCGTGTTTAAAACAATAGAGCTAGCAACACGACGTTCACTAGACCTAGTTGGATAACCAGTAGTGTTTGATTTGAATTTGGATGAGCTGGACCCTGGTTTTTGGGTATTAGACGCTGAGCGTTCGCTTTTGGGTTTGATGGACATTAATTCGAATTTGGAACTAGGAGATGAAGGTTCGCTCTGATTGGCTAGCGCGGTTAAAAGTTGGCATCTAGCGTTTATGAAAGTGACTAAATGCTCGTAAGAGTAGTCGTCTTCCTTAGAAAGTTCAATTTCCCAAGCTTTGAGGGTAGCAGCATCAACTTTAGAAACTACTAAATGTATTAGGAAAGTATCCCAATGTTCGGTAGGCTGCTCTAATTGGGACAAAGCTTTAACGTGGAGTTGGGTAGTGTCAATTAAAGTACGCAAACTAGTGACGTCATTGTGCTGTGACGCAGGTAGGTTAAATAGAGCCTTAATATGGCGTTGAATACGTAAACGTGAATTTCCATATCTTTCTTTTAATAAGTTAAAGGCAATGGGGTAATTTTCGGCACGCAGAGGAAGTGCTGCAACTAACTGCAAAGCTTGACCTCGAAGGATAGATCTCAAGTAATGAAACTTGTAAATGACTTGAATGTCTTCATTGTCATGAACAAGGGAGCAAAATAATTCATAGAAAGAATCCCAAGTGGATTCATCTCCAGAAAAATGGGGTAAATCAATTTTCGGTAAAGTAGGTTTGGGCTTGTGAGTGCTCTCACGGAAAGAAGTTTGGGGTTCGTGAAGGGAACCAAGAACAGAAGCGTCCTTTTTCTGCTCCTCTTCGAGTTGGCGTATTATTCTGGAAGCAGAACCTATGCCTTCGTAATATAAGTTCTCTACTTCGACACGATCTTCTGTTTGATTGAGCATGCAAGTTTCAATTTCAGTTTGAATGTTACAGTAGTTTTCATAAGAACGTTCAAAATCCTTTACACGATGTTTCAACAAATCTAATTGCGCGTCTGAGGGATCTAATTCTTTTATGTACCTTCTGAATCGGGTAATTTGCCCTTTATAGGATGCTCGTTTAGAAGTAAGTTTTTCATCCTTATCCTTATCAGTGGGAGCCATATTAAAGAAGATGAATGAAAATGTAACTCACGAAACTGTGGAACCTTGGAAATGCTGTCAAGCTGGCAGCAGCGAACGAGTAGAAAGAATGGGACACACCATAGGAGACAGGAGCGGCCTCTTTCCCGTTCACAGGCTTTGCACGATGTGGTTATAGCTGAAATATTCAACACAGATATTAGAAATATGCAAAATATTGTCAAATGACACTTTTTTAAAAAGAGAAAGGAAAAAATGGGCTCTCCCGGGTTTCGGCACCAAATTTTGGGTAGATTATAGGCTAGGGAATAACCCACCCACCAAGGGAAGATGATTAAGAGAAGGAAGTAGATTTGGGATTGGAAAAGAAGGATAGAAGAATAGGAGGAGAGTCCCACAAAAGTTATTAATTTGACTTTTAATCCATTTAGAAGCGGTTGCCACCGCAAATATGTGCTCGGATACCTAAAGTGGGTACGAGCTTGGTCGAAGCTGACGGGAACCGCAGCTAAGGCTTGGGCAGTTTGCCAGAGAGAGGCTTTAGTGTGTTTCCTCCCGAGCATGTATAAAAGTACTATGGGGAAGGGTGATGGTCTGGCAAGACTTAGAGGAACAAATTTACTGTATGGTTTCTTGAAGAAATTAGGTTTTTCAAAGTGATTCAAAGAATGCCAATGATTTAACTCAAGCTTAGTATTTTCAATTTCCAAAATTATGGAGTTCCTGTAAGGGCGACCAAGTGTCTCTAAGAAGGAATATGATAAGGAATTATACCTTATTGGGTAATCTTGGTAAATGAACCAATGGTTGCATTGGACAATGGCTAAGCTTTTACTCAGCGAGGAGCCGGCTAAAAGTTTAGACAAAAAGAAACACTTATTTTTTGGAAAACTGACCATAAGTTTCCGGAGAGGGTCTCCACAAGCAGGTAGTTGGCTTAGCGAACTTTACTTGCCTTACTGGCCAATTAGAATTAGCTATTATCGCTAAGAAGAACTTTAGTAAGGTGAAATTTAAGAGTTCTTGCTCAAATGCAACAAATGGTGAAAGCCCTATTAATGATTTTAATATCATTGAGTGAGGAGAGTCAAGGAAGACAGGATTTTGCCTAAACTTTATATTCGCAAATGAAAAAGAGAAGGGAAAAGATTTGTTTATTTTACAATTAGAAAGTTTGAGGAAATTAACAATTATGCAATATAATTTTAATAAACATAGTTCATTTGAACTTTTTAACAAATAGGGTCGCAGACCTCTTAACATCAAACAGTATCTCCAGGCAATTGACAATTTACAAGGTTTCAAACCTTACATGTTTCTAAAATTTTTATAAGATTTAAACAAATGAGCAATGAAATAATTAAAGCTTGAATGTGAATTGAAGTACAAAAAGTGCACCTTAAGAAATTCGGGGGAGAATGTTCTAGAGAACGTGACAACTTTGAAAATAACAATAATAACAACGTGAAAAATAAAATAGAAGTTCCTACAACTTCTTATATTTATACAGAATTAATATATGAGAATTATACAAAGAGGGCAGGTCACTTACTGTGAAACCTGAAGAAAGTGAAAAGGAAGTTTCTAGACTTCCTGTGTTTAATTAGGAATCACGAGAAAAATGGGACAGTTTCCATTTCGTGAAACCTGAACATGACTCGCTCAAGAGTGTAGAGAATTGTTTTCCCTGTGTATAGGAAAGGGACAACGTGATTTAAAACTTGTATCACACAAGCAATTATGCAGAATTTAATAAATGTTAAACTAGCAAAGTTGGAAGGGCACTTCGTGAGTAACACCTTATAGAAAGTTACAATTTTATAAATAATGGTTGTTAGTAGAAGGTTAAGGAAAGATCATTGGGATATGGGATCAATGTTCATGGCCGTATTTAATATAACCGGACGATCGCGACGCGGTAGAAAAGTGGAGCAAGCACTGATTATCACTATAGTCTGTAAAGATGAATGCAAAGTTCACTAGAGAAACACTGAAGTTTATGAGAAAGAAAATTATTGCAATTATGGAGATAACTGATTGCACTATGTAGGTGAAAGTCTATTTCTCGAAAAAGTTGTGATTTACAACTAAATGCGCCATAGAATGTTCTAGAGGTTCCAACGGTGGAGGAAGTTAACTATTGCAAAAATTTATAAGGAAGATTCCTCATTTTAACTAGTATTTTCACAAGTACGTGAACAATACTTGACGGCAAGACTCGCAGATAGAGAACAAGATCTCGAAGGTTCCAGAACGACCTTAGCAGAAAAATGGGGTTGAGAAAATCCAACGGAGGAAATAGTTTTATAATTATAGGCAGTGGGTATTAGATAATATCCCACGTAGCGAGAGGGTTTCTCGTTTAAAGCTTAAGAAAAGCTCTTTTTAGTAAAGTTGGCTTATACAAGAAAAAGCTCAACATTGCAAATCCCACGAAGAGTGATTATTGCCCCAAAGTAAATAGTTTCACACTGCCTATAAATTATAATTAAAATCACTTGGAAGTTAAAACCATGAAGATGAGGTTAAAACTTTTAAAAAGGTACTTATCTTGATTTCATGTTGAAGTCGAAGATTTCGATGATGATTACTTAGCCAACATGGCGTAGAAGAGGGTGTGCCTCTTGGTTTGAGGAGGCTAAGCTCGAGCGGAGCTTTGACTGAACGAGTCAACTGCAGACGGAGAAGTGAGTGCAGCTCAGCGGAGCGCGGAGGGTCCAAGAAAAGGGGGAAAGAGAGGGGGGTAGGAGACAAAAGGAGAACATATAAGCATGGCCAACTTAAATACAACAAATTGATTTCTTGGTGAGCTGGTCTTCAAGGAGTTGATAGATGATACTAGCGCAGCATGGTGAGTAAAGAAGTAGACGTAGTCCTCTTGCTCAAGGAGAAAGTAGCTGACGATGGTAACGAGATCTGGTAGCCAAATAGATAAGTAAGTCATCTTGCACGATGAGGAATTGAGTAGCTTCAGAGGTTCGCTACTAGATGACGCTAGGTGGATCACAGAAGTTATATATCTGAAACATACTCATGAAGACATAAGAGACATGCCCAACAAGGAGAAAACAGATGATCACTGTTGGTGTTTGGCAAAGAGGAAGGAAGAAATGAACATGCAAAGAGCAATAGACATTATATCTCTCGTACCGTGTATTCAAAGAATACACCATACTGGGGGGACAAACACCAACAGAGAGCAAATAAGCAGTTACACATTTATTGGAAGCGGAGCGATCAAAGACAGTGGTCTTGTGATCGGTCCATTTGTAGTCAAGATTCTGGCCACCCTGACTCTCCCATCTCTTCCAGGGTAACATTCGGTCACCCTACCAGAATCCATACTAAGGGGGGTGAAATATCCCTAACCAAGACCAAGTCCCCTACTTTAATGTCGGGACTGGAAAGAAACCACTTCTGCCTCCGTTGCAAGGAAGTTAAATATTCCAAGTTCCTCCTTTTCCAAAAAGAATTACGGAGGGCTTCAAGTTTCCGCCAAGCGATAGGTAGATTAGAATCCCGGTAAGAATTAGGAAGAGGAGGAGGGGCAGAAAGAGAAGTGCCGATAAGGAAGTGACCAGGGGTGAGTGGAAGTAGGTCATCAGGGTCATTGGAAAGTGGAGTTAAAGGGCGAGAGTTAACAACACCTTCAATCAGAACAGACAGAGAATTGAATTCTTCGTAAGTCAGAATTCGATTACCTAACACTTTTCTCAAATGACGTTTAGTGAGCTTTACGCAAGATTCCCACCTACCACCATGATGCGGAGCGTAAGGAGGTATAAAGCGCCATTTGAAACCTTTTGAATAAGAAAAATTAGAGATTTGTTCCATGGCAGGAGAGGAAGTGAGAGCTTTCTTCCACAGGGAGGCTGCGCCCTGAAAGGTGGAAGCGTTATCAGAGAACATCTCAGAAGGAACACCACGCCTAGCGGTGAAACGAGAGACAGCTGATAAAAAATAAGAAGTAGAAGCATTCGTTACTAGTTCCAAGTGGATTGCGCCGGTAACCATGCAAACAAAGAGAGAGACATAAAGCTTACCAAACAATTTGCGTTTAGCTTCAGGAGAGTTTCGTTGATATTGGAACGGACCCATATAGTCCACGCCAGTTAAAGCAAATGGGCGTATAGGAGAAGAACGAAAAGAGGGCAGATCGCTCATTAATTGAGTGTTGATTTTAGGTTTCGCTTTGAAACAAGGAATGCACTTATGAATTACAGAAGAAACTTCATGAATTCCATTTATAATCCAGTACTTTTCTCTTAAGAGGCAGAGCAGAGTACGTGTACCAACATGAAGATTACGGTAATGAAAGTCACGTATAATTAAAGAAGTAACGTGATGTTTGGAAGGCAAAATAACGGGATGCTTTTTGCCCTCAGTGAGTAAAGATTGCGAGAGCCTTCCACCTACCCAAAGTATTCCATGGTCATCAAGGAACGGGGCTAAAGCACGAAGACGGCTGGATTTGGGAAGATCTCTTTTAGAAGAAAGCAATGACAATTCAAAAGAAAAGGCTTCTTGCTGTGTCAGTTGTAAAATCTTAATGGTGGCGAGATTCAATTCATGATTGGTAAGGTGTGGTTTAGGGAGAAGAGGTTGGTCAACCACGAGATATTTCCATCTAAGGAGATAGGCAACAATCCGTAGTAATTTATGGAAGGAAGAATAGCGGGACAACAAAGGATGAGATGCGTTGGAAACAAGACACGAAGCAATGGGTAGAGGTACTTTAGCGTCAGGCAAGTTGGAGTTTGTAGCTGGGGGTTTAGAAGGCCATGAGGAAGATTCGTCGATTAACCACGAGGGCCCATGCCAGTACAATTGGGAAGCTGCCAATTGAGAGGGTAAACAACCACGAGAGATGATATCAGCTGGATTATCCGCACTGGGAACATGCCTCCATTGACATCTAGAAGAAAGAGTTTGAATTTTGGAAACCCTGTTTGCGACAAAAGTTTGCCAGTGAGAGGGGTTTTTGGCGATCCAAGAAAGGGCGATCATAGAATCGCTCCAGAGATAGATTTGCGAAAATTCGACCTTTAATACTTCCCGTAATTTCTTGACAAGTTCTGCAGCCATTAGTGCAGCGCACAGTTCGAGCCTAGGCAAAGTGATAGTTTTAAGAGGAGCGACCTTCGATTTGGCACAAACAAGGTTAGAAACTGAAGATCCATAGAGTGAATCGTGATAAACTAAATATGCACAGCAACCATAAGCTTTTTCGGAACTGTCCGCGAACACGTGAAGGAAAAAAGATGCATTAGAATGAGAGCTGATTAAATTCCTGGGAATTTCAATGAGGGAAAGATCCAGCAAATCGCTGCGAAACGAGAGCCAACGATTAAGAAAAGAAAGAGGGACAGCGTCATCCCATTCACATTTAAGCGACCACAGCTCTTGCATGAAGAGTTTGGCTATAACGATAACTGGGGCAAGAAATTGAAGCGGATCGAAAATTTTTGCAATTTCAGAGAGGATTTGTCTTTTTGTATTAGGAAGCTCTTCTGCGAGCGTAACTTTATAGATAAGAGTGTCAGTGTTAGTGCACCAGTGAACTCCTAGAGTTTTTATAGATTCGGAGTTTCCACAAATTTCGACAGAAGAAGGATCTACGTCTTCAATGGGAAACTGAGCGAGAAACTCACGGGAGTTGGAGTTCCACTTATGAAGTGGGAAACCTCCATTCCTTAGTAATGCTTGAAGTTCTAAAGATACAAAAGAAGCTTCCTCCAAAGAGGGGAAGGATTGCAAATAATCGTCGACATAGAATGACGTAGTTAGTGCTTCAGAGGCTTTGGGGTTAAATAAATGACCATCTTGAGAGGCTAGCAAGTGTAGGGATCGGATAGAAAGGAAAGCAGAGGGTTTTAAGCCATAAGTAACCGTTTTCAAGCGAAATACCTTAATGGGCTTACTGATTTCATCACGCCACAAGATTCTTTGAAGATCTCGTTGTTCTGGTTGAATTAACACTTGACGGTACATCTGTTTTATATCGGCTATGACAGCTATGGGAAATAATCGAAAGTTTAAAAGTATAGCAGATAAATCTGATTGAATAGCAGGACCAGAATAAAGAGTGTCATTAAGGCTGTTGCCGTTAACGTCGGGTGATGAACCATTGAAAACAACTCGGATTTTATCTTTTACAAGAGGGTTTTTCCACACGGGATGGTGATTTAAATAAACCGTTTCGATTGGAGGGTGCAATTCATCATCGGATTTGTTAACAACTTCCATATGATCCAAGCTTTCATACTCATCCATGAAATCAGTGTACTGTTGTTTAACAAGAGGTTCCTTCTTGAATTTGCTCTCGATAGCAAAGAGAGCTTTTCGAGCTTTGGGCTGAGAATTGATAAGTTTAGGAGGATTATTTAATCTTGGCATTTGAACGACGAACCGGCCATCAGTAGAACGAGTGGTGGTGTTTAAAAAAAGTTGCTCACAGAATTCATTTTCTGAAGAAGTTACATTAGGAGAATCAACATTTTCAAGCCTCCAAAACTGTTCCAGATCAGTATTGGAGAAGTAACATTGCGATGCGGGTTGGGGTGAATAATGGGGAAGTTGCCCTGTGACAATCCATCCAAAATTAGTGTCTCTAGCGACCACGTTTGAGGATAGCATGCGAACCTGTTTCCGAAGGCAGTTCCAAAAGACATTGGCACTAAAGAGTATGTCAATGGGATTTTGTATGTTAAACGAAGGATCGGCTAACCTTAAATGCGAGGGAATGTTTAACCCCGAAATATCAACCGAGTGACTAGGAGTGTCTTCTCCAATGCTATTGAGAATTAGACAATTAAGTTTAAGAAAGTTGTTTCTATGACAAGTATCTCTTATGGTTAGTTTTGAAAATTGTAAAGCTTGCGATTTTGAGCTGTTGATGCCCGACACATTGATAGAAGTGGGGTTTACGGGTAGGCCTAGTTTTCTAATCAAGGAATTGGACACAAAATCATGAGTTGCCGCTGAGTCTAGAAGACCGCGTGCACGGACCCAGTTGCCAAAATTATCCTGAACGTCAATTTGGACAGTAGACAACAATACTTGAGCACTGCGAATGGACTTAGCATTTTGAATATATGATGAAGCATTAGAACTGTTAACACTATCATTTTTCGGCGAAGTAGATGCTGTCGATGACCTTGCCTGATCATGACGATGTAGCAGAGTATGATGAGCCTTTTCACAATGGTAGCAAAGTCTTGTGGACTTACAGTTAGAAGCAGAATGCGTAGGCGCTAGGCAGTTGAAACAATGTTTGTTTTGGGCGACTAATTTTCGTCTGTCATCGACTGACATTTCTTTAAAGGATTTGCAGAGGTATAGGGCATGGGGATCTTTACAAAGTATGCACTTTACCGGTTCGTTTAAACTTTTGCGAGGTTCACCTTGCGTGTTTAAAACAATAGAGCTAGCAACACGACGTTCACTAGACCTAGTTGGATAACCAGTAGTGTTTGATTTGAATTTGGATGAGCTGGACCCTGGTTTTTGGGTATTAGACGCTGAGCGTTCGCTTTTGGGTTTGATGGACATTAATTCGAATTTGGAACTAGGAGATGAAGGTTCGCTCTGATTGGCTAGCGCGGTTAAAAGTTGGCATCTAGCGTTTATGAAAGTGACTAAATGCTCGTAAGAGTAGTCGTCTTCCTTAGAAAGTTCAATTTCCCAAGCTTTGAGGGTAGCAGCATCAACTTTAGAAACTACTAAATGTATTAGGAAAGTATCCCAATGTTCGGTAGGCTGCTCTAATTGGGACAAAGCTTTAACGTGGAGTTGGGTAGTGTCAATTAAAGTACGCAAACTAGTGACGTCATTGTGCTGTGACGCAGGTAGGTTAAATAGAGCCTTAATATGGCGTTGAATACGTAAACGTGAATTTCCATATCTTTCTTTTAATAAGTTAAAGGCAATGGGGTAATTTTCGGCACGCAGAGGAAGTGCTGCAACTAACTGCAAAGCTTGACCTCGAAGGATAGATCTCAAGTAATGAAACTTGTAAATGACTTGAATGTCTTCATTGTCATGAACAAGGGAGCAAAATAATTCATAGAAAGAATCCCAAGTGGATTCATCTCCAGAAAAATGGGGTAAATCAATTTTCGGTAAAGTAGGTTTGGGCTTGTGAGTGCTCTCACGGAAAGAAGTTTGGGGTTCGTGAAGGGAACCAAGAACAGAAGCGTCCTTTTTCTGCTCCTCTTCGAGTTGGCGTATTATTCTGGAAGCAGAACCTATGCCTTCGTAATATAAGTTCTCTACTTCGACACGATCTTCTGTTTGATTGAGCATGCAAGTTTCAATTTCAGTTTGAATGTTACAGTAGTTTTCATAAGAACGTTCAAAATCCTTTACACGATGTTTCAACAAATCTAATTGCGCGTCTGAGGGATCTAATTCTTTTATGTACCTTCTGAATCGGGTAATTTGCCCTTTATAGGATGCTCGTTTAGAAGTAAGTTTTTCATCCTTATCCTTATCAGTGGGAGCCATATTAAAGAAGATGAATGAAAATGTAACTCACGAAACTGTGGAACCTTGGAAATGCTGTCAAGCTGGCAGCAGCGAACGAGTAGAAAGAATGGGACACACCATAGGAGACAGGAGCGGCCTCTTTCCCGTTCACAGGCTTTGCACGATGTGGTTATAGCTGAAATATTCAACACAGATATTAGAAATATGCAAAATATTGTCAAATGACACTTTTTTAAAAAGAGAAAGGAAAAAATGGGCTCTCCCGGGTTTCGGCACCAAATTTTGGGTAGATTATAGGCTAGGGAATAACCCACCCACCAAGGGAAGATGATTAAGAGAAGGAAGTAGATTTGGGATTGGAAAAGAAGGATAGAAGAATAGGAGGAGAGTCCCACAAAAGTTATTAATTTGACTTTTAATCCATTTAGAAGCGGTTGCCACCGCAAATATGTGCTCGGATACCTAAAGTGGGTACGAGCTTGGTCGAAGCTGACGGGAACCGCAGCTAAGGCTTGGGCAGTTTGCCAGAGAGAGGCTTTAGTGTGTTTCCTCCCGAGCATGTATAAAAGTACTATGGGGAAGGGTGATGGTCTGGCAAGACTTAGAGGAACAAATTTACTGTATGGTTTCTTGAAGAAATTAGGTTTTTCAAAGTGATTCAAAGAATGCCAATGATTTAACTCAAGCTTAGTATTTTCAATTTCCAAAATTATGGAGTTCCTGTAAGGGCGACCAAGTGTCTCTAAGAAGGAATATGATAAGGAATTATACCTTATTGGGTAATCTTGGTAAATGAACCAATGGTTGCATTGGACAATGGCTAAGCTTTTACTCAGCGAGGAGCCGGCTAAAAGTTTAGACAAAAAGAAACACTTATTTTTTGGAAAACTGACCATAAGTTTCCGGAGAGGGTCTCCACAAGCAGGTAGTTGGCTTAGCGAACTTTACTTGCCTTACTGGCCAATTAGAATTAGCTATTATCGCTAAGAAGAACTTTAGTAAGGTGAAATTTAAGAGTTCTTGCTCAAATGCAACAAATGGTGAAAGCCCTATTAATGATTTTAATATCATTGAGTGAGGAGAGTCAAGGAAGACAGGATTTTGCCTAAACTTTATATTCGCAAATGAAAAAGAGAAGGGAAAAGATTTGTTTATTTTACAATTAGAAAGTTTGAGGAAATTAACAATTATGCAATATAATTTTAATAAACATAGTTCATTTGAACTTTTTAACAAATAGGGTCGCAGACCTCTTAACATCAAACAGTTGCTCCAGGCAATTGACAATTTACAAGGTTTCAAACCTTACATGTTTCTAAAATTTTTATAAGATTTAAACAAATGAGCAATGAAATAATTAAAGCTTGAATGTGAATTGAAGTACAAAAAGTGCACCTTAAGAAATTCGGGGGAGAATGTTCTAGAGAACGTGACAACTTTGAAAATAACAATAATAACAACGTGAAAAATAAAATAGAAGTTCCTACAACTTCTTATATTTATACAGAATTAATATATGAGAATTATACAAAGAGGGCAGGTCACTTACTGTGAAACCTGAAGAAAGTGAAAAGGAAGTTTCTAGACTTCCTGTGTTTAATTAGGAATCACGAGAAAAATGGGACAGTTTCCATTTCGTGAAACCTGAACATGACTCGCTCAAGAGTGTAGAGAATTGTTTTCCCTGTGTATAGGAAAGGGACAACGTGATTTAAAACTTGTATCACACAAGCAATTATGCAGAATTTAATAAATGTTAAACTAGCAAAGTTGGAAGGGCACTTCGTGAGTAACACCTTATAGAAAGTTACAATTTTATAAATAATGGTTGTTAGTAGAAGGTTAAGGAAAGATCATTGGGATATGGGATCAATGTTCATGGCCGTATTTAATATAACCGGACGATCGCGACGCGGTAGAAAAGTGGAGCAAGCACTGATTATCACTATAGTCTGTAAAGATGAATGCAAAGTTCACTAGAGAAACACTGAAGTTTATGAGAAAGAAAATTATTGCAATTATGGAGATAACTGATTGCACTATGTAGGTGAAAGTCTATTTCTCGAAAAAGTTGTGATTTACAATTAAATGCGCCATAGAATGTTCTAGAGGTTCCAACGGTGGAGGAAGTTAACTATTGCAAAAATTTATAAGGAAGATTCCTCATTTTAACTAGTATTTTCACAAGTACGTGAACAATACTTGACGGCAAGACTCGCAGATAGAGAACAAGATCTCGAAGGTTCCAGAACGACCTTAGCAGAAAAATGGGGTTGAGAAAATCCAACGGAGGAAATAGTTTTATAATTATAGGCAGTGGGTATTAGATAATATCCCACGTAGCGAGAGGGTTTCTCGTTTAAAGCTTAAGAAAAGCTCTTTTTAGTAAAGTTGGCTTATACAAGAAAAAGCTCAACATTGCAAATCCCACGAAGAGTGATTATTGCCCCAAAGTAAATAGTTTCACACTGCCTATAAATTATAATTAAAATCACTTGGAAGTTAAAACCATGAAGATGAGGTTAAAACTTTTAAAAAGGTACTTATCTTGATTTCATGTTGAAGTCGAAGATTTCGATGATGATTACTTAGCCAACATGGCGTAGAAGAGGGTGTGCCTCTTGGTTTGAGGAGGCTAAGCTCGAGCGGAGCTTTGACTGAACGAGTCAACTGCAGACGGAGAAGTGAGTGCAGCTCAGCGGAGCGCGGAGGGTCCAAGAAAAGGGGGAAAGAGAGGGGGGTAGGAGACAAAAGGAGAACATATAAGCATGGCCAACTTAAATACAACAAATTGATTTCTTGGTGAGCTGGTCTTCAAGGAGTTGATAGATGATACTAGCGCAGCATGGTGAGTAAAGAAGTAGACGTAGTCCTCTTGCTCAAGGAGAAAGTAGCTGACGATGGTAACGAGATCTGGTAGCCAAATAGATAAGTAAGTCATCTTGCACGATGAGGAATTGAGTAGCTTCAGAGGTTCGCTACTAGATGACGCTAGGTGGATCACAGAAGTTATATATCTGAAACATACTCATGAAGACATAAGAGACATGCCCAACAAGGAGAAAACAGATGATCACTGTTGGTGTTTGGCAAAGAGGAAGGAAGAAATGAACATGCAAAGAGCAATAGACATTATATCTCTCGTACCGTGTATTCAAAGAATACACCAAACCGTGTTCACACTTAAGGGAGGAAGACTGTTACGTGCAAGTGCCCGTCCCAACATTTCAAACATGTATTTACCCATGGATGCAGCTCTTGACATTTGTGAAACGACCGCTTCGTCGCTCAGTTCCGCCTGTGACCACGAGATGGTAGCTGCTGTCGGACTTTGGAAAGACTCCAAGTAGTACCTGTCTCTCCGATAGATGGTGTTTGCTGTGTCCTATTAAACTCTTTATACGCATGACATAATTGAAAGACAATTGCATTCTTCGTCATGAAACAAATGCCGGTGTATGCATGATACCGCCAAATTATTTGCTAAATTATGACATTGTTGGTTGATGTGTCAAGCCGTGATTGGACAATACATTTTACATGAATGCAGTTCGCTTCTTGACGCGAAAATTCTCCGCCATTTTTGTGGAAGTCCATTAGCTGTCGTGAAGTAAACATCAAGCCGACTGGTCGTGAAAGGTGTCACCGCTGACGGGGGCCTGGGCCCCCATCCTCTACGAAATGTAAATATATTCAACAGAAAATTTGAATACATATTCAACTAAGAAACGCCTGTGCTATATAAGCATTTAAGTTCTTCCTTTCGCCTGGACGCTGAACGTGATGGAGAATCGCAACTGGATGCGAACGAGTGCTGTCATCTAAACGACGCATGTGCCGGGTTAGCCAGTTTTGAAGCACATGTAGTGCCGTACAGAATTTAAAAATTATGTGTTAATTATTTTATTATTAGTGTGTCTCCACTGAGAAGGATGTAAGGTACGTTTCATTATATCTTCATATTTATTTTTGTTATGGAGCTCCGAGGTCATCTTATAGTATTGTTTTAATTCTGTTCCTCATTTGTTTTATAGGCCTAATTTTATTGCTGTTTTAATTACGTTTCCTGATTTATTTTAATTTTGTTCTCTTTTCTTCGTACCTTATGGAGACACATTTCTAATTTATTTTACGTTTAAATTATTATTTATTTTCTTTTGCCAATCTTGGGATTGACATAGTAATAGTATTTAGACATAATTGATTTCCGCCGTTCATTTCCTTCTGCTAATGTTTAAATTTAATTTTATTAATTGTTTGCCGTAATTTCGATCAGGCATGCGGTTTCCTTGTGTTTTTGTGGCCATGTTATGAAGAGATGCATTATGGTCTCGAGATCAGTCTCTTGGCGTCCACCGCGAAACTCAAACGTGTTGTGTTAACTTAAGATGTTTTTTTTATTTAATCTTGTCGGTTTAACATTGTGTTTTTCGTAATTGTTCCTGTGTTTATCTCCATCATGCAAATTAATGAATTGTTTTCTGATACAATTTAATTTGGTTAATTTTTTTTTTGTTTCATCGTGGCCGGGATCTACGCATGCCGGATCGCTATTGCATTCCCTTGCAAATTATCAAACCCTTTTTCATTGTGTTATGCATGTAATTTTTATTTTAACCTTTGGGTTTTAACATTTGTATTTTAATTTAAGTCTTTTCTCTTCTTGGCTTTGCAAGCAAGCATGTTAGGCGGTATCTGGCCTTCATTGTAAATTTGTGCTGGTTGATGCATGTTCTGTTTCTGGTGAAGGTGCTCCTTTAAATTTTTAATATTAAACCTTTTATTTATAAAATGTTAATCTTTTGTTGTGGCATTATTTCGCCGACGGCAGTTCTGTCGGTGATTGGGGGGTGTCTGTACGATAGCCTGTGTGTGTTGTCCCCTTCTCCATCTTCCTTCCACTCCTTTGGAGCTCTTCTGTTGGGACACATCATCTGGAGATGATTTTGCTGTGGAAGCGACCCGGACCTCTCAAACAAAGGTAAGTTGGCCCCCCCATTTCAGGTGTCGCAATAATGATGGTGGTTAATGTGTCTTCTTTGCGTGATAAATAAATCATTCCATTCACGACTACTATTTCTTGTTAAATCGTGTTTTTTTGGGATTGATTAAATATAAGTATATCAGTTTTCATAGTTCTATGTTACATATTAATGAAGCTATTATTTAATTCTTAACTGTGCAGACTGGCAGTAAATGAGCCCCCTAAACATCTGTTTGGTTCCTTGAATTTCTTCCAATCAAAATGCATCATACAAGACCTAGATCAGTAGGCCTATTTACGAACAGAATGGAAGTAATTTATTTTTTAATTCTCACAAAATATCTTTGGTTGTATCAAATTTGTTACAAAAGGCACCTCAGTGTCATGTTTTATATCACCACCATCTTATCCAAAGCAGAATGGCGACCACCAAAATATCCAAAGCTTCAATCAAATTGCACCTTACCATTGGTTCTCGATCAAATTTTGAAAAACCATACTTCCATGCGCTAAGCGTCTTGCACTCAAATTACGAGGCCTTAAGCCAAACAATTGCAATATGGCAGCCCTACGAATCTTACAAGGATTACGAATCTTGCCACGAGGTGAGAATCTTATTAAAACCTCTTACTTGTGTTTGTCAATGGATCGAATAAAGCGCACAGCAGCCATGCTACAATAAATAACTTCCTAGGTACAGCTTTGAAATAAGCCAGTGTGGTTTCTTAAGTGTTATCAATATTGACACCCTAGAATTTCAGCGCTTCGGTGGCGTAGTTGGTAGCATGCTGAGCTTCTATGCCCAAGATCGCGGGTCCTTCCACAAGTGTAGTTAGTTGAAGGTTCTTTTTCATGCCATAAATCAATGACATGGGACCGCCGGCGTTACTTCCCCTCCGAAGGAAGGCATACTAAGGGATTTTTAACGCACGTAAGAAATCCGCTGATTTTGGCCGAGTTTGAACCCAGGATCTTGGGCATAGAAGCTCAGCATGCTACCAACTACACTTATTATAAATTAATAAACATATTATATAGCTTTTGTACTAAAATTCATATTAATTCTTAATACTCAATTGAGAACTGCAAGTTGGTTAGTCGCTGTATAGTTGATAGAGTGATGTTTTGCCTACTTCTCACATTTTGCAAAAATGAGGAAAGTAGACTTATGAGATCGATCCGGGCAAATGTGTGTTTGTCTTTCTGTCTGTCTGTGCCCCCCCCCCCCCCCATATCATCTCCTAAACGGCTACAGCAGTCGAAACAAAAATATATACCTGAATATCTCACTGCCATATTTGAAAATGATGTCAGTGCTACCAACTGCTGACAAATCGCAATTGAAATTTGAGCTCCATGTTGGATACTTGGACGGTATGAATGGGAGCTATTTCAAAATATTTCAGTTTAATTTCCAGGAGGCCACACATGGCAGTGTTGCCAAAATGATTCTAAGCCTGCTGATATGTCAAATTTTTAAATGCATATAACTTCTACACTATCAATTGGATTGGAATTCAACCAAATTTCGTATGTGCTATGTGTACATAAACAGATATAACTGAGCGTATTATTTAGAGCCACCAGGGCTGCCAACTGTTAATAAATGCTCTCAATGTCTTTAATCCAAATACCAATATATCAGATAGTATGCAAGCCGACAGCTTTAAACTATGCACACGTATAGTACCTTACATTCTATATTAATTTGGAGTAACTTATATACGTCAGTGCTACCAAAATGATTCTAAGCCTGCTGGGAGGTCCAACTTTAAATACATCTAACTTCTATACTATCATTTGGATTTCAACCATATTTCGTATGTCCCATGTGTACCATAACAGATATGACTATGCGTATTCTTAAGAGCAGGCACTGCTGCCAACTGTTAATAAATGCTGTCTCTATTTTCTTTACACTAATATCAATATATCAGAAAGTATGCAACTTTGCACACGTATAGTACCTGGCATTCTAGATTAATTTGGAGTAAATAATATACGTCAGTCCTGGCAACTTGATTCTATGCCTGCTGATAGGTCCAATTTTAAAATGCATGTAACTTCTATACTAACGAATTGGCACAACATTAGATCATATTATTTCAGATTATTTCTGATCAAAGCATGCATGACATCGTTGCCAACATGATTTTACGCGCGCTGTTGGATCCAATGTTTAACTGCATGTAACGTCCATGCTATCCATTGGACTTCAACCAAATTTTGTATTATGTGCCCTAAGAGACGGAACTATGAAGATATTTAGTCACCAGGGCTGCCAACTGTAGTGCTCTATTAAGCTACATTATACCAGGTGTACAGTATTTCGAACTAATTAGAAATTTCGATATTACCAACTTAATTTCGTCCCGAAACATTGTTTCTTTTTTACCAAGGTTGTTAAATGTTGTAATAAATAATACACACATGTATTAAATAAGCATTACATAATTAAATACACAACATTAAAACTAGATATTGCTGACATATCATATAGGTCTATGACACCAGCAACTTACAAATGCTTTTCATTCGAACGACCCTTTGCAAGTACTTTATATTTGTAAGTACCTTCTGATAAAATTCACTACAATGTTCCTCATAATTGTAATATGTAAACAATTCTTATTTTATCTAACAAACGGAGCTTCTGTTTCCATCATCTCTCCATTTGATATTCATGACAGAAGAAAATATCTTCGTAACCCCAAGGACTAAGATATTCCCTAATAAATCTATAAAATGCACCCATCCATCTGACACAGACATAGAAATCATTTTCTCTTTGAAACTTGCACCTGTATCACCAGAAAACAAGCTAGATATCAGTTCTGAAGCGGTACATTTGAAAATTGGTGCGAATTTCAATATAACTATTATCAAATTAAACAAAAAACGGAATATTTGGCGTTCCGTTAAAGAGTAAAACGGAACGTCTGGCAACCTTAGTTACACGTGAAACATGGAGACGATATAATTTAATAGAGATCTTGGCTTGGAGCCCCTTTGTTAAAGTTTGAAAGACCATCAGTATCTTGCCACGAGACCTCAGGATGAGAATGCTCGAAAGCAGATGAGAAGACATTCCAGAGCAGCTGCCGGAGCACTTTGCCGAGGTCAAACGGTCATCATTTCCAGGTCGCTGCACTTTCTGTGACTCCCAGAAGAATCGGACGACAAAATCACAATGCTCTTTGTTCATGGAATTCATATGTCATGAACACACTCTTCGCCAATGCTATGTTTGTGCTGGCCATCAAGTAAGAGAGGTAGAAGAAGATGACGACTAATGACAAATTTGAAAGTGTAGTCATGCATATACATTGGTAAATCGAACTTGAATTCAATTTGAAATCAAGAGAGCGCATAATAATTTTCATACCATACAAATAATTCATGGTTTTTGGGCCTATGCCTTGTGAAATTAAATTAGATACCAGACGTTTCGAAGGAACCTTGCCTCCTTTTTCAATGGGATCAAACAATGTGGCCAAAGAAAGTATATCAATGAGATTACAAAAAAATTAGATAAATTCCTCTGTTTGTCACCAGAGAGCAGCTGCCAGAAATTACAGTATGGACCATGGTAGAACGGCGGACAAAGTAGTAAGTAAGGAGAAGGTAAAGGGGGTGGGGTGAAAATATAGAGACTCCTGGAAGAATGAGGATGCCTATATGACGTCAGATACACTTCCCTTTTGTTTCAGTTTCCTTATATCCATCTAACACTCCCCCCCCCCCCTTTCTCCTTATTTGTTCATCCTCATTCTTCAAGAAGTCTCTATATTTTCACCCCACCCCCTTTACCTTCACCTTACCCAAAAACCATGAATTATTTGTATCGTAATCCGGGCCGTGAGAGCCTTAATCTACTATTTTCATATCAATTGTGTTTCCATTTGAAAACTTAAGAGCTGTAAAATATTTGAAATACCACAAGTTTCTGAAAAATTATGCAGTACAGTAATTTGACTTTGAAGACCTTAATATGCAACAGAGGGGCGGGGGAGGGAAATGTACTTGACTATGTCAGAGGCTTCGGTGGCGTAGTCGGTAGCATGATGAAGGGTCATTCCATTGTTACAAGTGTGGCAAATATTTAGTTATATTGACTGGTACACTTAATACTATGTCAAATTCATATCCTATAGGCAGTTATGGTAGATAACTCTACTTGCATAGTTGTTGATTCATAATTATGAAATCCATATCTTTTGTCTAAGGAAAGATAGAGAGTGAAGGTCGAGCGTTACGGGCGTGACTGGCATTGCGCATTCATATCGTTAATTTAGTAACTCTGTTAATTACTACATTCGGCAATAATGGGACATTTTGTATCTGTTCCTCTAGGCTTTTTAGGACAAGGTTACCTTCTTAAAATTTAGATTTGTTTTTATCTAAGGGCGTACAGAATTATTAATGCATGTTACGGGTGTGACAAAATATTTCTATCATGATATTTTTTTTATTTTGTTGTTATTTTCTCCAAACAACTGAAAATACAACTAACTTAAATAAAGATTTAAAAGAAAATAGAT
The DNA here is from genome assembly GCA_946902985.2 of Meconema thalassinum. Classification (NCBI taxonomy): domain Eukaryota; kingdom Metazoa; phylum Arthropoda; class Insecta; order Orthoptera; family Tettigoniidae; genus Meconema; species Meconema thalassinum. The sequence goes on along the minus strand of CAMPQE020000011.1, from coordinate 892,271 downwards.
AAGATGACAAAGTTTTACTTTTGATTTTTCTGCAAAAATAAGTCACTTCGGATCAAAAACAAACTGTCCACGATTATTGATAACTCTTGGATATTTCACTTTTTGGACAATGATGGAAGTTTTCTCCATAGATACATCTTCCTTTTTAGGCCAGATCCATGAACTCCCATTAGGATGCATATATTTCAGTTCAAGAGAATCATTTTCTTCATCTAAGTCGAGAACTTCAGCATAATACTGTTTTCTGGTGTTCAGATTCCCACTAACATCCAGATTTACCAATACAAAATCTTATATATTTTATATAAATTTTATATATTATAAAATTCAATAAACAATATCCATCAATTAGAAACACAAATGATAATAAAATTAATGCTAAACTTACTTCATAAGAAATTGTTTGAGCCACGGCTCGTAGACCCCCTAATAAGGCATAATTAGAATTAGAAGATCACCCAGCAATTATAACTGTATAAACCCCCATACTCGTACAACATAAAAAAACAATAATCCCAAATTAAATGAAAACTTCACTGACAAAAAGGGATCAACTATTCAAACTAATAAAACTAAAAATAAGCTAAAAATAGGAGAAAAATAATATAAAAAATAATTTGATAACAAAGGATACGTAGATTCCTTTGTCAAAAGTTTAATTACATCTGCAAACGGCTGAGGTAACCCTACAAAGCCAACCTTATTAGGCCCCTTTTGAATTTGAATATAACCCAACACCTTACGTTCCAATAAAGATAAAAACGCCACTCCAATCAAAACCCCTACAATTAAAATCAATGCACTTACTAAACTAGTTATAACTTCCTTTATCAATACTATTTGTAATTATTTACATATTTGAATTCTAAATTCAAGGCACTCTTTCTGCCAAAATAGTTAATAATATTCATTTTCACAAAATTATTTTAAATATTTGGTCCTTTCGTACTAAAATATTTTTATCTAATGAGGATAGAAACCAACCTGGCTTACACCGGTTTGAACTCAGATCATGTAAGGATTTAAAGGTCGAACAGACCTATAAATTAAACTTCTACACCTAATTATATTCCTTAATCCAACATCGAGGTCGCAATCATTCTTGTTGATATGAACTCTTAAAAAAATTACGCTGTTATCCCTAAGGTAACTTTATCTTACAATCAATAATAATGGATCAAATATTCATAAATCAATGTACTTTTAATAAAGAGTTATTTAAATCTCTATGTCACCCCAACACAATATATTTTTAAAAATATCCTAACAATTCTAAATTATATATTCTTATAATATATAAAGCTCTATAGGGTCTTCTCGTCCTCCATTTCTATTTAAGCCTTTTGACTCAAAAGTTAAATTCTATATTTCGTCAAACCATTCATTCTAGCCCTCAATTAAAAAACTAATGATTATGCTACCTTTGCACAGTCAAAATACTGCGGCCCTTTAAATAATCAGTGGGCTGGCCCGACTTTAAATTATACACTAAAAGACATGTTTTTGTTAATTTTTGCCTAATTCCTTAATATAAATTGTAATAATAGTTTTTTATTTATACATTCAATTATACTAATTTTATCATTATTTCAAATAACATGTTAATTATTAAATTATCCTAATTCACTAATTAAACTTTTTATAAAATCATAAACAATCAAAATAATGTATAACATTATTAACTTGATGACTAATTTAAAGTCTACAATTTTAATCACATTTTTAAAAATTATAATTTACAATTTAAAGCTTATCCCTCAAACTATTTTCTAGCCTATATAACCACTTATCAATTTAAATAATTACTTAAACTAAACTGAATTAAATTCATTTCTTAGGAAACTAGATATCTTAAAAAACGATTAACATTTCATTACTAACATAATATTTTTAATAAGTATATTACATTAAATAACATATCATATTAGCTCTTTTTAACTCGAGAAATATAAATTCCTTACAAAATTTTTAATAAACCCTGATACACAAGGTACAATATAAATCTACTTCCAAAAAAATAATTTTTCAAATATTTCATAATTCTTTCACAATACTACTACACTATAAATTTTCATATTTTTCTATAAACTATACTAAAAAATCTCCTCTTAAAATTACTTTAATTAAAATAAATTTATACATAATTATAATTAATATTCATCTTTCAAAGTAATTCGAATTGCACGAAATTCTCTCCAATGTAAATGAAATGCTTTACTTTAAAGCTTCACTTTGACATTCTAGATACACTTTCCAGTACATCTACTATGTTACGACTTATCTCACCTTAAATAATGAGAGCGACGGGCGATGTGTACATGTTTTAGAGCTACAATCACAATATCATAATTTAACAACATTACTTTCAAATCCACCTTCAACTTATCTATTTCAAGATAATATCCGTTTAAATATTCAATTTTATTGTAATCCATCTCCTATTCAATCATAAGCTGCACCTTGACCTGACATAAATTTTATTACAAAATCTAGAAAATTCTTTCTCTTAAAAGATAATCTTACGACGGCGGTATACAAGCTGACATTACAAAATTAAATTTATTATAGTGTGTATTTTCAATTACAGGACTGATTCCTCTGAAAAGACTAAAACACCGCCAAATTCATTAAGTTTCAAGAACTTAACTATTACTACTCAAGTATTATATTTTATATTTAAAAATAATAGGGTATCTAATCCTAGTTTAAATTTTAAATTTCAAAGCTTCATTATCTTATAAAAATCTATTTAATTTTCAAATTCTACCCTCTAAAATTAATTAAAATCTTTTTCCTAAACAAACTAACTTTAACACTGATAATATTCATTCAAGTCCTACGTATAACCGCGACTGCTGGCACGACTTTTGTCGACCATAAATCAAATTACTAATTCTAAATTGCCTTAACCTCTTCAGTCCTGAGCTCAGTTCAGAACTTTGAAATATACGTTTCTGTGATTAACTTATTGGAATTGGGTAAAATAATACATATTTATAAAAAAAATAAAAATTCGAAATCACTGGGCTATTATGACATGTAGCATTTATGCTACATCAGGACTTAATGACGACTCTCCTCCCACTACTTTGCAATGCTAAATTGTTTTTTGATACACGATTACTAATGGTTTAATGCCTTGTAAAGTATTTACAATAGTAACATAATTTTTTGTACATTATTTAATATTTATTTTGCATTAAGTAAAGTCAAAATACAAATAATTAAGAAATGATATTTAATTTTTTTAAATTAAAAAGTCAAAGCACTAAAGAAGTTATATTCAAAAAAACATAAAATTGAGAGTACAATCCACAATATCCAGTTATGACTCATGACATGCTGAGAAACAGTTTCTTTTTTCCGTAAACCACAGGTACATTTTGCATTTTTGCACTGTACAAAAGTGAATCCCTTTCAGCCCGGTAGTCTACATCTTGATCTACTTTTTTTGTTCTGCTCATCATTTCTGGTAGATGCAAATCATGAAACTTCCTGGATTGAACAGACGGCATTGGCGCTGGTATTCTGCGGCGCCTCAAGTTTCGATTTCCATCGTCCTCATCTCCATCATCATCATCATCATCATCATCAGGTACTTCATTCGCTTCATATTCATTGTTGGAGATGCTGTATTCTATCTCAGGTCATCTTCTCTCCCATCATCATCATTTCCAATCTCCAGCTCAATATCAGACACATCAGGGTCGATAGAGTCAATCAGTTTCACAATGTCTGCATCATTCAAGGCTGATGAAATAAATGGTAAAAATTAATGTTAGCGTTTTTGGTAACGTACATGGTAAGAGAAAGTAGGCTATGTTGTAAGAGAAAGTAGGCTATATAATATTTAAAGGCTGCATATTTCTCAACATTTAAGCCACATGAGACTTATGCATTGTCTACAGCACTGAAAAACATGCTAAAATGAGGATAATTCAGACATAAAATCATGTTGCAAGTATAAAATGTCAAGGTCATTGCCTGATGTAGGGTATGTGCTACGTAAAGCAAATCGTGATCGTGTGGGTAGTTTAGTATATTACTGAAGCTTACATTCAATAGCACTTTAATTGTTGATCAATTGTAAGCTATTTTTAAAACATTAACATCATTTTAATATACGGATACATGTTAATTACCTGCACGTCTTGTTTCCATGGTAACCAGTCCGCCAACTTCAATATTCACAGAGGTGCTGCCACCTATTCGCTAGAGCGGGTAACAAAAAAAAATGATTTTCGTGATGCGCGGCCTGCAGACTATATGCTACAGCCGGAAACCCGCAGTGAAGCCAGCGCTTGAGTCAGAAAAAAATAAAAACCGCATGTAGCATATATGCTACGTAAGGACAGAGGAGGTTAATTATTAATATTAAATACTGCGAATAACATATAATCATTTAGATCTTATTATAACTCACAAAAATTTACATGTAAAATATTCAAACAATAAATTATTAAGTAAGAATAAAACTTTTATGAATACATATAAAATATTGGTTCAACTATAATAAATCATAACAATTTGTATAATACTTTTTAATAGTTAAAAAGAGAGAAAGAAAAAAATATTTATCTCTCTATATACACGTGTGTGTCTGTCTGTGTATATATATAAATATATATATATATATATATATATATATATTACACAAAATCACTTTATAAGATCAACTTCATAGCTATAATCATATTCATTATATTATGTCTATTGTATAGACAACAATCAACAACCCGTAGCAGTTCAACCATCAAGCCATTTTATCAATTTTGTCACAACTCGTTTCTCACCAATCAAAAATCTGATCAATCCAACCGCCCACTCAAAAATTCAAATCAACAGATTTGGGCATCTAATAAATCACGTTTCTCACAACCTTCAAAAACTCAATCAACAACCCCGTAGCAGTTCGACCAACAAGCCATTTTATCAATTTTGTCACAACTCGTTTCTCACCAATCAAAAATCTGATTATCCAACCGCTCACTCAAAAATTCAAATCAACAGATTTGGACATCTAATAAGTCACGTTTCTCACCAACCTTCAAAAACTTAATCAACAACCCGTAGCAGTTCGACCAACAAGCCATTTTATCAATTTTATCACAACTCGTTTCTCACCAATCAAAAATCTGATTATCCAACCGCCCACTCAAAAATTCAAATCAACAGATTTGGGCATCTAATAAATCACGTTTCTCACCAACCTTCAAAAACTTAATCAACAACCCGTAGCAGTTCGACCAAGAAGCCATTTTATCAATTTTGTCACAACTCGTTTCTCACCAATCAAAAATCTGATTATCCAACCGCCCACTCAAAAATTCAAATCAACAGATTTGGGCATCTAATAAATCACGTTTCTCACCAACCTTCAAAAACTCAATCAACAACCCCGTAGCAGTTCGACCAACAAGCCATTTTATCAATTTTGTCACAACTCGTTTCTCACCAATCAAAAATCTGATTATCCAACCGCCCACTCAAAAATTCAAATCAATAGATTTGGGCATCTAATAAATCACGTTTCTCACCAACCTTCAAAAACTCAATCAACAACCCGTAGCAGTTCAACCAACAAGCCATTTTATCAATTTTGCCACAACTCGTTTCTCACCAATCAAAAATCTGATTATCCAACCGCCCACTCAAAAATTCAAATCAACAGATTTTGGCATCTAATAAATCACGTTTCTCACCAACCTTCAAAAACTCAATCAACAACCCGTAGCAGTTCAACCAACAAGCCATTTTATCAATTTTGTCACAACTCGTTTCTCACCAATCAAAAATCTGATCAATCCAACCGCCCTCTCAAAAATTCAAATCAACAGATTTGGGCATCTAATAAATCACGTTTCTCACAACCTTCAAGAACTCAATCAACAACCCCGTAGCAGTTCGACCAACAAGCCATTTTATCAATTTTGTCAACAACTCGTTTCTCACCAATCAGAAATCTGATTATCCAACCGTCCACTCAAAAATTCAAATCAACAGATTTGGGCATCTAATAAATCACGTTTCTCACCAACCTTCAAAAACTCAATCAACAACCCGTAGCAGTTCAACCAACAAGCCATTTTATCAATTTTGTCAACAACTCGTTTCTCACCAATCAAAAATCTGATCAATCCAACCGCCCACTCAAAAATTCAAATCAACAGATTTGGGCATCTAATAAATCACGTTTCTCACCAACCATCAAAAACTCAATCAACAACCCCGTAGCAGTTCGATTAACAAGCCATTTTATCAATTTTTTCACAACTCGTTTCTCACTAATTAAAAATTTTTCCAAATTCATAAAAATTGCCTAGAAACCTCATAAACAATACATAAATGATAATAATTAATCAAATAATTTTAGAAAAAAATCTATAAATTCCCCCCCAAATTCATATTTTTTTTATCTAAAACTCAAATATTATAGTACCTTTTCCCTATAAAAGGTTTTCTAAACTTTTATAGAAACATATAAAGTCACGGTACAAGAATGCGTAACAAAGATTAAAGACAATAAAAACTCGCGCCCGCGGTTAATCAATAAGCTACCATATATATATTCAATTACATAATATAAGAACCGTAACAAATTTTTAATTAATGGGTAAATATATATATATTTTTTCATTATTGTATTTTATCCTATATACTTCAAAATTTTTGGTCAATTTATAATAAATGGGTATTTTAATAAAATACTTCAATCTATTAATAAACAACCTATATAGTTTATTTATTTATTTTTATTAATAGATTGAACTTGGAGGGTCCATTTATCAGTTTTTCTATTACTGCCACGTGATTTTTTTTATCTAGGCTGTTTCTTGACCCATTATATAAAAATTCTAATTAGCATAATAGTGTATTTCTGATCTTTTCTCCTTACAGCCCCTTAATCTCACAGAAATATATTTGTATAAAATTACATCTATATAATTCTAAACTGATCAATTGTTCCAGAATAAAAACTCCTTTAAAATTACCTTATAAATTTACTCGGCTATTACCATTAAAATTATCACAAAATTAATTAAAAGACCAGAACTTATCATTTCATTTTACAAAATAAATTTTAACATTAATTTTAATCAATTTTACAAAAGAAGAATTCATAGATCTAATCAAATTACCTTAAATTTTAATACTTTTTTAAAAAAAATATTTTCCTTTTTATAAAATAGAATAATCAAAAGAAATTAATTATAGATTAACTTTTAGTACCTGCACTTTTAAGAAATTTTTATCAAGTGAATCATGTTCACAGGAGAAGACCCTTTTTTGAAATAAGAAAAATAATTTCAACCCCCCTTGAAATTACCTCCACGTCCCGGAAGATGGGGTGGCAAAAAAAACTTTTTTATAATATTATTCATTCCTATTAGTACTTTTTTTATTATAGATTAACTTTTAGTACCTGCACTTTTAAGAAATTTTTATAAAGTGAATCATGTTCACAGGAGAAGACCCTTTTTTGAAATAAGAAAAATAATTTCAACCCCCCTTGAAATTACCTCCACGTCCCGGAAGATGGGGTGGCAAAAAAAACTTTTTTATAATATTATTCATTCCTATTAGTACTTTTTTAAATTATAGATTAACTTTTAGTACCTGCACTTTTAAGAAATTTTTATAAAGTGAATCATGTTCACAGGAGAAGACCCTTTTTTGAAATAAGAAAAATAATTTCAACCCCCCTTGAAATTACCTCCACGTCCCGGAGGATGGGGTGGCAAAAAAAACTTTTTTATAATATTATTCAGTCCTATTAGTACTTTTTTTAAATTATAGATTAACTTTTAGTACCTGCACTTTTAAGAAATTTTATAAACATATTTATATGCATATAAATTATAATATTTATAGGTACTATTAGTTTAAGGCTATAATACCCACTGTCTTTAAAAGTGCCTGATTAAAGGATTACAGTGATAGAGTAAATTATGTAATTTTTTTTTTACCTTCATTACATTTAGTAGATTTAAACTACTCCTTAAAGTATCAAAAACTCTTGTGCATCATACACCTAAATATATCTAGATCTATTAAAAAAAGGTAAGCTAAATATAAGCTAATGGGTTCATACCCCGTAAATAGGATTACCTCCTTTTTAATTTTAAAAAATCCTTCAAAGGTTTTATTTTTAAGTACATTAATTATAGGTACTTTAATTTCCATCTCATCAACTTCTTGACTAGGTGTTTGAATAGGGTTAGAAATCAATTTATTATCTTTTATTCCATTAATATCTAATACAAAAAATATTTTATCAACTGAAGCCTCCTTAAAATACTTCTTAATTCAGGCTATTGCTTCTTCCCTTTTATTATTCTCTTTAATTATTATATTTCTAATATCAAATATTATTATAATAATAAATTAAGAGGTATTTTTATTAATAATCAGTCCAGCTCTTCTTCTAAAGATGGGGGCAGCACCTTTTCATTTTTGGTTTCCTGGAACTATAGAACGGTTTGATTGAAGAAATAATTTAATTTTAATAACATGACAAAAATTGCACCTTTAATACTTCTATCTTATACCATCAGAATAAATATTTTCTTCTCAATCATTATTATTTCTTCAATTTCAATTGGTTCTTTAGGGGGATTAAACCAGACATCCTTACGAAAATTAATAGCCTACTCATCCATTAATCACCTAGGATGAATAATTGCTGCTATAGTTTCTGGTGAAAACTTATGAGAATTATACTTTCTTATTTATTCTTTCCTGAGATCATCAATTATTTTCTTATTTAATACCTTCCAAATCTTTCAAATTAATCAAAATTTCCTTATAATAAATAATAACCCAAAAATTAAATTTTGTGTATTTTCTTTACTTCTCTCGTTAGGGGGTCTGCCCCCCTTCCTCGGATTCATGCCAAAATGACTAATTATCCAAGCTATAGCTGAGCTTAATAGACTAATAATTATTACCTTAATAGTAATCACAACATTAATCACTTTATTTTATTATCTTCGTATTACCTTCACCGCATTCCTCTTTTCTTATAGAGAAACTAAATGAAATTACAAGCAATTTTATAGTAATCAATTTTATATTATAATATCAACCTTTACTATATTTTCAACTTTTGGATTATTATTTAGATCATTAATCTTTAATATATTATAAGGTTTTAAGTTAATTAAACTAATAGCCTTCAAAGCTATAAATAAAATATCAAATTTTAAACCTTAGTAGTAATCTACTCCTTTAGAATTGCAGTCTAATATCATTCATGACTACAAAGGTCTGATAAAAGAGATAAATCTCCTAAATAAATTTACAATTTATCGCCTATAACTCTCAGCCATTTTACCGCAACAATGACTCTTCTCAACAAACACTTTATTTTATCTTTGGAGCCTGAGCAGGAATAGTGGGAACTTCATTAAGAATACTTATTCGTGCAGAACTTGGTCAACCTGGTTATCTAATTGGGGATGATCAAATTTATAACGTAATTGTAACAGCCCATGCTTTTGTAATATTTTTTTTATAGTAATACCAATTATAATTGGAGGATTCGGAAATTGGTTAGTCCCTTTAATACTAGGAGCCCCTGATATGGCCTTTCCACGAATAAATAATATAAGATTTTGATTACTACCTCCCTCTCTTTCTCTATTATTAGCAAGAAGTCTAGTAGAAAATGGAGCTGGGACTGGTTGGACTGTCTACCCACCACTCTCTGCAAATATTGCTCACGCAGGCGCTTCTGTAGACTTAGCAATTTTCTCACTTCAGTTAGCAGGAATTTCTTCAATTTTAGGAGCTGTAAATTTTATTACAACTACTATTAATATGCGGGCCCCAGGAATATCTTTAGATCAAACCCCTCTATTTGTATGAGCTGTAGGTATTACAGCACTTCTTTTACTCCTTTCTTTACCCGTTTTAGCTGGGGCCATTACTATATTATTGACAGATCGAAATTTAAATACTTCATTCTTTGATCCTGCGGGAGGGGGAGATCCTATCCTATATCAACACTTATTTTGATTTTTTGGTCATCCGGAACTTTATATTCTAATTTTACCTGGGTTTGGTATAATTTCTCATATTATTAGTCAAGAAAGTGGAAAAAAGGAAGCATTTGGAACATTAGGAATAATTTATGCTATATTAGCCATTGGTTTACTAGGATTTATCGTTTGAGCTCATCACATATTTACAGTAGGAATAGATGTAGATACCCGAGCTTATTTCACTTCAGCAACAATAATCATTGCCGTACCAACTGGAATTAAAATTTTCAGATGATTAGCTACTCTTCATGGAACACAATTCAATTATAGTCCATCATTACTATGAGCATTAGGATTTGTTTTCTTATTTACTATTGGTGGTTTAACGGGAGTAGTCTTAGCAAATTCATCAATTGATATTATCTTACATGATACTTATTATGTCGTTGCCCATTTCCATTATGTTTTATCAATAGGTGCAGTATTTGCTATTATAGCAGGATTTGTCCAATGATATCCATTATTTACCGGACTATCCTTAAACCCTAAATGATTAAAGATTCAATTTACAATTATATTTGTAGGGGTAAACCTAACGTTTTTCCCTCAACATTTTCTAGGATTAGCAGGAATACCACGACGAAATTCTGATTATCCAGATGTATACACTTCATGAAATGTTATCTCCACCTTAGGGTCAACTATTTCATTCGTTGGTATCATCCTACTTATTTTTATTATTTGAGAAAGTATAATTTCCAACCGTCCTATTTTATTCTCCTTAAACATAGTAAGTTCCTTAGAATGATATCAAAATTTACCTCCTGCTGAACATAGCTATTCAGAATTACCTATATTAACTAATTTCTAATATGGCAGATAAGTGCAGTAGATTTAAGCTCTACATATAAAGAATAACCTTTTATTAGAATAATGGCAACATGATCAGATTTAAATTTAAAAAATAGTGCATCTCCTTTAATAGAACAACTCATCTTTTTTCACGATCACACATTATTAATTCTATTAATAATCACCATTCTTGTATCTTACATTATTCTTTAATAAATATACTAACCGATACTTACTAGAAGGGCAAACAATTGAAGTAATTTGAACAATTCTACCTGCTCTTACACTTATTTTTATTGCCCTTCCATCTCTACGTCTTCTTTATTTATTAGATGAATCCTTAGACCCTATTATTACCGTAAAAACTGTGGGACATCAATGATACTGAAGTTATGAATATACTGACTTCGTTAACCCTCATGAATTTGATTCCTACATAATCCCTTGCAATGAAATGGCTAATAATGGATTCCGATTACTAGACGTTGATAATCGAACAGTTTTACCTTTAAATACACAAATTCGAATACTAGTAACAGCAGCAGACGTATTACATTCATGAACTGTTCCTGCAATAGGAGTAAAAGTAGATGGTACACCTGGCCGAATAAATCAAACAAGCTTCTTTATTAACCGCCCAGGTTTATATTACGGTCAATGTTCAGAAATCTGTGGAACTAATCACAGTTTTATACCTATTGTCTTAGAAAGAGTTAATACTAAAACATTTATCAACTGAATTGTTAATAACAATTCATCAAATGACTGAAAGTAAGTAATGGTCTCTTAAACCATTTTATAGTAATTTATGTTTACTTTTGATGAATAAATTAGTTTAAAAAATAACATTAGTATGTCATACTAAAATCATTAATAGATTTAATATTTCTTTATTCCTCAAATAGCCCCTATAAGATGATTATTTTTATTTTCAATATTTTCTTTAGCTTTAATCATTTTTACTATTATTAATTACTTCTTCTTAATTTATCAACCAATCTCCTCAACAACTGAAGAATCTAATATTCCTCAAACTTCCTTAAATTGAAAATGATAACAAATTTATTTTCCGCTTTCGACCCCTCAACTAATATTATAAATTTATCTTTAAATTGATTAAGTACATTCCTTGGGATAATAATTCTACCTCTCATTTATAGATTAATGCCTTCACGCCATAGTGTAATCTGGTACTCAATTATTAAAACATTACATAATGAATTTAAAACTTTAATTGGACCTACAGGCCATAACGGGAGTAGATTTATATTTATTGCATTATTCTCATTAATCTTATTTAATAATTTTTTAGGACTATTCCCGTATATCTTTACAAGCTCAAGACACTTAGTAATAACTCTGGCATTAGCTATACCTCTATGATTTAGATTTATAATCTATGGGTGAATCAACCATACCCAACATATATTTGCTCATCTAGTTCCTCAGGGTACACCTGCGGCTCTTATACCTTTTATGGTCTGTATTGAAACTATCAGAAATGTAATCCGGCCAGGAACTCTAGCTGTACGTCTAGCAGCTAATATAATTGCTGGGCACCTACTTCTAACACTTCTGGGTAATACTGGGCCTTCATTAACAATAATACTCCTATCAGGACTTGTATTTGCACAAATTGCACTATTAACATTAGAATCAGCTGTTGCAATAATCCAATCTTATGTCTTTGCTGTCCTCACAACATTATATTCTAGAGAAGTAAATTATGACAACACACTCTAATCACCCTTTTCATTTAGTTAATCCTAGTCCCTGACCTTTAACAGGAGCCATCGGAGCACTTGTAACAGCTGCAGGGTTAGTAAAATGATTCCATCATTTTAATAATTCTCTTTTATTATTAGGAACTTTAATCACAATTTTAACAATAATTCAATGATGACGGGATATCACTCGTGAAGGTACTTATCAAGGATTACACACCCTTTCAGTAAATTACGGACTTCGTTGAGGAATAATCTTATTTATTGTGTCAGAAATCTTCTTCTTCAGCTCTTTTTTTTTGAGCTTTTTTCCATAAAAGACTATCTCCTAATATCGATTTAGGTGCAATATGACCACCCACAGGTATTAATCCTTTTAACCCATTACAAATTCCTTTATTGAATACAGCAATTGTGTAGAAGTGTGAATTAGACCCAAGTCTGTGTTTGCCGCCCACTAACGTTCTGTGTGTAGACGTGTGAATGAGACCCAAGTCTGTGTTTGCAGCCCACTAACGTTCTGTGTGTAGACGTGTGAATGAGACCCAAGTCTGTGTTTGCAGCCCACTAACGTTCTGTGTGTAGACTTGTGAATTAGACCCAAGTCTGTGTTTGCAGTCCACTAACGTTCTGTGTTTAGAAGTGTGAATGTGACCCAAGTCTGTGTTTGGAGCCCACTAACGTTCTGTATGTAGAAGTGTGAATGAGACCCAAGTCTGTGTTTGCAGCCCAGAAACGTTCTGTGTATAGAAGTGTGAATGAGAACCAAGTCTGTGTTTGCAGCGCACTAACGTTCTGTGTGTAGAAGTGTGAATGAGACCCAAGTCTGTGTTTGGAGCCCACTAAAGTTCTGTATGTAGAAGTGTGAATGAGACCCAAGTCTATGGTTCCAGCCCAGAAACGTTCTGTGTATAGAAGTGTGAATGAGAACCAAGTCAGTGTTTGCAGCGCACTAACGTTCTGTGTGTAGAAGTGTGAATGAGACCCAAGTCTGTGTTAGCCGCCCACTAACGTTCTGTGTGTAGACTTGTGAATTAGACCCAAGTCTGTGTTTGCCGCCCACTAACGTTCTGTGTGTAGACGTGTGAATGAGACCCAAGTCTGTGTTTGCAGCCCACTAACGTTCTGTGTGTAGACTTGTGAATTAGACCCAAGTCTGTGTTTGCCGCCCACTAACGTTCTGTGTGTAGACTTGTGAATGAGACTGAAGTCTGTGTTTGCAGCCCACTAACGGTCTGTGTGTAGAAGTGTGAATGAGATCCAAGTCTGTGTTTGCAGTCCACTAACGTTCTGTGTTTAGAAGTGTGAATGTGACCCAAGTCTGTGTTTGCAGTCCACTAACGTTCTGTGTGTAGACGTGTGAATGAGACCCAAGTCTGTGTTTGCAGTCCACTAACGTTCTGTGTTTAGAAGTGTGAATGTGACCCAAGTCTGTGTTTGGAGCCCACTAACGTTCTGAATGTAGAAGTGTGAATGAGACCCAAGTCTGTGTTTGCAGCCCAGAAACGTTCTGTGTATAGAAGTGTGAATGAGAACCAAGTCTGTGTTTGCAGCGCACTAACGTTCTGTGTGTAGAAGTGTGAATGAGACCCAAGTCTGTGTTTGGAGCCCACTAAAGTTCTGTATGTAGAAGTGTGAATGAGACCCAAGTCTGTGTTTGGAGCCCACTAACGTTCTGTATGTAGAAGTGTGAATGAGACCCAAGTCTGTGGTTCCAGCCCAGAAACGTTCTGTGTATAGAAGTGTGAATGAGAACCAAGTCTGTGTTTGCAGCGCACTAACGTTCTGTGTGTAGAAGTGTGAATGAGACCCAAGTCTGTGTTAGCCGCCCACTAACGTTCTGTGTTTAGAAGTGTGAATGAGACCCAAGTCTGTGTTTGGAGCCCACTAACGTTCTGTATGTAGAAGTGTGAATCAGACTCAAGTCTGTGTTTGCAGCCCAGAAACGTTCTGTGTATAGAAGTGTGAATGAGAACCAAGTCTGTGTTTGCAGCGCAATAACGTTCTGTGTGTAGAAGTGTGAATGAGACCCAAGTCTGTGTTTGAGCCCTCTAACGTTCTGTGTGTAGATGTGTGAATGAGATCCAAGCCTGTGTTTGCAGCCCACTAACGATCTGTGTGTAGAAGTGTGAATGAGACCCAAGTATGTGTTTGCAGCCCACAAACGTTCTGTGTGCAGACGTGTGAATAAGACCCAAGACTTTGTTTGCAGCACACTGACGTTCTGTGTGTAGAAGTGTGAATGAGACCCAAGTCTGTGTTTGCAGCCCTCTAACGTTCTGTGCGCAGACTTGTGAATGAGACCCAAGTCGGTTTTTGCAGCCCACTAACGGTCTGTGCGTAGAAGAGTGAATGAGACCGAAGTCTGTGTTGCAGCCCAATAACGGTTTGTGTGTAGAAGTGTGAATGAGAACCCAAGTCTGTGTTGCAGCCCACTAACGTTCTGTGTATAGAAGTGTGAATGAGACTCAAGTCTGTGTTTGCAGTCCATTAACGTTCTGTGTGTAGACGTGTGAATGAGACCAAAGTCTGTGTTTGCAGCCCACTAACGTTCTGTGCTTACAAGTGTGAATGAGACCCAAGTCTGTGTTTGCAGCCCACTAACGTTCTGTGTTTACAAGTGTGAATGACACCCAAGTCTGTGTTTGCAGCCCACTAACGTTCTGTGTTTACAAGTGTGAATGAGACCCAAATCTGTGTTTGCAGCCCACTGACATTCTGTGTTTACAAGTGTGAATGAGACCCAAGTCCGTGTTTGCAGTCCACTAACGTTCTGTGTGTAGACGTGTGAATTAGACCCAAGTCAGTGTTTGAAGCCCACTAACGTTCTGTGTGTAAAAATGTGAATGAGACCCAAGTCAGTAATTACAGCCAACTAACGTTCTGTATGTTGAATTGTGAATGAGACCCAAGTCTGTGTTGTAGCCCACTAACGTTCTGTGTTTACAAGTGTGAATGAGACCAAAGTCTGTGTTTGCAGCCCACTAACGTTCTGTGTTTACAAGTGTGAATGAGACCCAAGTCTGGGATTGCATCCCACTAACGTTCTGTGTTTAGAAGTGCGAATGAGACCCAAGTCTCTGTTTGCAGTCCACTAACGTTCTGTGTTTAGAAATGTGATTGAGACCCAAGTCTGTGTTTGGAGCCCACTAACGTTCTGTGTGTAGAAGTGTGAATGAGACCCAAGTCTCTGTTTGCAGCCCAGTAACGTTCAGTGTATAGAATTGTGAATGAGACTCAAGTCTGTGTTTGCAGCCCACTAACGTTCTGTGTGTAGAAGTGTGATCGGGACCCAACTCTGTGTTTGCAGCCCATTGACGTTCTGTATGTAGAAGTGTAAATGAGACCCAAGTCTGTGTTTGAAGCCCTCAAACGTTCTGTGTGTAGAAGTGTGAATGAGACCCAAGTCAGTGATTGCAGCGCACTAATGTTCTGTGTGTAAAAATGTGAATGAGACCCAAGTCAGTGTTTGCAGCCCACTAACGTTCTGTGTTAACAAGTGTGAATGAGACCCAAGTCTGTGTTGCAGCCCACTAACGTTCTGTGTGTAGACGTGTGAATGAGACCCAAGACTTTGTTTGCAGTACACTGACGTTCTGTGTGTAGAAGTGTGAATGAGACCCAAGTCTGTGTTTGCAGCCCAGTAATGTTCAGTGAATAGAAGTGTGAATGAGACTCAAGTCTGTGTTTGCAGCCCACTTACGTTCTGTGTGTAGAAGTGTGAACAAGACCCAATACTTTGTTTGCAGCACACTGACGTTCTGTATGTAGATGTGTGAATGAGACCCATGTCCGTGTTTGCAGCGCGCTAACGTTCTGTGTGTAGAAGTGTGAATGAGACATAAGTCTGTGTTTGCAGCCCTCTAACGTTCTGTGTGTAGAAATGTGAATGAGATCCAAGTCTGTGTTCGCAGCCCACTAACGATCTGTGAGTAGAAGTGTGAATGACACCAAAGTCTGTGTTTGCAGCCCATAACGTTCTGTGTATAGAAGTGTGAATGAGACCCAATTCTGTGTTTGCAGCCCACTAAAGTTCTGTGTGTAGAATTGTGAATGAGACCCTAGTCCGTGTTTGCTGATCACTAACGTTCTGTGTGTAGAAGTGTGAATGAGTCCCAAGTCTGTGTTTGCAGCCCACTAACTTTCTGTGAGTAAAAGTCTGAATGAGACCCAAGTCTGTGTTTGCAGTCCGCTAACTTTCTGTGAGTAGAAGTGTGAATGAGACCCTAGTCTGTGTTTGCAGCCCACGGACGTTCTGTTTGTAGAAGTGTGAATGAAACCCAAGTCTGTGTTTGAAGCCCACTAATGTTCTGTGTGTAAAAAAGTGAATGTGACCCAAATCAGTGTTTGCGGGAACACTAACTTTCTGTGTGTAAAAATGTGAATGAGACTCAAGTCAGTGTTTGCAGCCCACGCACGTTCTGTGTGTAGACTTGTGAATTAGACCCAAGTCTGTGTTTGCCGCCCACTAACGTTCTGTGTGTAGACTTGTGAATGAGACAGAAGTCTGTGTTTGCAGCCCACTAACGGTCTGTGTGTAGAAGTGTGAATGAGATCCAAGTCTGTGTTGCAGCCCACTAACGTTCTGTGTATAGAAGTGTGAATGAGACCCAAGTCTGTGTTTGCAGTCCACTAACGTTCTGTGTGTAGACGTGTGAATGAGACCCAAGTCAGTGTTTGTAGCCCACTAATGTTCTGTGTGTAAAAAGGTGAATGAGAACCAAGTCAGTAATTGAAGCCCACTAACGTTCTGTATGTAGAATTGTGACTGAGACCCAAGACTGTGTTGCAGCCCACTAACGTTCTGTGTTTAGAAGTGTGAATGAGACCCAAGTCTGTGTTTGCAGTCCACTAACGTTCTGTGTTTAGAAGTGTGAATGAGACCCAAGTCTGTGTTTGGAGCCCACTAACGATCTGTGTGTTGAAGTGTGAATGAGACCCAAGTCTGTTTTTGCAGCCCAGAAACGTTCTTTGTATAGAAGTGTGAATGAGACCCAAGTCTGTGTTTGCAGCGCACTAACGTTCTGTGTGTAGAAGTGTGAATGAGACCCAAGTCTGTGTTTGAAGCCCTCTAACGTTCTGTGTGTAGATGTGAGAATGAGATCCAAGCCTGTGTTTGCAGATCACTAACGATCTGTGTGTAGAAGTGTGAATGAGACCCAAGTATGTGTTTGCAGCCCACTAACGTTCTGTGTGTAGACGTGTGAATGAGAACCAAGCCTTTGTTTGAAGCACACTGACGTTCTGTGTGTAGAAGTGTGAATGAGACCCAAGTCTGTGTTTGCAGCCCAGAAACGTTCTGTGTATAGAAGTGTGAATGAGAACCAAGTCTGTGTTTGCAGTCCACTAACGTTCTGTGTTTAGAAGTGTGAATGTGACCCTAGTCTGTGTTTGGAGCCCACTAACGTTCTGTATGTAGAAGTGTGAATGAGACCCAAGCCTGTGTTTGCAGCCCAGAAACGTTCTGTGTATAGAAGTGTGAATGAGACCCAAGTCGGTGTTTGCAGCCCTCTAACGTTCTGTGCGCAGACTTGTGAATGAGACCCAAGTCGGTGTTTGCAGCCCACTAACGGTCTGTGCGTAGAAGAGTGAATGAGACCGAAGTCTGTGTGGCAGCCCAATAACGGTTTGTGTGTAGAAGTGTGAATGAGACCCAAGTCTGTGTTGCAGCCCACTAACGTTCTGTGTATAGAAGTGTGAATGAAACTCAAGTCTGTGTTTGCAGTCCATTAACGTTCTGTGTGTAGACGTGTGAATGAGACCAAAGTCTGTGTTTGCAGCCCACTAACGTTCTGTGCTTACAAGTGTGAATGAGACCCAAGTCTGTGTTTGCAGCCCACTAACGTTCTGTGTTTACAAGTGTGAATGACAACCAAGTCTGTGTTTGCAGCCCACTAACGTTCTGTGTTGACAAGTGTGAATGAGACCCAAATCTGTGTTTGCAGCCCACTAACGTTCTGTATGTAGATGTGTGAATGAGACCCAAGTCAGTGTTTGCCGCCCACTAACGTTCTGTGTGTAAAAATGTGAATGAGACCCAAGTCAGTAATTACAGCCATCTAACGTTCTGTATGTTGAATTGTGAATGAGACCCAAGTCTGTGTTGTAGCCCACTAACGTTCTGTGTTTACAAGTGTGAGTGATACCCAAGTCTGTGTTTGCAGCCCACTACCGTTCTGTGTTTACAAGTGTGAATGAGACCCAAGTCTGGGTTTGCATCCCACTAACGTTCTGTGTTTAGAAGTGCGAATGAGACCCAAGTCTCTGTTTGCAGTCCACTAACGTTCTGTGTTTAGAAGTGTGATTGAGACCCAAGTCTGTGTTTGGAGCCCACTAACGTTCTGTGTGTAGAAGTGTGAATGAGACCCAAGTCTCTGTTTGCAGCCCAGTAACGTTCTGTGTATAGAATTGTGAATGAGACTCAAGTCTGTGTTTGCAGCCCACTAACGTTCTGTGTGTAGAAGTGTGAATGAGACCCATGTCTGTGTTTGAAGCCCTCAAACGTTCTGTGTGTAGAAGTGTGAATGAGACCCAAGTCTGGGTTTGCACCCCACTAACGTTCTGTGTTTAGAAGTGCGAATGAGACCCAAGTCTCTGTTTGCAGTCCACTAACGTTCTGTGTTTAGAAGTGTGAATGAGACCCAACTCTGTGTTTGCAGCCCACTGACGTTCTGTATGTAGAAGTGTGACTGAGACCCAAGTCTGTGTTTGAAGCCCTCAAACGTTCTGTGTGTAGACGTGTGAATGAGACCCAAGTCAGTGTTTGCAGCCCACTAACGTTCTGTGTTAACAAGTGTGAATGAGACCCAAGTCTGTGTTGCAGCCCACTAACGTTCTGTGTGTAGACGTGTGAATGAGACCCAAGACTTTGTTTACAGTACACTGACGTTCTGTGTGTAGAAGTGTGAATGAGACCCAAGTCTGTGTTTGCAGCCCAGTAATGTTCAGTGAATAGAAGTGTGAATGAGACTCAAGTCTGTGTTTGCAGCCCAGTTACGTTCTGTGCGTAGAAGTGTGAACAAGACCCAATACTCTGTTTGCAGCACACTGACGTTCTGTATATAGATGTGTGAATGAGACCCATGTCTGTGTTTGCAGCGCGCTAACGTTCTGTGTGTAGAAGTGTGAATGAGACATAAGTCTGTGTTTGCAGCCCTCTAACGTTCTGTGTGTAGAAATGTGAATGAGATCCAAGTCTGTGTTCGCAGCCCACTGACGATCTGTGAGTAGAAGTGTGAATGACACCAATGTCTGTGTTTGCAGCCCATAACGTTCTGTGCATAGAAGTGTGAATGAGACCCAATTCTGTGTTTGCAGCCCACTAATGTTCTGTGTGTAGAATTGTGAATGAGACCCTAGTCCGTGTTTGCTGCCCACTAACGTTCTGTGTGTAGAAGTGTGAATGAGTCCCAAGTCTGTGTTTGCAGCCCACTAACTTTCTGTGAGTAAAAGTGAGAATGAGACCCAAGTCTGTGTTTGCAGTCCGCTAACGTTCTGTGAGTAGAAGTGTGAATGAGACCCTAGTCTGTGTTTGCAGCCCACGGACGTTCTGTTTGTAGAAGTGTGAATGAGACCCAAGTCTGTGTTTGAAGCCCACTAATGTTCTGTGTGTAAAAAAGTGAATGTGACCCAAATCAGTGTTTGCGGGCCCACTAACTTTCTGTGTGTAAAAATGTGAATGAGACCCAAGTCAGTGTTTGCAGCCCACGAACGTTCTGTGTGTAGACTTGTGAATTAGACCCAAGTCTGTGTTTGCCGCCCACTAACGTTCTGTGTGTAGACTTGTGAATGAGACTGAAGTCTGTGTTTGCAGCCCACTAACGGTCTGTGTGTAGAAGTGTGAATGAGATCCAAGTCTGTGTTGCAGCCCACTAACGTTCTGTGTATAGAAGTGTGAATGAGACCCAAGTCTGTGTTTGCAGTCCACTAACGTTCTGTGTGTAGAAGTGTGAATGAGACCAAAGTGTGTGTTTGCAGCCCACTAATGATCTGTGTGTAAAAAGGTGAATGAGAACCAAGTCAGTAATTGAAGCCCACTAACGTTCTGTATGTAGAATTGTGAAAGAGACCCAAGTCTGTGTTGCAGCCCACTAACGTTCTGTGTATAGAAGTGTGAATGAGACCCAAGTCTGTGTTTGCAGTCCACTAACGTTCTGTGTTTAGAAGTGTGAATGAGACCCAAGTCTGTGTTTGGAGCCCACTAACGATCTGTGTGTTGAAGTGTGAATGAGACCCAAGTCTGTTTTTGCAGCCCAGAAACGTTCTGTGTATAGAAGTGTGAATGAGACCCAAGTCTGTGTTTGCAGCGCACTATCGTTCTGTGTGTAGAAGTGTGAATGAGACCCAAGTCTGTGTTTGAAGCCCTCTAACGTTCTGTGCGTAGATGTGAGAATGAGATCCAAGCCTGTGTTTGCAGATCACTAACGATCTGTGTGTAGAAGTGTGAATGAGACCCAAGTATGTGTTTGCAGCCCACTAACGTTCTGTGTGTAGACGTGTGAATGAGAACCAAGCCTTTGTTTGAAGCACACTTACGTTCTGTGTGTAGAAGTGTGAATGAGACCCACGACTGTGTTTGCAGCCCAGTAATGTTCTGTGTGTAGACGTGTGAATGAGACCCAAGTCTGTGTTTGCAGCCCACAAACGTTCTGTGTGTAGACTTGTGAATGAGACCCGAGTCTGTGTTTGCAGCTCAGTAATGTTCTGTGTGTAGACGTGTGAATGAGAACCTAGTCTGTGTTTGCAGCCCACTGACGTTCTGTGTGTAGAAGTGTGAATGAGACCCAAGTCTCTGTTTGCAGCCCACTAACGTTCTGTGTGTAGACGTGAGACTGAGAACCAAGTCTGTGTTTGCAGCCCACTAACGTTCTGTGTGTAGAAGTGTGAATGAAACCCAAGACTTTGTTTGCAGCACACTGACGTTCAGTGTGTAGAAGTGTGAATGAGACCCAACTCTGTGTTTGCAGCCCAGTTATGTTCTGTGAATAGAAGTGTGAATGAGTCTCAAGTGTGTGTTTGTAGCCCACTAACGTTCAGTGTGTATAAGTGTGAACGGGACCCAACAATGTGTTTGCAGCCCACTGACGTTCTGTATGTAGAAGTGTGAATGAGACCAAAGCCTGTGTTTGCAGCCCAATAACGCTCTGTGTGTAGACGTATGATTGAGACCCAAGTCTGTGTTTGCAACCCACTAACGTTCTGTGTTAACAAGTGTGAATGAGACCCAAGTCTGTGTTGCAGCCCACTAACGTTCTGTGTGTAGACGTGTGAATGAGACCCAAGACTTTGTTTGCAGTACACTGACGTTCTGTGTGTAGAAGTGTGAATGAGACCCAAGTCTGTGTTTGCAGCCCAGTAATGTTCAGTGAATAGGAGTGTGAATGAGACTCAAGTCTGTGTTTGCAGCCCACTTACGTTCTGTGTGTAGAAGTGTGAACAAGACCCAATACTCTGTTTGCAGCACACTGACGTTCTGTATGTAGATGTGTGAATGAGACCCATGTCTGTGTTTGCAGCGCGCTAACGTTCTGTGTGTAGAAATGTGAATGAGACATAAGTCTGTGTTTGCAGCCCTCTAACGTTCTGTGTGTAGAAATGTGAATGAGATCCAGGTCAGTGATCGCAGCCCACTAACGGTCTGTGAGTAGAAGTGTGAATGACACCAAAGTCTGTGTTTGCAGCCCATAACGTTCTGTGTATAGAAGTGTGAATGAGACCCAATTCTGTGTTTGCAGCCCACTAATGTTCTGCGTGTAGAATTGTGAATGAGACCCTAGTCCGTGTTTGCTGCCCACTAACGTTCTGTGTGTAGAAGTGTGAATGAGTCCCAAGTCTGTGTTTGCAGCCCACTAACTTTCTGTGAGTAAAAGTGTGAATGAGACCCAAGTCTGTGTTTGCAGTCCGCTAACGTTCTGTGAGTAGAAGTGTGAATGAGACCCTAGTCTGTGTTTGCAGCCCACGGACGTTCTGTTTGTAGAAGTGTGAATGAGACCCAAGTCTGTGTTTGAAGCCCACTAATGTTCTGTGTGTAAAAAAGTGAATGTGACCCAAATCAGTGTTTGCGGGCCCACTAACTTTCTGTGTGTAAAAATGTGAATGAGACCCAAGTCAGTGTTTGCAGCCCACGAACGTTCTGTGTGTAGACTTGTGAATTAGACCCAAGTCTGTGTTTGCCGCCCACTAACGTTCTGTGTGTAGACTTGTGAATGAGACTGAAGTCTGTGTTTGCTGCCCACTAACGGTCTGTGTGTAGTAGTGTGAATGAGATCCAAGTCTGTGTTGCAGCCCACTAACGTTCTGTGTATAGAAGTGTGAATGAGACCCTAGTCTGTGTTTGCAGTCCACTAACGTTCTGTGTGTAGACGTGTGAATGAGACCCAAGTCAGTATTTGCAGCCCACTAATGATCTGTGTGTAAAAAGGTGAATGAGAACCAAGTCAGTAATTGAAGCCCACTAACGTTCTGTATGTAGAATTGTGAAAGAGACCCAAGTCTGTGTTGCAGCCCACTAACGTTCTGTGTTTAGAAGTGTGAATGAGACCCAAGTCTGTGTTTGCAGTCGACTAACGTTCTGTGTTTAGAAGTGTGAATGAGACCCAAGTCTGTTATTGGAGCCCACTAACGATCTGTGTGTTGAAGTGTGAATGAGACCCAAGTCTGTTTTTGCAGCCCAGAAACGTTCTGTGTATAGAAGTGTGAATGAGACCCAAGTCTGTGTTTGCAGCGCACTATCGTTCTGCGTGTAGAAGTGTGAATGAGACCCAAGTCTGTGTTTGAAGCCCTCTAACGTTCTGTGCGTAGATGTGAGAATGAGATCCAAGCCTGTGTTTGCAGATCACTAACGATCTGTGTGTATAAATGTGAATGAGACCCAAGTATGTGTTTGCAGCCCACTAACGTTCTGTGTGTAGACGTGTGAATGAGAACCAAGCCTTTGTTTGAAGCACACTGACGTTCTGTATGTAGAAGTGTGAATGAGATCCAAGCCTGTGTTTGCAGCCCACTAACGATCTGTGTGTATAAGTGTGAATGAGACCCAAGTCTCTGTTTGCAGCCCACTAACGTTCTGTGTGTAGACGTGAGACTGAGAGCCAAGTCTGTGTTTGCAGCCCACTAACGTTCTGTGTGTAGAAGTGTGAATGAAACCCAAGACTTTGTTTGCAGCACACTGACGTTCAGTGTGTAGAAGTGTGAATGAGACCCAAGCCTGTGTTTGCAGCCCAATAACGCTCTGTGTGTAGACGTGTGATTGAGACTTAAGTCTGTGTTTGCAGCCCATTAACGTTCTGTGTGTAGAACTGTGAATGAGAACCAAGTCTGTGTTTGCAGCCCACTAAAGTTCTGTGTGTAGAAGTGTGAATGAGACCCAATTCTGTGTTTGCAGCCCACTAAAGTTCTGTGTGTAGAAGTGTGAATGAGACCCAAGTCTGTGTTTGCAGCCCACTAACGTTCCGTGTGTAGAAGTGTGAATGAGTCCCAAGTCTGTGTTTGCAGCCCACTAACGTTCTGTGTTTACAAGTGTGAATGAGACCCACGTCTGTGCTTGCAGCCCACTAACAATCTGTGTTTACAAATATGAATGAGACCCAAGTCTCTGTTTGCATCCCACTAACGTTCTGTGTTTAGAGGTGCGAATGAGACCAAAGTCTGTGTTTGCAATCCACTAACGTTCTGTGTTTAGAATTGTGAATGAGACCCATGTCTGTGTTTGGAGCCCACTAACGTTCTCTGTGTAGAAGTGTGAATGAGACCCAAGTCTGTGTTTGAAGCCCTCTAACGTTCTGTGTGTAGATATGAGAATGAGATCCAAGCCTGTGTTTGCAGATCACTAACGATCTGTGTGTAGAAGTGTGAATGAGACCCAAGTCTGTGTTTGCAGCCCACTAACGTTCTGTGTGTAGACGTGTGAATGAGAACCAAGCCTTTGTTTGAAGCACACTGACGTTCTGTGTGTAGAAGTGTGAATGAGACCCAAGTCTGTGTTTGCAGCCCAGAAACGTTCTGTGTATAGAAGTGTGAATGAGAACCAAGTCTGTGTTTGCAGCGCACTAACGTTCTGTGTGTAGAAGTGTGAATGAGACCCAAGTCTGTGTTTGGAGCCCACTAAAGTTCTGTATGTAGAAGTGTGAATGAGACCCAAGTCTGTGTTTGGAGCCCACTAACGTTCTGTATGTAGAAGTGTGAATGAGACCCAAGTCTGTGGTTGCAGCCCAGAAACGTTCTGTGTATAGAAGTGTGAATGAGAACCAAGTCTGTGTTTGCAGCGCACTAACGTTCTGTGTGTAGAAGTGTGAATGAGACCCAAGTCTGTGTTTGCCGCCCACTATCGTTCTGTGTGTAGACTTGTGAATGAGACTGAAGTCAGTGTTTGCAGCCCACTAACGTTCTGTGTGTAAAAAGGTGATTGAGACACAAGTCAGTAATTCCAGCCCACTAACGTTCTGTATGTAGAATTGTGAATGAGGCCCAAGTCTGTGTTGCTGCCCACTAACGTTCTGTGTTTAGAAGTGTGATGAGACCCAAGTCTGTGTTTGCAGTCCACTAACGTTCTGTGTTTAGAAGTGTGAATGATACCCAAGTCTGTGTTTGCAGCCCACAAACGTTCTGTGTGTAGACTTGTGAATGAGACCCGAGTCTGTGTTTGCAGCTCAGTAATGTTCTGTGTGTAGACGTGTGAATGAGAACCTAGTCTGTGTTTGCAGCCCACTGACGTTCTGTGTGTAGAAGTGTGAATGAGACCCAAGTCTCTGTTTGCAGCCCACTAACGTTCTGTGTGTAGACGTGAGACTGAGAACCAAGTCTGTGTTTGCAGCCCACTAACGTTCTGTGTGTAGAAGTGTGAATGAAACCCAAGACTTTGTTTGCAGCACACTGACGTTCAGTGTGTAGAAGTGTGAATGAGACCCAACTCTGTGTTTGCAGCCCAGTTATGTTCTGTGAATAGAAGTGTGAATGAGTCTCAAGTGTGTGTTTGTAGCCCACTAACGTTCAGTGTGTATAAGTGTGAACGGGACCCAACAATGTGTTTGCAGCCCACTGACGTTCTGTATGTAGAAGTGTGAATGAGACCAAAGCCTGTGTTTGCAGCCCAATAACGCTCTGTGTGTAGACGTATGATTGAGACCCAAGTCTGTGTTTGCAACCCACTAACGTTCTGTGTTAACAAGTGTGAATGAGACCCAAGTCTGTGTTGCAGCCCACTAACGTTCTGTGTGTAGACGTGTGAATGAGACCCAAGACTTTGTTTGCAGTACACTGACGTTCTGTGTGTAGAAGTGTGAATGAGACCCAAGTCTGTGTTTGCAGCCCAGTAATGTTCAGTGAATAGGAGTGTGAATGAGACTCAAGTCTGTGTTTGCAGCCCACTTACGTTCTGTGTGTAGAAGTGTGAACAAGACCCAATACTCTGTTTGCAGCACACTGACGTTCTGTATGTAGATGTGTGAATGAGACCCATGTCTGTGTTTGCAGCGCGCTAACGTTCTGTGTGTAGAAATGTGAATGAGACATAAGTCTGTGTTTGCAGCCCTCTAACGTTCTGTGTGTAGAAATGTGAATGAGATCCAGGTCAGTGATCGCAGCCCACTAACGGTCTGTGAGTAGAAGTGTGAATGACACCAAAGTCTGTGTTTGCAGCCCATAACGTTCTGTGTATAGAAGTGTGAATGAGACCCAATTCTGTGTTTGCAGCCCACTAATGTTCTGCGTGTAGAATTGTGAATGAGACCCTAGTCCGTGTTTGCTGCCCACTAACGTTCTGTGTGTAGAAGTGTGAATGAGTCCCAAGTCTGTGTTTGCAGCCCACTAACTTTCTGTGAGTAAAAGTGTGAATGAGACCCAAGTCTGTGTTTGCAGTCCGCTAACGTTCTGTGAGTAGAAGTGTGAATGAGACCCTAGTCTGTGTTTGCAGCCCACGGACGTTCTGTTTGTAGAAGTGTGAATGAGACCCAAGTCTGTGTTTGAAGCCCACTAATGTTCTGTGTGTAAAAAAGTGAATGTGACCCAAATCAGTGTTTGCGGGCCCACTAACTTTCTGTGTGTAAAAATGTGAATGAGACCCAAGTCAGTGTTTGCAGCCCACGAACGTTCTGTGTGTAGGCTTGTGAATTAGACCCAAGTCTGTGTTTGCCGCCCACTAACGTTCTGTGTGTAGACTTGTGAATGAGACTGAAGTCTGTGTTTGCTGCCCACTAACGGTCTGTGTGTAGTAGTGTGAATGAGATCCAAGTCTGTGTTGCAGCCCACTAACGTTCTGTGTATAGAAGTGTGAATGAGACCCTAGTCTGTGTTTGCAGTCCACTAACGTTCTGTGTGTAGACGTGTGAATGAGACCCAAGTCAGTATTTGCAGCCCACTAATGATCTGTGTGTAAAAAGGTGAATGAGAACCAAGTCAGTAATTGAAGCCCACTAACGTTCTGTATGTAGAATTGTGAAAGAGACCCAAGTCTGTGTTGCAGCCCACTAACGTTCTGTGTTTAGAAGTGTGAATGAGACCCAAGTCTGTGTTTGCAGTCGACTAACGTTCTGTGTTTAGAAGTGTGAATGAGACCCAAGTCTGTTATTGGAGCCCACTAACGATCTGTGTGTTGAAGTGTGAATGAGACCCAAGTCTGTTTTTGCAGCCCAGAAACGTTCTGTGTATAGAAGTGTGAATGAGACCCAAGTCTGTGTTTGCAGCGCACTATCGTTCTGCGTGTAGAAGTGTGAATGAGACCCAAGTCTGTGTTTGAAGCCCTCTAACGTTCTGTGCGTAGATGTGAGAATGAGATCCAAGCCTGTGTTTGCAGATCACTAACGATCTGTGTGTATAAATGTGAATGAGACCCAAGTATGTGTTTGCAGCCCACTAACGTTCTGTGTGTAGACGTGTGAATGAGAACCAAGCCTTTGTTTGAAGCACACTGACGTTCTGTATGTAGAAGTGTGAATGAGATCCAAGCCTGTGTTTGCAGCCCACTAACGATCTGTGTGTATAAGTGTGAATGAGACCCAAGTCTCTGTTTGCAGCCCACTAACGTTCTGTGTGTAGACGTGAGACTGAGAGCCAAGTCTGTGTTTGCAGCCCACTAACGTTCTGTGTGTAGAAGTGTGAATGAAACCCAAGACTTTGTTTGCAGCACACTGACGTTCAGTGTGTAGAAGTGTGAATGAGACCCAAGCCTGTGTTTGCAGCCCAATAACGCTCTGTGTGTAGACGTGTGATTGAGACTTAAGTCTGTGTTTGCAGCCCATTAACGTTCTGTGTGTATAACTGTGAATGAGAACCAAGTCTGTGTTTGCAGCCCACTAAAGTTCTGTGTGTAGAAGTGTGAATGAGACCCAATTCTGTGTTTGCAGCCCACTAAAGTTCTGTGTGTAGAAGTGTGAATGAGACCCAAGTCTGTGTTTGCAGCCCACTAACGTTCCGTGTGTAGAAGTGTGAATGAGTCCCAAGTCTGTGTTTGCAGCCCACTAACGTTCTGTGTTTACAAGTGTGAATGAGACCCACGTCTGTGCTTGCAGCCCACTAACAATCTGTGTTTACAAATATGAATGAGACCCAAGTCTCTGTTTGCATCCCACTAACGTTCTGTGTTTAGAGGTGCGAATGAGACCAAAGTCTGTGTTTGCAATCCACTAACGTTCTGTGTTTAGAATTGTGAATGAGACCCATGTCTGAGTTTGGAGCCCACTAACGTTCTCTGTGTAGAAGTGTGAATGAGACCCAAGTCTGTGTTTGAAGCCCTCTAACGTTCTGTGTGTAGATATGAGAATGAGATCCAAGCCTGTGTTTGCAGATCACTAACGATCTGTGTGTAGAAGTGTGAATGAGACCCAAGTCTGTGTTTGCAGCCCACTAACGTTCTGTGTGTAGACGTGTGAATGAGAACCAAGCCTTTGTTTGAAGCACACTGACGTTCTGTGTGTAGAAGTGTGAATGAGACCCAAGTCTGTGTTTGCAGCCCAGAAACGTTCTGTGTATAGAAGTGTGAATGAGAACCAAGTCTGTGTTTGCAGCGCACTAACGTTCTGTGTGTAGAAGTGTGAATGAGACCCAAGTCTGTGTTTGGAGCCCACTAAAGTTCTGTATGTAGAAGTGTGAATGAGACCCAAGTCTGTGTTTGGAGCCCACTAACGTTCTGTATGTAGAAGTGTGAATGAGACCCAAGTCTGTGGTTGCAGCCCAGAAACGTTCTGTGTATAGAAGTGTGAATGAGAACCAAGTCTGTGTTTGCAGCGCACTAACGTTCTGTGTGTAGAAGTGTGAATGAGACCCAAGTCTGTGTTTGCCGCCCACTATCGTTCTGTGTGTAGACTTGTGAATGAGACTGAAGTCAGTGTTTGCAGCCCACTAACGTTCTGTGTGTAAAAAGGTGATTGAGACACAAGTCAGTAATTCCAGCCCACTAACGTTCTGTATGTAGAATTGTGAATGAGGCCCAAGTCTGTGTTGCTGCCCACTAACGTTCTGTGTTTAGAAGTGTGATGAGACCCAAGTCTGTGTTTGCAGTCCACTAACGTTCTGTGTTTAGAAGTGTGAATGATACCCAAGTCTGTGTTTGGAGCCCACTAACGTTCTGTATGTAGAAGTGTGAATGAGACCCAAGTCTGTGTTTGCAGCCCAGAAACGTTCTGTGTATAGAAGTGTGAATGAGAACCAAGTCTGTGTTTGCAGCGCAATAACGTTCTGTGTGTAGAAGTGTGAATGAGACCCAAGTCTGTGTTTGAGCCCTCTAACGTTCTGTGTGTAGATGTGTGAATGAGATCCAAGCCTGTGTTTGCAGCCCACTAACGATCTGTGTGTAGAAGTGTGAATGAGACCCAAGTATGTGTTTGTAGCCCACAAACGTTCTGTGTATAGACGTGTTAATGAGACCCAAGACTTTGTTTGCAGCACACTGACGTTCTGTGTGTAGAAGTGTGAATGAGACCCAAGTCTGTGTTTGCAGCCCTCTAACGTTCTGTGCGCAGACTTGTGACTGAGACGCAAGTCGGTGTTTGCAGCCCACTAACGGTCTGTGCGTAGAAGAGTGAATGAGACCGAAGTCTGTGTGGCAGCCCAATAACGGTTTGTGTGTAGAAGTGTGAATGAGACCCAAGTCTGTGTTGCAGCCCACTAACGTTCTGTGTATAGAAGTGTGAATGAAACTCAAGAGTGTGTTTGCAGTCCATTAACGTTCTGTGTGTAGACGTGTGAATGAGACCAAAGTCTGTGTTTGCAGCCCACTAACGTTCTGTGCTTACAAGTGTGAATGAGACCCAAGTCTGAGTTTGCAGCCCACTAACGTTCTGTGTTTACAAGTGTGAATGACACCCAAGTCTGTGTTTGCAGCCCACTAACGTTCTGTGTTGACAAGTGTGAATGAGACCCAAATCTGTGTTTGCAGCCCACTAACGTTCTGTATGTAGATGTGTGAATGAGACCCAAGTCAGTGTTTGCAGCCCACTAACCTTCTGTGTGTAAAAATGTGAATGAGACCCAAGTCAGTAATTACAGCCAACTAACGTTCTGTATGTTGAATTGTGAATGAGACCCAAGTCTGTGTTGTAGCCCACTAACGTTCTGTGTTTACAAGTGTGAATGATACCCAAGTCTGTGTTTGCAGGCCACTAACGTTCTGTGTTTACAAGTGTGAATGAGACCCAAGTCTGGGTTTGCATCCCACTAACGTTCTGTGCTTAGAAGTGCGAATGAGACCCAAGTCTCTGTTTGCAGCCCAGTAACGTTCTGTGTATAGAATTGTGAATGAGACTCAAGTCTGTGTTTGCAGCCCACTAACGTTCTGTGTGTAGAAGTGTGAACGGGACCCAACTCTGTGTTTGCAGCCCACTGACGTTCTGTATGTAGAAGTGTGACTGAGACCCAAGTCTGTGTTTGAAGCCCTCAAACGTTCTGTGTGTAGAAGTGTGAATGAGACCCAAGTCTGTGTTTGCAGCCCAGTAATGTTCAGTGAATAGAAGTGTGAATGAGACTCAAGTCTGTGTTTGCAGCCCTCAAACGTTCTGTGTGTAGAAATGTGAATGAGATCCAAGTCTGTGTTCGTAGCCCACTAACGATCTGTGTGTAGAAGTGTGAACAAGACCCAATACTCTGTTTGCAGCACACTGACGTTCTGTATGTAGATTTGTGAATGAGACCCATGTCTGTGTTTGCAGCGCGCTAACGTTCTGTGTGTAGAAGTGTAAATGAGACATAAGTCTGTGTTTGCAGCCCTCTAACGTTCTGTGTGTAGAAATGTGAATGAGATCCAAGTCTGTGTTCGCAGCCCACTAACGATCTGTGAGTAGAAGTGTGAATGACACCAAAGTCTGTGTTTGCAGCCCATAACGTTCTGTGTATAGAAGTGTGAATGAGACCCAATTCTGTGTTTGCAGTCCACTAACGTTCTGTGTGTAGGCGTGTGAATGAGACCCAAGTCAGTGTTTGCAGCCCACTAATGTTCTGTGTGTAGAATTGTGAATGAGACCCTAGTCCGTGTTTGCTGCCCACTAACGTTCTGTGTGTAGAAGTGTGAATGAGTCCCAAGTCTGTGTTTGCAGCCCACTAACTTTCTGTGAGTAAAAGTGTGAATGAGACCCAAGTCTGTGTTTGCAGTCCGCTAACGTTCTGTGAGTAGAAGTGTGAATGAGACCCTAGTCTGTGTTTGCATCCCACGGACGTTCTGTTTGTAGAAGTGTGAATGAGACCCAAGTCTGTGTTTGAAGCCCACTAATGTTCTGTGTGTAAAAAAGTGAATGTGACCCAAATCAGTGTTTGCGGGCCCACTAACTTTCTGTGTGTAAAAATGTGAATGAGACCCAAGTCAGTGTTTGCAGCCCACGAACGTTCTGTGTGTAGACTTGTGAATTAGACCCAAGTCTGTGTTTGCCGCCCACTAACGTTCTGTGTGTAGACTTGTGAATGAGACTGAAGTCTGTGTTTGCAGCCCACTAACGGTCTGTGTGTAGAAGTGTGAATGAGATCCAAGTCTGTGTTGCAGCCCACTAACGTTCTGTGTATAGAAGTGTGAATGAGACCCAAGTCTGTGTTTGCAGTCCACTAACGTTCTGTGTGTAGGCGTGTGAATGAGACCCAAGTCAGTGTTTGCAGCCCACTAATGATCTGTGTGTAAAAAGGTGAATGAGAACCAAGTCAGTAATTGAAGCCCACTAACGTTCTGTATGTAGAATTGTGAAAGAGACCCAAGTCTGTGTTGCAGCCCACTAACGTTCTGTGTTTAGAAGTGTGAATGAGACCCAAGTCTGTGTTTGCAGTCCACTAACGTTCTGTGTTTAGAAGTGTGAATGAGACCCAAGTCTGTGTTTGGAGCCCACTAACGATCTGTGTGTTGAAGTGTGAATGAGACCCAAGTCTGTTTTTGCAGCCCAGAAACGTTCTGTGTATAGAAGTGTGAATGAGACCCAAGTCTGTGTTTGCAGCGCACTATCGTTCTGTGTGTAGAAGTGTGAATGAGACCCAAGTCTGTGTTTGAAGCCCTCTAACGTTCTGTGTGTAGAAGATTGAATGAGACCCAAGTCTGTGTTTGCAGCTCAGTAACGTTCTGTATGTAGAAGTGTGAATGAGACCCAAGTGTGTGTTTGCAGTCCACTGACGTTCTGTGTGTAAAAATGTGTATGAGACCCAAGTCAGTGTTTGCAGCCCACTAACGTTCTGTATGTAGAATTGTGAATGAGACCCAAGTCTGTGTTGCAGCCCACTAACGTTCTGTGTTTAGAAGTGTGAAAGAGACCCAAGTCTGTGTTTGCAGTCTACTAACGTTCTGTGTTTAGGAGTGTGAATGAGACCCAAGTCTGTGTTTGGAGCCCACTAACGTTCTGTGTGCAGAAGTGTGAATGAGACCCAAGTCTGTGTTTGCAGCCCTCTAACCTTCTGTGTATAGAAGTGTGAATGAGACCCAAGTCTGTGTTTGCAGCCCACTAACGTTCTGTGTGTAGAAGTGTGAAGGAGATCCAAGTCTGTGTTTGCAGTCCACTAACTTTCTGTGTGTAGAAGTGTGAATGAGACCCAAGTCTGTGTTTGCAGCGCCCTAACGTTCTGTGTGTAGAAGTGTGAATGAGATCCAAGTTTGTGTTTGCAGTCCACTAACGTTCTGTGCGTAGAAGTGTGAATGAGACCCAAGTCTGTGTTTGGAGCCCACTAACGTTCTGTATGTAGAATTGTGAATGAGATCCAAGTCTGTGTTTGCAGTCCACTAACGATCTGTGTGTAGAAGTGTGAATGAGACCAAATTCTGTGTTTGCAGCCCTCTAATGTTCTGCGTGTAGAAGTGTGAATGAGACCCATGTCTGTGTGCAGCCCACTAACGTTCTGTGTGAGGAAGTATGAATGAGACTCAAGTCTGTGTTTGCAGCCCAGTAACGTTCTGTGTGTAGAAGAGTGGATGAGACCCAAGTCTGTGTGCAGCCCACTAACATTATGTGTGTAGAAGTGTTAATGAGACCCAAGTCTGTGTTTGCAGCTCACTAACGTTCGGTGTATCGAAGTGTGAATGAGACCCAAGTGTGTGTTTGCAGCCCAGCAACGTTCTGTGTGTAGAAGTGTGGATGAGAGTTAAGTCTGTGTTTGCAGCCCAGTACCGTTCTGTGTGAAGAAGAGTGGATGAGACCCAAGTCTGTGTGCAGCCCACTAACGTTCTGTGTGTAGAAGTGTGAATGAGACCCAAGTCTGTGTTTGCAGCTCACTAACGTTCGGTGTATCGAAGTGTGAATGAGACCCAATTCTGTGTTTGAAGCCCACTAACTTTCTGTGTGTAGAAGTGTGAATGAGACCCAAGTCTGTGTGTGCAGCCCACTACCGTTCTGTGTGTAAAAAGGTGAATGAGACCCAACTCAGTGTTTGCAGCCCACTAACGTTCTCTATGTAGAATAGTGAATGTGACCCAAGTCTGTGTTGCAGCCCACTGACTTTCTGTGTGTAGAAGTGTGACTGAGACCCAAGTCAGTTTTTGCAGCCCAGTAACGTTCGGTGAATAGAATTGTGAATGAGACTCGAGTCTGTGTTTGCAGCCCACTAACGTTCTGTAAGTAGAAATGTGAATGAGACCCAAGTCTGTGTTTGCAGCCGACTAACGATCTGTGTGTAGACGTGTGAATGAGACCCAAGTCAGTGTTTGCAGCCCACTAACGTTCTGTGTGTAGAAGTGTGAACGAGACCCAACTCTGTGTTTGCCACCCACTGACGTTCTGTAGGTAGAAGTGTGAATGAGACCCAAGTCTGTGTTTGCAGCCCACTAACGATCTGTGTGTAGAAGTGTGAATGAGTCCCATGTCTGTGTTTGCAGCCCTCTAATGTTGGGTGTGTAGAAATGTGAATGAGACCCAAGTCTGTGTTTGCAGCCCAGTAACGTTCTGTGTGTAGACGTGTGAATGAAACCCAAGTCTGTGTTTGCAGCTCATTAACGTTCTGAGTGTAGAAGTGTGAATGAGACCAAAGTGTGTGTTTGCAGCCCACTAACGTTCTGTAAGTAGAAATGTGAATGAGACCTAAGTCTGTGTTTGCAGCCCACTAACGATCTGTGTGTAGACGTGTGAATGAGACCCAAGTCAGTGTTTGCAGCCCACTAACGTTCTGTGTGTAGAAGTGTGAACGAGACACAAGTCTTTGTTGGCAGCACACTGACGTTCTGTATGTATATGTGTGAATGAGACCCAAGTCTGTGTTTGCAGCGCACTAACGTTCTGTGTGTAGAAGTGTGAATTAGACATAAGTCTGTGTTTGCAGCCCACTAACGATCTGTGAGTAGAAGTGCGAACGAGACCCAAGTCTGTGTTTGCAGCCCATAACGCTGTGTATAGCATTGTGAATGAGGCCCAAGTCTGTGTTTGCAGCCCACTAACGTTCTGTGTGTAGAAGTGTGAATGAGACTCAAGTCTGTGTTTGCAGCCCACTAATTCTGTGTGTAGAAGTCTGAATGAGACCCTAGTCTGTGTTTGCAGCCCGCTAACGTTATGTGAGTAGAAGTGTGAATGAGACCCAAGTCTGTGTTTGCAGCCCACGAACGTTCAGTGTGTAGAAGTGTGAATGAGACCCAAGTCTGTGTTTGCAGCCCACTAACGTTCTGAGTAAAAATGTGAATGAGACCCAAGTCAGTGTTTGCAGCCCACGAACGTTCTGTATGTAGAATTGTGAATGAGACCCAAATCTGTGTTGCAGCCTACTGACGTTCAATGTGCAGAAGTGTGAATGAGACCCAAGTCTGTGTTTGCAGCCCACTAACGTTCTGTGTGTGGAAGTGTGAATGAGACCCTAGTCTGTGTTTGCAGCCCTCGAACGTTCTGTGTGTAGAAATGTGAATGAGATCCAAGTCTGTGTTTGCAGCCCAGTAACGTTCTGTGTGTAGACGTGTGAATAAGACTCAAGTCTGTGTTTGAGCCCACTAACGTTCTGTGTGTAGACTTGTGAATGAGACCCAAGTCTTTGTTTGCAACCCACTAACGGCCTGTGTGTAGAAGTGTGAATGAGAACCAAGTCTTTTTTGCAGCGGCTAACGTTCCGTGTTTAGACTTGTGGTCTGTGTTTGCAGACCACTAACGGTCTGTGTGTAGAAGTGTGAATGAGACCCAAGTCTGTGTTGCAACCCGCTAACGTCCTGTGTTTAGAAGTGTGAATGAGACCCAAGTCTGTGTTTGCAGTCCACTAACGTTCTGTGGGTAGACGTGTGAATGAGACCCAGGTCAGTGTTTGCAGCCCACTAACGTTCTGTGTGTAAAAATGTGAATGAGACCCAAGTTGTGTTTGCAGCCCACTAACGTTCTGTGTTTAGAAGTGGGAATGAGACCCAAGTCTGTGTTTGCAGTCCACTAACGTTCTGTGTTTAGAAGTGTGAATGAGACCCAAGTCTGTGTTTGCAGTCCACTAACGTTCTGTGTTTAGAAGTGTGAATGAGACCCAAGTCTGTGTTTGGAGCCCACTAACGTTCTGTGTGTAGAACTGTGAATGAGACCCAAGTCTGTGTTGGCAGCCCTGTAACTTTCTGTGTATAGAAGTGTGAATGAATCCCAAGTCTGTGATTGCAGCCAACTAACGTTCTGTGTGTAGAAGTGTGAACGAGACCCAACTCTGTGTTTGCAGCCCACTGACGGTCTGTACGTAGAAGTGTGAATGAGACCCAAGTCTGTGTTTGCAGCGCACTAACGTTCTGTGTGTGGAAGTATGAATGAGACCCAAGTCTGTGTTTGCAGTCCTCTAACGTTCAGTGTGTAGAAGTGTGAATGAGACCCAGTCTGTGTTTTCAGCCCACTAACGTTCTGTGTGTAAAAATGTGAATGGGACCCAAGTCAGTGTTTGCAGCCCACTAACGTTCTGTGTTTAGAAGTGGGAATGAGACCCAAGTCTGTGTTTGCAGCTCACTAACGTTCGGTGTATCGAAGCGTGAATGAGACCCAATTCTGTGTTTGCAGCCCACTAACTTTCTGTGTGTAGAAGTGTGAATGAGACCCAAGTCTGTGTGTGCAGCCCACTACCGTTCTGTGTGTAAAAAGGTGGATGAGACCCAACTCAGTGCTTGCAGCCCACTAACGTTCTCTATGTAAAAATGTGAATGAGACCCAAGTCAGTATTTGCAGCCCACTAACGTTCTGTGTTTAGAAGTGGGAATGAGACCCAAGTCTGTGTTTTTCAGTCCACTAACGTTCTGTGTTTCGAAGCGTGAATGAGACCCAAGTCTGTGTTTGCAGTCCACTAACGTTCTGTGTTTAGAAGTGTGAATGAGACCCAAGTCTGTGTTTGGAGCCCACTAACGTTCTGTGTGTAGAACTGTGAATGAGACCCAAGTCTGTGTTGGCAGCCCTGTAACTTTCTGTGTATAGAAGTGTGAATGAAACCCAAGTCTGTGTTTGCAGCCCACTAACGTTCTGTGTGTAGAAGTGTGAACGAGACCCAACTCTGTGTTTGCAGCCCTCTAACGTTCAGAGTGTAGAAGTGTGAATGAGACCCAAGTCTGTGTTTTCAGCCCACTAACGTTCTGTATGTACAGTAGAAGTGTGAATGAGACCCAAGTCTGTGTTTGCAGCGCACTAACGTTCTGTGTGTAGACGTGTGAATGAGACCCAAGTCTGTGTTTGCAGCCCACTGACGGTCTGTACGTAGAAGTGTGAATGAGACCCAAGTCTGTGTTTGCAGCGCACTAACGTTCTGTGTGTGGAAGTATGAATGAGACCCAAGTCTGTGTTTGCAGTCCTCTAACGTTCAGTGTGTAGAAGTGTGAATGAGACCCAAGTGTGTGTTTTCAGCCCACTAACGTTCTGTGTGTAAAAATGTGAATGGGACCCAAGTCAGTGTTTGCAGCCCACTAACGTTCTGTGTTTAGAAGTGGGAATGAGACCCAAGTCTGTGTTTGCAGCTCACTAACGTTCGGTGTATCGAAGCGTGAATGAGACCCAATTCTGTGTTTGCAGCCCACTAACTTTCTGTGTGTAGAAGTGTGAATGAGACCCAAGTCTGTGTGTGCAGCCCACTACCGTTCTGTGTGTAAAAAGGTGGATGAGACCCAACTCAGTGCTTGCAGCCCACTAACGTTCTCTATGTAAAAATGTGAATGAGACCCAAGTCAGTGTTTGCAGCCCACTAACGTTCTGTGTTTAGAAGTGGGAATGAGACCCAAGTCTGTGTTTTTCAGTCCACTAACGTTCTGTGTTTAGAAGTGTGAATGAGACCCAAGTCTGTGTTTGCAGTCCACTAACGTTCTGTGTTTAGAAGTGTGAATGAGACCCAAGTCTGTGTTTGGAGCCCACTAACGTTCTGTGTGTAGAACTGTGAATGAGACCCAAGTCTGTGTTGGCAGCCCTGTAACTTTCTGTGTATAGAAGTGTGAATGAAACCCAAGTCTGTGTTTGCAGCCCACTAACGTTCTGTGTGTAGAAGTGTGAACGAGACCCAACTCTGTGTTTGCAGCCCACTGACGTTCTGTATGTAGAAGTGTGAATGAGACCCAAGTCTGTGTTTTCAGCCCACTAACGTTCTGTGTGTAAAAATGTGAATGGGACCCAAGTCAGTGTTTGCAGCCCACTAACGTTCTGTGTTTAGAAGTGGGAATGAGACCCAAGTCTGTGTTTGCAGCTCACTAACGTTCGGTGTATCGAAGCGTGAATGAGACCCAATTCTGTGTTTGCAGCCCACTAACTTTCTGTGTGTAGAAGTGTGAATGAGACCCAAGTCTGTGTTTGGAGCCCACTAACGTTCTGTATGTAGAATTGTGAATGAGATCCAAGTCTGTGTTTGCAGTCCACTAACGATCTGTGTGTAGAAGTGTGAATGAGACCAAATTCTGTGTTTGCAGCCCACTAATGTTCTGCGTGTAGAAGTGTGAATGAGACCCATGTCTGTGTGCAGCCCACTAACGTTCTGTGTGAGGAAGTATGAATGAGACTCAAGTCTGTGTTTGCAGCCCAGTAACGTTCTGTGTGTAGAAGAGTGGATGAGACCCAAGTCTGTGTGCAGCCCACTAACATTATGTGTGTAGAAGTGTTAATGAGACCCAAGTCTGTGTTTGCAGCTCACTAACGTTCGGTGTATCGAAGTGTGAATGAGACCCAAGTGTGTGTTTGCAGCCCAGCAACGTTCTGTGTGTAGAAGTGTGGATGAGAGTTAAGTCTGTGTTTGCAGCCCAGTACCGTTCTGTGTGAAGAAGAGTGGATGAGACCCAAGTCTGTGTGCAGCCCACTAACGTTCTGTGTGTAGATGTGTGAATGAGACCCAAGTCTGTGTTTGCAGCTCACTAACGTTCGGTGTATCGAAGTGTGAATGAGACCCAATTCTGTGTTTGAAGCCCACTAACTTTCTGTGTGTAGAAGTGTGAATGAGACCCAAGTCTGTGTGTGCAGCCCACTACCGTTCTGTGTGTAAAAAGGTGAATGAGACCCAACTCAGTGTTTGCAGCCCACTAACGTTCTCTATGTAGAATAGTGAATGTGACCCAAGTCTGTGTTGCAGCCCACTGACTTTCTGTGTGTAGAAGTGTGACTGAGACCCAAGTCAGTTTTTGCAGCCCAGTAACGTTCCGTGAATAGAATTGTGAATGAGACTCGAGTCTGTGTTTGCAGCCCACTAACGTTCTGTAAGTAGAAATGTGAATGAGACCCAAGTCTGTGTTTGCAGCCCACTAACGATCTGTGTGTAGACGTGTGAATGAGACCCAAGTCAGTGTTTGCAGCCCACTAACGTTCTGTGTGTAGAAGTGTGAACGAGACCCAACTCTGTGTTTGCCACCCACTGACGTTCTGTAGGTAGAAGTGTGAATGAGACCCAAGTCTGTGTTTGCAGCCCACTAACGATCTGTGTGTAGAAGTGTGAATGAGTCCCATGTCTGTGTTTGCAGCCCTCTAATGTTGGGTGTGTAGAAATGTGAATGAGACCCAAGTCTGTGTTTGCAGCCCAGTAACGTTCTGTGTGTAGACGTGTGAATGAAACCCAAGTCTGTGTTTGCAGCTCATTAACGTTCTGAGTGTAGAAGTGTGAATGAGACCAAAGTGTGTGTTTGCAGCCCACTAACGTTCTGTAAGTAGAAATGTGAATGAGACCCAAGTCTGTGTTTGCAGCCCACTAACGATCTGTGTGTAGACGTGTGAATGAGACCCAAGTCAGTGTTTGCAGCCCACTAACGTTCTGTGTTTAGAAGTGTGAACGAGACACAAGTCTTTGTTGGCAGCACACTGACGTTCTGTATGTATATGTGTGAATGAGACCCAAGTCTGTGTTTGCAGCGCACTAACGTTCTGTGTGTAGAAGTGTGAATTAGACATAAGTCTGTGTTTGCAGCCCACTAACGATCTGTGAGTAGAAGTGCGAACGAGACCCAAGTCTGTGTTTGCAGCCCATAACGCTGTGTATAGCATTGTGAATGAGGCCCAAGTCTGTGTTTGCAGCCCACTAACGTTCTGTGTGTAGAAGTGTGAATGAGACTCAAGTCTGTGTTTGCAGCCCACTAATTCTGTGTGTAGAAGTCTGAATGAGACCCTAGTCTGTGTTTGCAGCCCGCCAACGTTATGTGAGTAGAAGTGTGAATGAGACCCAAGTCTGTGTTTGCAGCCCACGAACGTTCAGTGTGTAGAAGTGTGAATGAGACCCAAGTCTGTGTTTGCAGCCCACTAACGTTCTGAGTAAAAATGTGAATGAGACCCAAGTCAGTGTTTGCAGCCCACGAACGTTCTGTATGTAGAATTGTGAATGAGACCCAAGTCTGTGTTGCAGCCTACTGACGTTCAATGTGCAGAAGTGTGAATGAGACCCAAGTCTGTGTTTGCAGCCCACTAACGTTCTGTGTGTGGAAGTGTGAATGAGACCCTAGTCTGTGTTTGCAGCCCTCGAACGTTCTGTGTGTAGAAATGTGAATGAGATCCAAGTCTGTGTTTTCAGCCCAGTAACGTTCTGTGTGTAGACGTGTGAATAAGACTCAAGTCTGTG
Source organism: Meconema thalassinum (assembly GCA_946902985.2). Taxonomy (NCBI): domain Eukaryota; kingdom Metazoa; phylum Arthropoda; class Insecta; order Orthoptera; family Tettigoniidae; genus Meconema; species Meconema thalassinum. The sequence goes on along the minus strand of CAMPQE020000011.1, from coordinate 852,331 downwards.
TTTGAGCCCACTAACGTTCTGTGTGTAGACTTGTGAATGAGACCCAAGTCTTTGTTTGCAACCCACTAACGGCCTGTGTGTAGAAGTGTGAATGAGAACCAAGTCTTTTTTGCAGCGGCTAACGTTCCGTGTTTAGACTTGTGGTCTGTGTTTGCAGACCACTAACGGTCTGTGTGTAGAAGTGTGAATGAGACCCAAGTCTGTGTTGCAACCCGCTAACGTCCTGTGTTTAGAAGTGTGAATGTGACCCAAGTCTGTGTTTGCAGTCCACTAACGTTCTGTGGGTAGACGTGTGAATGAGACCCAGGTCAGTGTTTGCAGCCCACTAACGTTCTGTGTGTAAAAATGTGAATGAGACCCAAGTCAGTGTTTGCAGCCCACTAACGTTCTGTGTTTAGAAGTGGGAATGAGACCCAAGTCTGTGTTTGCAGTCCACTAACGTTCTGTGTTTAGAAGTGTGAATGAGACCCAAGTCTGTGTTTGCAGTCCACTAACGTTCTGTGTTTAGAAGTGTGAATGAGACCCAAGTCTGTGTTTGGAGCCCACTAACGTTCTGTGTGTAGAACTGTGAATGAGACCCAAGTCTGTGTTGGCAGCCCTGTAACTTTCTGTGTATAGAAGTGTGAATGAATCCCAAGTCTGTGATTGCAGCCAACTAACGTTCTGTGTGTAGAAGTGTGAACGAGACCCAACTCTGTGTTTGCAGCCCACTGACGGTCTGTACGTAGAAGTGTGAATGAGACCCAAGTCTGTGTTTGCAGCGCACTAACGTTCTGTGTGTGGAAGTATGAATGAGACCCAAGTCTGTGTTTGCAGTCCTCTAACGTTCAGTGTGTAGAAGTGTGAATGAGACCCAAGTCTGTGTTTTCAGCCCACTAACGTTCTGTGTGTAAAAATGTGAATGGGACCCAAGTCAGTGTTTGCAGCCCACTAACGTTCTGTGTTTAGAAGTGGGAATGAGACCCAAGTCTGTGTTTGCAGCTCACTAACGTTCGGTGTATCGAAGCGTGAATGAGACCCAATTCTGTGTTTGCAGCCCACTAACTTTCTGTGTGTAGAAGTGTGAATGAGACCCAAGTCTGTGTGTGCAGCCCACTACCGTTCTGTGTGTAAAAAGGTGGATGAGACCCAACTCAGTGCTTGCAGCCCACTAACGTTCTCTATGTAAAAATGTGAATGAGACCCAAGTCAGTGTTTGCAGCCCACTAACGTTCTGTGTTTAGAAGTGGGAATGAGACCCAAGTCTGTGTTTTTCAGTCCACTAACGTTCTGTGTTTCGAAGCGTGAATGAGACCCAAGTCTGTGTTTGCAGTCCACTAACGTTCTGTGTTTAGAAGTGTGAATGAGACCCAAGTCTGTGTTTGGAGCCCACTAACGTTCTGTGTGTAGAACTGTGAATGAGACCCAAGTCTGTGTTGGCAGCCCTGTAACTTTCTGTGTATAGAAGTGTGAATGAAACCCAAGTCTGTGTTTGCAGCCCACTAACGTTCTGTGTGTAGAAGTGTGAACGAGACCCAACTCTGTGTTTGCAGCCCTCTAACGTTCAGAGTGTAGAAGTGTGAATGAGACCCAAGTCTGTGTTTTCAGCCCACTAACGTTCTGTATGTACAGTAGAAGTGTGAATGAGACCCAAGTCTGTGTTTGCAGCGCACTAACGTTCTGTGTGTAGACGTGTGAATGAGACCCAAGTCTGTGTTTGCAGCCCACTGACGGTCTGTACGTAGAAGTGTGAATGAGACCCAAGTCTGTGTTTGCAGCGCACTAACGTTCTGTGTGTGGAAGTATGAATGAGACCCAAGTCTGTGTTTGCAGTCCTCTAACGTTCAGTGTGTAGAAGTGTGAATGAGACCCAAGTCTGTGTTTTCAGCCCACTAACGTTCTGTGTGTAAAAATGTGAATGGGACCCAAGTCAGTGTTTGCAGCCCACTAACGTTCTGTGTTTAGAAGTGGGAATGAGACCCAAGTCTGTGTTTGCAGCTCACTAACGTTCGGTGTATCGAAGCGTGAATGAGACCCAATTCTGTGTTTGCAGCCCACTAACTTTCTGTGTGTAGAAGTGTGAATGAGACCCAAGTCTGTGTGTGCAGCCCACTACCGTTCTGTGTGTAAAAAGGTGGATGAGACCCAACTCAGTGCTTGCAGCCCACTAACGTTCTCTATGTAAAAATGTGAATGAGACCCAAGTCAGTGTTTGCAGCCCACTAACGTTCTGTGTTAAGAAGTGGGAATGAGACCCAAGTCTGTGTTTTTCAGTCCACTAACGTTCTGTGTTTAGAAGTGTGAATGAGACCCAAGTCTGTGTTTGCAGTCCACTAACGTTCTGTGTTTAGAAGTGTGAATGAGACCCAAGTCTGTGTTTGGAGCCCACTAACGTTCTGTGTGTAGAACTGTGAATGAGACCCAAGTCTGTGTTGGCAGCCCTGTAACTTTCTGTGTATAGAAGTGTGAATGAAACCCAAGTCTGTGTTTGCAGCCCACTAACGTTCTGTGTGTAGAAGTGTGAACGAGACCCAACTCTGTGTTTGCAGCCCACTGACGTTCTGTATGTAGAAGTGTGAATGAGACCCAAGTCTGTGTTTGCAGCGCACTAACGTTCTGTGTGTGGAAGTATGAATGAGACCCAAGTCTGTGTTTGCAGTCCTCTAACGTTCAGAGTGTAGAAGTGTGAATGAGACCCAAGTCTGTGTTTTCAGCCCACTAACGTTCTGTATGTACAGTAGAAGTGTGAATGAGACCCAAGTCTGTGTTTGCAGCGCACTAACGTTCTGTGTGTAGACGTGTGAATGAGACCCAAGTCTGTGTTTGCAGCACACTAACGTTCTATGTGCAGAAGTGTGAATGAGACCCAAGTCTGTGTTTGCAGCCCACTTACGTTCTGTGTGTAGACGTGTGAATGAGACCCAAGTGTGTGTTTGCAGCTCACTTACGTTCTGTGTGTAGACGTGTGAATGAGACCCAAGTCTGTGTTTGCAGCACACTAACGTTCTATGTGCAGAAGTGTGAATGAGACCCAAGTCTGTGTTTGCAGCCCACTTACGTTCTGTGTGTAGACGTGTGAATGAAACCCAAGTCTGTGTTTGCAGCCCACTAACGTTCTGTGTGTAGAAGTGTGAACGAGACCCAACTCTGTGTTTGCAGCCCACTGACGTTCTGTATGTAGAAGTGTGAATGAGACCCAAGTCTGTGTTTGCAGCGCACTAACGTTCTGTGTGTGGAAGTATGAATGAGACCCAAGTCTGTGTTTGCAGTCCTCTAACGTTCAGTGTGTAGAAGTGTGAATGAGACCCAAGTCTGTGTTTTCAGCCCACTAACGTTCTGTATGTACGGTAGAAGTGTGAATGAGACCCAAGTCTGTGTTTGCAGCGCACTAACGTTCTGTGTGTAGACGTGTGAATGAGACCCAAGTCTGTGTTTGCAGCACACTAACGTTCTATGTGCAGAAGTGTGAATGAGACCCAAGTCTCTGTTTGCAGCCCACTTACGTTCTGTGTGTAGACGTGTGAATGAGACCCAAGTCTGTGTTTGCAGCCCACTAACGTTCTGTATGTAGAAGTGTGAATGAGACCCAAGTCAGTTTTTGCAGCTCACTGACGTTCTGTATGTAGAAGTGTGAATGAGACCCAAGTCAGTGTTTGCAGCTCACTGACGTTCTGTATGTAGAAGTGTGAATGAGACCCAAGTCTGTGTTTGCAGCCCACTGACGTTCTGTATGTAGAAGTGTGAATGAGACCCAAGTCTGTGTTTGCAGCTCACTAACGTTCTGAGTGTAGAAGTGTGAATGAGACCCAAGTCTGTGTTGGAAGCCCACTTACGTTCTGTGTGTAGACGTGTGAATGAGACCCAAGTCAGTGTTTGCAGTCCACTAACGTTCTGAGTGTAGAAGTTTGAATGAGATCCAAGTCTGTGTTTGCAGTCCTCTAACGTTCAGTGTGTAGAAGTGTGAATGAGACCCAAGTCTGTGTTTTCAGCCCACTAACGTTCTGTATGTACAGTAGAAGTGTGAATGAGACCCAAGTCTGTGTTTGCAGCGCATTAACGTTCTGTGTGTAGACGTGTGAATGAGACCCAAGTCAGTGTTAGCAGCACACTAACGTTCTATGTGCAGAAGTGTGAATGAGACCCATGTCTGTGTTTGCAGCCCACTTACGTTCTATGTGCAGAAGTGTGAATGAGACCCATGTCTGTGTTTGCAGCCCACTTACGTTCTGTGTGTAGACGTGTGAATGAGACCCAAGTCAGTGTTTGCAGCCCACTAACGTTCTATGTGCAGAAGTGTGAATGAGACCCAAGTCAGTGTTTGCAGCCCACTGACGTTCTGTATGTAGAAGTGTGAATGAGACCCAAGTCAGTGTTTGCAGCTCCCTAACGTTCTGTGTGTAGAAGTGTGAATGAGATCCAAGTCTGTGTGTGCAGCTCAGCAACGTTCTGTGTTTAGACGTGTGAATGAGACCCAATTCTGTGTTTGCAGCCCACTTACGTTCTGTGTGTAGAAGTGTGAATGAGACCCAAGTCAGTGTTTGCAGCCCACTAACGTTCTGTGTGTAGAAGATTGAATGAGACCCAAGTCTGTGTTTGCAGCTCAGTAACGTTCTGTGTTTAGACGTGTGAATGAGACCCAAGTCATTGTTTGCAGCCCACTAACGTTTTGGGTGTAGAAGTGTGAATGAGACCCAAGTCTGTGATTGCAGCCCCCTAACGTTCTGTGTTGAGAAGTGTGAATGAGACCCAAGTCTGTATTTGCAGCCCAGTAACGTTCGGTGTGTAGAAGTGTGAATGAGACTCAAGTCTGTGTTTGCTGCCCACTTAAGGTCTGTGTGTAGAAGGTCAAGGAGATCCTCTGCAAGATGTATCTTTTCACATCATTCGGTGTTGTCATAGGTTTCATTATCCCCACGCTTATAAGGAAGACGTCATTTGAATGTGGTAACCCGTTGAAATCCCACCTAGCGCATTATCTGATGCCCAAATGACTCACTCTTACCAAATTATATTTGTCAATCTTCAATCTTCCTAAATCATGTCAGTAATATGATTGTGTATCTTCCCACCCAGAAGACAAATCCACTACAGGATTGTTACAACAGGTCTGGAAAAGAAAGAGAACTACATTTTAGTTGTTCCCCAAGAGTAACTTGAGCGTCCCCTCCGCACCCCTCGGTAGCATGCTCAGCTTCTATGCCCAAGATCGCGGTTTCAAACCCAGCCGAAGTCGTCGGACTTTTTAAGAGCGTTAACATTCCCTCATTACGCCCTCATTTGAAGGGGAAGTAAAGTCGGCGGTCTCATGTCATTGATTTATGGCATTTAAAAGAACCTTCCACTAATTAAAAATGTGTGAAGTCAAATTTGTAGGTTAGTTTTGATTAATGCTCTGTAGTTCCAACGTTCGTAGCCAAGTACCAGTTGCAGGGGCATCTAATTGCCAATTTTGCGGCTATGTGTCGTTGACGGTAGCATTTGGTAGCAAAAGTAGGAACTACTTGAAATTGATCATCTGCAGTCTTACTTAGATTAAAACAGATAACACACACTAATAGAGCCATCACAATTAACACGGGTTGTCAGACAGATTCTACACACACCCAAAGTACACGGGGCAACATGACCGCGTTGTCGCAGCACCTAAACTGTGGAACCATCCAAGCAGTTTTTTGTCCGCCTCGTTCCGTAGTGGCTAGCATTCTTGGCTCTCACCCTGGAGGTTAGAGTTCGATTTCCGGCTCCGTCAAGGAATTTAATTCTGGTCTGAGGGCTGAAACGGAGTACACTCAATATCTTGAGGCAGAATTGAGAAGAGACAGGTTCAATTCCCTTCCCAGTCATCTTGGACGTGGTTTTCCGTGACTTCCCACTTCTACTCCAGGAAATGCTAGGATGGTACCTAACATAAGGCCACGGCCGCTTCCTACCCAATTCGTACCTCAGTAACAGATACACATACTAGTACTAACTTCACAGTGACACAGGCGATCAGACAAATTTTACACATACCCAAATACACGTGAGTACATGACCGCAATGTCGCAAAGCCTTCAAGAGAATCAACAACAACTACAACAACAAACAACAAAGATCAGTGTGTGTATTAATATAGCTATTACCATCCGTTCAGTGGAATAAGGACTCCAGTCAGAAGAAATGCAGGCTATTAACGAGTGGGCTCCGAGAACACAAAACCTGTTACGGGGGGTCCTTCCTCCTATTTTATAGTTAAATATATGCCTATATCTATGTTCAGTTGTCACTGAAGCATCACACGAGTAAACTACAATGTTTATGGATTACTCGTATAAAATTTGGACGAAATTCACTTAATAGCGCGCTTTCAAAAAACAAAAACGTACTTTACACAAAACTACAAAACAGGCGCGGAGTCCCTTATTCGTTGCGTGGGTTCATTTATTTCACAAAAGATACTATTTAGATTGTGTAGGCTGTCAAATTTATATGAAGATTTCCATTTTTTTTCTTTCACGCAGGATTATTTTTACAGACTTTATTAATACCCAAATGAAGGAATATGTAATTATTTAGCTTCAAGTTTCTGAATAGTTTGTTTACCGGGCAGAGAATAAAATACCAACACACTATGTTAAAATATAGGTGGGAGATAATTTGTAGCACTTTTAATATCACTAAGCTTGGATTGGTAATTTTAGCATAGTCACTTATTAATTGCTTGGCATCACAAGGGAAAAGATGTCTGTCATCAAATCTGCTTCACAGGTATGGTTAAAGGTGTATCTTCAACTGTCCCAACAAATATCATTTGGCATGATCTACTTTGTCTTCTCGCGACTATGGGTTAACATGTGTCTCTTCAAAACATGCTTGAGGGCAAATTTGGCTCCGCATGTGCTACACGAGAAGGACTTCTCCCCAGTATGGGTTACCATGTGTGTCTTCAAATTACTTTTCAGACTAAATTTGTCTCCGCATGTGCTACACAAGTATCGCTTCTCACCAGTATGCGTTAACATGTGTGTCTTCAAACTGCTTTTACGACTAAATGTGTCGCCGCATGTGCTACACGAGTAGGGCATCTCACCAGTATGGGTTGACATGTGCGTCTTCAAATTAACTTTTCGATTAAACTTGGCTTCGCATATGCTACACGAGAAGAGCTTCTCACCAGTATGGGTTAGCATGTGTGTCCTCAAATTACCATTCTGACTAAATTTGGCTTCGCATGTGCTACATGAGAAGGGCTTCTCACCAGTATGGGATAACATGTGTCGCTTTAAGTGACTTTTCTGACTAAATTTTTCTCCGCATGTGCAACACGAGTATCGCTTCTCACCAGTATGCGTTAACATGTGTGTCTTCAAACTGCTTATAAAACCAAATTTGTCTCCGCATGTACTACACGAGAAGGACATCTCACCAGTATGGGTTAACATGTGTGTTTTCAAATAACGATCCCGACTAAATTTGGCCTTGCATGTGATACACGAGAAGGGCTTCTCCCCGGTATGGGTTAACACCTTGGTCGACAAATTTTCTTGATTTGTAATATTTCTTTCATATACAGTGCTGGTATTCGGTCCTCTGGTATAACATAACGCGTATATCTGCCTTACAGCAGGATCCGAAGTATCAGGACATCCCAGCCTGAAATCATTGGTATTAATACATAATAATAATAATAATGTTATTGGTTTTACGTCCCTTTTAACTACTCGGGCTTTTAGAGATGCCGGGGTGCTGGAATTTTGCCCCGAAGGGGATCTTTAACGTGCCAGTAAATCTACTGACACGGCTCCCTCGCATTTGCGCACCCTCAAATGCTAGCTGACTGCACCAGGATACGAACCTGCAACCTTGGGCTTAGCAAGCGAGAACGTTACCGCTGAGCCACGCAGCCAGCCAGGTATTAATACAATCCAGTGCTCTCATAATTATGTTGAGTTATCGGAGAATGGTGAATAATACTTTCAAAATACAGAGATCTAACTTATGAAATGATAACTGGACCAACATTCATTAATATCACTACCAGGAATACTGTCCTTATCTAATACCTGGAACTGATCTCAGTTTTAATATTCAATGCTATGTTTTTAATACAGTCTGAATATTTTCAAATATTTATATACTATATACTAAGCAAACAATATGGTGCGTCACATCGGAGTATTTGGAGTCATAGGTTTCCTTGATAAATATGAGATCCGTATCTAGTTCAAAAGTTCTGATTATACATGCCAATGGTAAATTATTTCGAGACACATTCTGTTTGCCAAAAGTCACCTTTGTCCTTGATCAGTTATATAATTGAAATTATTGAATGGTTACAGAAATTGTGTGCAAATTCATACTAGCATCGAAAGTGTTCAACTTATTTTAAACCACATTGTGCCACTTTAACAACATGGATGTTCGGGGATATGACTATTTAATATAATCTGGATAACTGAAATCCATCTGACTTAGGAAGTGCGTGCTCGTACTGTACCCGATAATCTGGAAAGCCGTTTGTCAGAAATCCGTCTCCTCACTCGGATTGCCAACATCAATATGCTCCGGCTCTACTACATCATTTGAAATGGCTCTGACAAACGCAATCGCAAACGCCGATGAGCCTGCTTGGTGTCCTAGGCGAAACCCCACACAAGACACGGCACAAACCTAGAAGAATTGCTGAGTTTTAATTCACTGGCCGTGAAAGCCAATATACCTTCTTTTTGGAAGCCTTCATAGGGAGGTTAAGGCTGCTTGAGCTTTTGGTTCTCGCAGACAAGTGGTGCAGTTGCACCTAATATAAAGGGAAGTGGCGCGCAGTTCCTCACTCCTGTGGGGGTCCGGGTGGGGACACCGAGAGCCCGCCGATGAGCCAGCTTGGTGTCCTAGGCGAAACCCCGCACAAGACACGGCACAAACCTAGAAGAATTGCTGAGTTTTAATTCACTGGCCGTGAAAGCCAATATACCATCTTTTTGGAAGCCTTCATAGGGAGGTTAAGGCTGCTTGAGATTTTGGTTCTCGCAGACAAGTGGTGCAGTTGCACCTAATATAAAGGGAGGTGGCGCGCAGTTCGTCACTCCTGTGGGGGTCCGGGCGGGGACACCGAGAGCCCGCCGATGAGCCAGCTTGGTGTCCTAGGCGAAACCCCACACAAGACACGGCACAAACCTAGAAGAATTGCTGAGTTTTAATTCACTGGCCGTGAAAGCCAATATACCATCTTTTTGGAAGCCTTCATAGGGAGGTTAAGGTTGCTTGAGCTTTTGGTTCTCGCAGACAAGTGGTGCAGTTGCACCTAATATAAAGGGAGGTGGCGCGCAGTTCGTCACTCCTGTGGGGGTCCGGGCGGGGACACCGAGAGCCCGCCGATTTGCCAGCTTGGTGTCCTAGGCGAAACCCCACACAAGACACGGCACAAACCTAGAAGAATTGCTGAGTTTTAATTCACTGGCCGTGAAAGCCAATATACCATCTTTTTGGAAGCCTTCATAGGGAGGTTAAGGCTGCTTGAGCTTTTGGTTCTCGCAGACAAGTGGTGCAGTTGCACCTAATATAAAGGGAGGTGGCGCGCAGTTCGTCACTCCTGTGGGGGTCCGGGCGTGGACACCGAGAGCCCGCCGATGAGCCAGCTTGGTGTCCTAGGCGAAACCCCACACAAGACACGGCACAAACCTAGAAGAATTGCTGAGTTTTAATTCGCTGGCCGTGAAAGCCAATATACCATCTTTTTGGAAGCCTTCATAGGGAGGTTAAGGCTGCTTGAGCTTTTGGTTCTCGCAGACAAGTGGTGCAGTTGCAACTAATATAAAGGGAGGTGGCGCGCAGTTCGTCACTCCTGTGGGGGTCCGGGCGGGGACACCGAGAGCCCGCCGATGAGCCAGCTTGGTGTCCTAGGCGAAACCCCACACCAGACACGGCACAAACCTAGAAGAATTGCTGAGTTTTAATTCACTGGCCGTGAAAGCCAATATACCATCTTTTTGGAAGCCTTCATAGGGAGGTTAAGGCTGCTTGAGCTTTTGGTTCTCGCAGACAAGTGGTGCAGTTGCACCTAATATAAAGGGAGGTGGCGCGCAGTTACATTCTATGTTCAAAATATCTGACATAAGTATCTCAGAGGTTTGTCAAACCTGGTACAATATCCTAAAAGTAATGAAATAGAGTAAGAGATTTCACTTCTTGCACAGATCGATTAAATAAATCCGTAAACGCGTGAAAAAGTGGCTGAGATTTCGCGCGGGCGGCGCATTTGTTGAGTGACGACACTCATTCTTGAGATTACCATTCTATCTCCGCAGAACTTACACACCCTACACCCGAAGGAATTCGTTCAAATTAAACTATTATTGGTTATCCTCTCGAGTTCTTGTCCTCGACCCGTCCTTCCATAACAACTGTAAGGTTTCATAACCTCTCGTCAGACTCATTTACACTCCCCCAATCGTCCTAATACCCTTCATTAAGTACTATATTTAATCTTTTAATCATCACTATTTTCCAACAACAATATAATCAAATATTTCTTCTTTTATATATTCTGTAGCAAAAGCAGTCCAAGTTTCGCATCCATATAGCGCCAAACTCCAGGCAATGGCTTCAAAAATGACTTTTTATTACCTAGATCTATATTTTATTTAAACAGATGTCAACCCAACGTTTATATCGTATTTGCTTTGTCCATTCTGCGCCCAAGTTGAGTCACCAACGTCTCTTAGTGTTTCAACAGCCAATCGATTTCAATATTTTTATTTTAAATCTTCCTGCTGCATTCCGTTTAATCTGTTTCAAATACAATGATTTTATTATGAAAACTTTCCTCAACACCTCGTACACACCGTTTAGAAACATGATCAAATCCTCTGGCGAGAGGCCAATATAGAATTGTCGTTAGTAAGTCACCGAGTCAAAATTACTTTATCTTTGTCATCTATTCTCCTTCAAATTTATTTGGCATTTCCTTCGTTACTTGCCATATGTATAGATTGAAAAGTACCAATGATTAAATGCAGTCTTACCTAATATCATTCTAAATACCAGTTTCTCTCTCATGTCTATCGAAACTAACAAATACCAGCTGGTTGTAGACACACTCAGAATCCTGAATTGTATTCCGAAACTTTTCAAACTGGCAAACAATATCTCCAATTAACATTATACACAGCTTTGTTTGCACTAAATATGCCAACAACGTTTTCCTCTCGATCTTTATTCTACCAAGAACAAACAGTCTAATACTTAATACAGCTACCCTTGTTCCTCTGATTCTTGTTCACTGAACTTGTATTTACCTAACTCGGCTGTCATCCAATCCATTTGTTTCATCATCGTCATCAGCTTCTAAAGGCTAAAAGCCTTGTCGTTGCAGCCATTTCTTACGGTCTTCAGCAGTCCTCTTCACATTGGCATACGAGTCACCTTCCATCTCCTTGACAATGTTCTTGAGATACGATTGTCTTGGTCGTCCCGTTTGTTTTTTCCCCAAACTTTTCCTTTAAAAAATACCTGGAGGAGAGTGTCATGTCTTAGTATGTGTCCCAAGGATTTTGTATTCCTTTACTTGATGGTGTTCAACAGGCATCGATTCTCCTGAATTTGGTTCAAAACAAGCTCATTTGTCCTTTTTTCCATCCAGCTTGTTCGGGTCATTCGTCTCCAAAACCACATTTCAGCTGCCTCAAGTTTTGATTCATCTTCCAGTCTTCTTTCTAAAATCTGATGTAATACTAGGATAGCCTTCCTAGTCCCTTTCCTTGTTCTAAATCCAAACTGATCACTATCCAGATGTTGTTCAATTTTCTTGCTTAGTCTATCTTTGATGATCAATACAATCTTTGATGCATGTGAATGAATGGCTAAAGTTCAATAATTAGAACATTCACAAGCATTTCCTTTCTTGGGAAGTGTGACTGTTCAAATTTTAATAAAATCAGGAGGTACAATTCCGCCCTCATAGCATTTAGTAAGTATTTGAAAAAGGTATTCATTAATGCTTACATCACAACATTTTAAGAGCTCTGCAGGAATGGTAGCTACACCAGTTGCTTTATTTCCATTCAGTTTAGTGAGTGCTGCATAAAACTCTGCTTTAGTTATAGTTGGACCTTTATCATCTTCTTCAATTAGTTCTTCATCTTCTATATAAATACTATTGTCAGTAATATCTGGTCCATCATAACAATCTTCAAGGTATTGCTTCCATCACTCACATACCTTTTCAATTTCAAACAATAGCTTCCCTTTGGAATCCATAACTACGTTGCTTGTGATGCGTAGTTGATAGCTCAAAGATTTCCCATTAAAATAAGCTTTGTCAGGGTTCCCATTCTTATGGTCATCCTTAATACCCACGCATACCCGCTTCATCCAATTTCCATCCTCCTTGCGACATTCCCTTGTTATTTGATTCTTCAGAGACTAATACGCTTGAGTGTCTATATTTCTATTTTTTACCTTTATTCAATAAACTCTAGGATTTCCTGGGTCATCCATTTTTTTACGGTTCCAATTTCCCTTTGCCTAGTACCTCCGTTGCAACTGATTCTAAGCCATTCCTTAAATCATCCCTACACTGACAGAATGCAGAGCGATATGGGGAGAGTTTTGGCGCTACACTGACAGAATGCTCAGCGATGTGGGGAGAGTTTCATCGCTAGACTAACAGAATGCTGAGCGATGTGGGGAGAGGTTTGGCACTACACTTACAGAATGCTGAGCGATGTGGGGAGAGTTTTGGCGCTACACTTACAGAATGCTGAGCGATGTGGGGAGAGTTCCATTGTTACACTAACAGAAGGCTAAGCGATGTGGGGAGAGTTTTGGCGCTACACTGACAGAATACTGAGCATCGCAACTGAGAACTCCCAGCATTGGCTTTTCTACATCTCGACCCTATTTCCTTCACAATACAGTACTACCAACCTGAGAGAATGCACAGCCCAAGTACTTAAAATGTTCGTTAGCACTGAATGAGACACCAACGAACGATACAATTTTCTATAGTACATAAATTAACCTAAATACCTTATCAAATGATGAAAAACAAACCAGAAATTGATGTAGTAATAATGATTACTCCTCAGCTGACCATAACCCACCCACAATCCCGTTTTTATATGACAACATATATGGGTATAAAGAGTCCAGCTGTGTCCGCCATTATGCGAGTGATTTATCGTCAAAGACAGTATCGTCAACCCCGCGAATTTGGTACTATATCATGTCCAGTATCGTAAAACAACACAGCTCCATCAACTTAATATGAAAGTGCGCCAAGTTTCAGTCTTAAAGTTAGACATGGATTGTGCGTGTTGCAAATTAACAATCAAGAGTATCATAATGCATCAATAATTTTCTTCAAAGCCAATGTGTTTGCCTAGAGCAATTCTTGTTAGGTAGCGCGATCCGCAGCCAACATAAGCAACCCTGATTTTGTCACGCACAATGGCGGTAGAAACTCATCAATAATATTCACCCAAACTTATGGTTTTGCCTAAACCAATATTTTAGTCCAGAAGAATGGTTTTTGCCTAGACCAATTATTGTTAGGCGAAATCCAATCCAAACCTTCGTTTTGTCTAATCCAATGGGTTTTGACAATTGCTTTAGCCTGCAAGCTGCGTTAGCGATATATACAGCCCTATTTTTTGTCACGCACCAATAATCTTTAATAAATGTGGGGTATTTTGTATCCCATATGTTGGCAACAATGTATGTGCCTCGGTGTGAGCACCTTGTTGACAGTTGAATGAGATTCAAGCGCGGTTGGAACATGCTTACTTATGTTAAAAGATCAATAAATAAAAAAACATACATAATTTAGCACGTATTTCGGGTGCAGTAGTGACCATGGTTACAAATTTGAATAGGTAATGTCCCCCAAAAGATGAAACAGAGTGTGTAAAAGCCACGTTCTGGTCTAATTCAGAATTAATAAATGTGTCACTGCTCCTATTTTGTTCTTTCCACCTAGCATTCTACTTTCTTGCATTTCTTCCCAATTGTTTAAATGCTGATCTTCATACCATACTCCCTAAATTTCTGTTCAAGTTCAAACATATTGGCTTCCAAACTTTCAACACAGGCCGCCATTACAACCGGGTCATCCGAATAGGCCAGATTACTCACCTTGAAATTCACCCAGCCAGTTCAACAAATGGCCCATAAGCCTCGCCACACTCCTATTAATAACTTCCCTCAGGTGCTCTATAGTACGCCTTCGCTAGATACACAAACACAACTGTCTCTTCCTCTCATTTCTCAGTAACTTGACGCATACTGAAATGTTGAGCATCCATCTTACTCTCGGCCAATTGTTCTCCTTTCTACAATGCCTGAGTACACTTTGCCCACTATAATTTCTGTAACCTTCCTTATAAATTGGTGTCATTTCGGCTTTTCTCTAGTGTGAGGGTACATTTCCAAAACACCACGTGAGTTCGATTATCCTAAGCATTTCAGCCCTGCTTTCCCATTTACAATTTCTGGCTGAAATTCAACTAACCCTGCCGCTTTGAAGCATTCGTGTTTATTTACCACCCTCTCCACTTCTTCAACCTTGATCCTGTTCTCCTCCTGCAGAACCTCAAAGTCTGCCTCATTGCCAAATAAGTCTCCATTAAGGGGAGGTATGACTAACTTTTTAACTTTCAAAGTTTTCATCATAACATTACCAGATTTTAATCAATTACAAAGTGAGTTGCTGGCATCTATTGTGCTAATAAATATTTATATAGCTTCATTAGTATTTGAGTCATTGAACATTTCTGGCGTAGTTGGAAGCATGCTGAGCGTCTATGCCCAAGATCGCGAGTTGAAACCCGTCGGAATTTTCAAGCGCGTTAAAATACCTCAGTATGCCTTCCTTTAGAGGGGAAGTAAAGCCGGCGGTTCCATGTCATAGATTTATGGCATGTTACAGAATCTTCCATTAATTACACCTGTGTGAAGCTAAATTATAGGTTAAACACTTGACTAATGCTCTTTGGTTCCAACGTTCGTCACCAGGAGCGGACTGCGGTGGCATCTGGTAACCTAGATCTGACCATGTGGTCGTTGACGGTGGAATTAGGCGGCAAAAGTATTAGCTACATGAAAAAATTGAATTTCTGCAGTCCTTACTTGAATTGAAAACTGATAACACACACAAATACAACCATCACAATTAATACCGGTTGTCAGACGGATTCTACAGACACCATAAGTAAGCGGAGTTTCATGACCACGTTGTCGCAGCCCCTAAAGTAAGGAACCTATCAGGCTAACTAACTTCTCTCAAATACTTCCAGACAGAGAAATTTCCGAACAATAATTCGTGGGCAAGTGAAGAGTTAAGATAATATCAATAATGTATCTGCTTTGACGAGCCAAGCAGTAAAATGCGAGATATATCTGACGTTGCAAACAAAACTTATTCATATCTAAAACATTCAGTTATGCATACACAAAGGTTAAATAACATGTTTCCTCATATTTGTACACTTACTCATTTGAATGGTTTCCACTTGCTGCACTTTCCCCGTCCTGGGTTTCTTCTTTCAAGCCCTAGGAATAAAGTTAATTGATTAATTATTTAATTTATTTGGCATCACTAATACTTTTTACACGAACAGCAAACTATGTAATTGTAAATCACGGCAGAGTTGAAGTGAAGTGGTTATGTCTTCCCTAGTTCTAAAACTTATAATACACAATCTCCTCAAGATAACAAAATGCTGACCCACTGCCTTAATGGAAATAATCGCTTTAAGGATTGGGGACAAATGAATGTATTTTTACTTTTTTTAACTGGAAGGTTTTAGGAGGCGTTAGGATCTAACACAACCACCTAGCATTATGTAAAAAGCGACTATATTGTTGCATCCGGGGGATGCACCCCCATCCCCTTCTATCTACGACACATACATCTATCTCCATACAAACGCCTTCGAATACATTATCAAAATTCTAACATACAACTAAACCTAATACATAGCAACACCCTCCAATAACCCCGGCCAACTCCTCACATCCTGTAAAATGTGCAATTCCGCACACTCGGCACTCAAAGGGCTATAAAGCTAGAGAGGTGAGGTAACTCGAAGTCAGTCCGTCAGTGAGTCAGCCAGTCAGTCTTCCTCAGTGTCACTTTGTGCGAAACTGCTGCAGAGCGCCGCTCCGACGAACGCCAAAGGGTAAGTGTCTAAGCGATCTACACTTCCTCACACAGACATTCACACTCTCACCCCTTAGTGCTTGGATTGTGATAAGCATCTGATCTAATAACTGTTCTGCAATTTCTAGGAGTACTTCAAGTTTGAAGTACTCATAAAAGTCATACATCTCATAAGTAACTGGTCACTTAGTTTATTTGCCTAATTGTTAAGATCCTACCCTTCATCCCTCGTCCCGGTAGGATCCAGCTAACACTTAGTTAATTGTTTCGCCCGCAACCAGCTATTCGCATACGTCAGACTGATTGCCTCGCTTCTTAGCGCGAGCCGTCCGTTGCCCACGTTAGCAGTATTCCAGACAGCGACCCATCTGTTCAGAGCCTCCAGCACCAAACCGCCCTTAATCCCGATATCGCATCCCCGAACTACCCGAACAAACAGTACATTCGGGAGTTCTCCTTTCGAGTGCTTACACGCCCTCGAACCCGTCAATAACCGACACCTCTTACACTCGAGCTCCAAGCAACCCCCAGCTACTTATATTTCATCCCCCCAGCTATTACATTGTAGAGGGCACCCTCTCAGGTCCCCTACAATATCCTCAATATTTGTACCATCCCATCTTTCGAGAATGAAGGTCAGACATCTTACATTAACAATATTATACAACACATTTCTCTCAAAACACTGCAATTAAAGCAAAATTACAAAACAATTTTGTGTAAGTACATAAATTATATGCCCCTAGAGGGAATTTATTGTGGAGTATGTTGCTGCTAAACAATGCTAGTAATAAGTCTACTGGTGAACGGTAGCACATAGTTTGCAAGGTAGGTACTGTACCCGATACCTAGTTGAGGCTATCGGCTACGCCAGTTGTGGTAGAGCCGTAGTTGAGATTTGTGGTCAAGAAGAAAAGATAGCGCTCAGATCGAGTCAGAGGAATTGAAGGAAATGACGTATGAGACTGAGGGAGAAGGAGCCACTACCCCTCAAACGCAAGGAATCACGGGAGAAATAATGGTTGTTTGTGAAAATTAATTGGAAATAGAGTCTTATCTAACCTCAGAAGAGAAAGAAATAACAAGGAATATTATTAAGAATAACTTGAAAAAAGGTGGATAACTCCTTAAGTTAATGTAATGGCTTTATAACAGAAGATAGGGGCCGAGGTTAGATCTGTGACGTCAGAGGAAGACAGCGGAAGGGATGGAAGTCACGTGTTAGGTCAAGGTGGTGTGGCCGCACGCAGTGACAAGGAATCAGTTCATCAGTTGTTCTGTTGCATTATGTGCAAGCAACAAGTCGGGAGCGCGACAATTCATAACGCAGTGCAGTACGGTGACTTACACATGCAAGGAAGAATCGCTAAGCGAAGCCAGCAGTGTGATTTTATGAGCTCGGTATTGTAGCATAGGCTACCGAAGGTCGAATCGAGGTGGCCGTGAGCTTTAGGCTGGGAGCCGGCAATAGGAAACGTGCTAGTTTCAACATTGGAAATGCATTCACATACATGTTAAACAGCAACGCTTTTACAAGCTTATAACTTACCGTAGTAACGCGCAGTATTCCACTGGGAATGAGGAACATTATCTCGACTACATTCACTTTGAATAACCGCGTATTGAAGCAGTACAATGAGGGGCCAGTGTTTAACTTCATGTTACACATAGACAGTGAAGCGGAAATTGTCGTGCTTTGGGAGACATTTTGTTACAGTTTGGTAGTCAACGAGTTGAACATTATACTCTGACATTTTTCAAGTTTGAGATGGTTGGACTTGGATTTCAGCAGTTCAGTCCTTCAGTACAATTACAATTACAAACTTTTCTACGGATAGTCAGTTGAACTTAAAATTATTTAAACGATGTTACAGCATACTTTATAATGTGTTTGAACAGGGCATGTTTAATGCGACCATGGGGCCGTTCAAACATTGCTGCATTTTGCCAATTAGGACGTGTGATCTTATGCACTTTATGAATAATGGCATGTGCATTATAACAGTTATACGTCATGAACATTTATGAAATTTATTCACAACGAACGCAGATACAGGGTGTCTGATAAATATGTACACTTTTTGAAGTTACAATTTTCTACCAGTGTAATTCGATCATAGTGATGACGAACATTATAAAAGGATGTCGATCGAACATTTTACTGAACAGTGGCGTAACACATCCGAAGAGAGAATGGGGCACTCAGTTTATTCGAACTTTTGTGGAGAATATTGGACAATATCCGTGATGGATATCCTTCATTTCATCATGTCGTGCTAGGCGTATGAGGAGACGTGATGGCAGCTCAGAGCGATGGATTCGGTTCCTAACGAAGAGGATTATTACAACATCATGTTCACTTGGATGGAGTCAGGTGTTAGTTTAGTGATTAATACAGCGTTTTTTGTCGATCATTCGAGAAATCTGTTGCGAACACTTGGATTACGGACGATCTTTGAATATTTTATTAACATCTGGAATATGAAGGTATTGTGAGAGCTATGGCATTACTGATATGTTTTTTACATGAACATTGGGCACACTTGTATTTTGTATACGAGTGTTATTTTTCGACATGGCTTGAATGTTTTACTACTTCGTTTGCTAATATATGGTGTTACCATATGACATGGCAGGCACATTTATCCAACGTTTTCACTATTGATTGACTTTATTAAGCAGAATTTAGATCTTTATATTTTTCTGTGGTGATAGTACTTTTGATTATGGATAGTTTTAGCGAGTGTTTCGAAACTCGTGATCTGCAATTGGATAGTTTGGATTTTCGTCAGTTCATTGCATACTAGCGAGTATGTGGAGTTCATCAGCAGGATTTTTTTCTTTTATTGGATTGTTTGGTGATGTTAAATTATATTCGCTTGAACGAATATATATTGCTTTAATGTGACAAGTAGAATATTGTTGATTCCAATCATGTACACTCATTCACCAGTCTACGGACACGGGGCCTGTTACCTTGCGTAGCTGAGTGGTGGTACACACCTTCCCTGTCGTGTTAGGGATTTTTCATCTGAGTCTACGGAGGCGGGGCCTGTTACCTAGCGTATCTGTGTGGTGGTATGCACCTTACCCGCCGCTCTAGGGTCTCATATTATCATCCGAGTGTAATTATGATCGTAAGAGGATTAAACAATAAACTACCAGTCACATATTAGTTGATCTTTGTTAAATAATTTAAAAATAAATGTCAGCAGGGTTACACTTTGTAATTCTTGTCTTGCCAATCCAATAGTTTGTTGCAGTACTCTTTAGAGAGTATATTCATTTAACAGTTAGTATTTTTGATACCCTTTGTGAGTGATTTCATACCTTTGAAAAGGATTTCAAGTAATTGAGTTTTGTAAGACGAGTTATTTATTATCAGAATTTATTTACAGGCAGATAATGATCAGATATTTTTGATGTGAGTTAATATAACACATTGGTGTTCTTTTTTCAGTAAATTTTGAGGATCTTAACGGAGATTTTATACTCTGAATTAAACGAAATCTTGAATTGGATTACGATTACTATGGTAATTTTCCTATTGTTTAAGAAGTTGTCTGGACATGACAATATTAATTACAGTTCTTGTAGGTTATATTCGTTAACCTCAGAAGCCAGTTATATTTTTTGTGGAACATGCCACATGATGAGTTGAAGTATTTTTGATCGGAGTTTGTGAGGTTGCCAGGAGAAGGTTTATAATATCGCCAATGAAAATTTTGGAGCAGACTTGAGGTCGTCGAACCCAGTCTAGCGTATTTTTGAAATTCATGCTGTGTGCTGAATAATTGTGGTGATATGTGAAATAATAATGGTGTTCAAATGTGATATGTGACCAAGTGAATTTAAATAGTGAAGTTTTGGATGGTGAGATCCAACGTGAATTTGTAGAGGCAACGTATTATTTTGGCATGATAATTAAGTATGAGGTATAGCTTGGAACTGGTAGATTTTTAAGACAACGTTCTATAACCAATATTAAACATTTTGAGGAAATTAAATAAATAAATATTTTTTGATAATCCAACATTTTCTAATAATAATAATAATTTATGGAATTATTATCTGAAGTTTAAACATATTAATGATCTGACCCGATAAATTAAATAAATAAATAGTTGATTAAACAGCTGATAAATATATGAATTAAATAATGATAATTAATTAAAGGAGCTGATAAAAATATATTTAAATAAATTTAATTTAAATAAGTTATATGATTTAAATAAGCTGATGAATTGCAACTTAAATTGATGAATTAAATAATTTAAATGGATGGATTGAGATAATTTAATTTAAATGAAATGATGAAATAAAACTGTGTGGGTGATTTACAAATGATTTAATGAGTTGATGAATATAATAATTATTTAAATGATCTGATGACAATGAATTAATAATTCTGCTTTGAGTATAACAAATAAGTGAATGATGGCTGATGTGAGAAGCATTTAATTATTTTGACATGATAATGAAGATGATAACAGATAATTAGTGAAGATTTTTCGATTCACAACCGAGTAGTGGTTAGAGGTGATGGAAATATTTTGTATAAATTTCTTATTAATTTTTAGGAGTGATTGTTGGGATTTCCAACACATTGATCAATGCCATTTGAGCCATAAATGATTGAATATTTGAATCTTAGTGTTATTATGATATTTTGTGCGCTAGACAGATTAACATTTCATTACATCCACATTCCTGATGTCACATTAACAAAAGTTAGGTCTCAGCGATCACGAAATGTCAGTGACGAAAAGACATAGTGCTACGGTGGTCCTGAGAACTCAAGCGAACTCTAATTGTTTTTGTTTTTCATGTGGATGAAAATATTTTATATAGTGCGGAGATGGTTCGATTTGTGAGGACTATAACATCATAACTGTTATATTCGACCTTTCACTTAGGCAGGTTTATGTTCGTTTCTGTCTGACCGTTCAAGTTCAAATAAATTTTGTTGTTATCCTAGTTGTGATCTGATGATGATGTTGTTTTCCCAATCCTTTCCTATGTCACGATTAAGGCTTAACCAGAAAGGATGGGGATTCAGTTGATGGCGCCCATTACTATTTGCTATTATGACTAAATTTAAGCATCGAAACGACCCTAGAGATACTTTATCTCGTGTTACCCTCCGACACACTCCTTATTTTATTTCATGTTCATTTAACTCCACTCTGGCCTGGGATACCAGGTATGCGATGTAATGGCAGATGGGTCATCACATACCTCGGATGAACGGGTGCAGTACAAGCCGGGGAAGAAATTGGAGTAACTTATTAATATTTAGTCACACGTCATTTAGATTGCTTTCAATAAGGGATTCCAGGTGGATTAGATATCTCAGTTCTTCATCCTTATATCAAAACGGCTCGTATTCTCTGTAATATACACAAGCTAACAGATAAGCACTTCAGCTTGCCATCAATACAGTAGTGAAAATAAAACTCCTAATCCCAAAATGCTAATAGGTGATAAGGAAATGTCATGTCTTGTAAGGACGCATGAAGGTGCTAAACTCTTCCAGATCTGAAGATGTAATTTATCATCCGATACGTGGAACGATGCCCGGAATAGGAGAGTCTGCAATCTTAATATCCCTAACATGGTCCATATGACTTGTTTCACAAATACGTTTCCCTTTGCATAGGTAGAATTAGGTGTTACACTTGACTTGTAAACTTGCACTGAAGAAATCAAGGAATAAATGACATACTGAAGTTAATTCAACTTCGCAATCATAGAGTTTTCTTATGCCAACGCATACATGGCAAAGACAGGAAAGTTTTGTAAAGTTCAAATCAGAATTCATTTCACTTCCTACACATATGCCAAGTGTGGGCCTAGCAGATTATCACTAGCATTGAGTGTGTGTGTGTGTGTGGAGACTTAGTGGTGTTGGTGCAGTAACTCACTGTTAATATATAACGTTAATATCTGTCATAATAATCAAGCAAAGTTGATGAATGTTGTGTAAAGAAATATTGCATAGTGTGTTGTGCGTTTTACTGTATTGAGTTTAAAGCAATATTGATCTCAAGAATACTCAAGGTAGGGAGAAATTTAATGAACTTATAATACTTGACATCTTATCAGGATTGTTAGGCACTGTATTAAAAGTATGGAATATAAATATAACCGGGCCTGGGTCTAATAAGTTTCCTTCTTCTTCAACAGTCAGTAACAACATAAATATCATAATCACATGTAATTCATTTCAGGCTATTCTTCACGAGATATGCAGGTATCCTGACCTTCCGGATGATTAATTCCCCAAATTCTTTCATAATGTAACGTCTGTAGTTTCACATATGCTGATGGTGGGTGTTGCTTTTAAGAGCGGAACAGCGAGGTCATCTCCGATGATGGCCACAAACCAAGCTTTCTTGTTATTCCTGTGGTTTTTGCATCATATTTACAGATTTCAAAGATGTATGCATGCCTTAATTTTACATCCACAAACCTTAACGTAAATGTTGTAAACAGACCAATTGAAGTGTCTGTTATACACACTATTGTTTCATTCACCAGCCTGTTGGGTTATTGCCACTTGGCCTACTAATGAGAATGATGTCCACCAAATTCATTTTAACAGTGCCCTTCTGTAATAGCTCAATACTAACACAATAGCAAACACACACTCACAACTACAACAAATTCCCACGTTCCATGCTTCTAGAGAGTAACGTTCTTCACACTTGTTCAGAAATCCCGAATGGATATTAGAATAAAGTAAATAGATATCAGAAGTGATAGAATAATCAACCAAACCTCGAAGATAGTCCACTCCATCAAGATCAAACGTTTGATGAAAGGTGACTCTATCAAGATGCACAAAATGTAAATGACACTATGGCTTTAGACACCTTCTTTCATACTTATTATATTACACGCAAGTTATATATTTTCATGTATCTCAGCTCATGCGCAGTACGAAGAGGCCCTACAAGCAATGCAGCACATCATTGACCCCAGGATATAGGCAAGAAGATTGAAGTTTCCGCCTTTGCATGAGATTACCAGCAGTGTATGTGGATAAGGAAGCAATCTACCGATAACATGGTCAGTAACATAACACAATCTGTGGCCATTTCACTCACATCAGTTGCAAATACAAAACAAACTTCATGGAATACTTGTTTTTAAACCTTCTAGTTATAGATTTTACCATTAATCTGGCGACCAAGAGCCACGGGACCTCCATTCTTAAGAGGAATCACAACCACAAGTCGTGATACTTCACTCCGCAGGAACTAACAACAAAAATGAATAGAAACCTAGTCATTTGTGATAGACTGTTCCCTTGTTCTATCTGTGAAGTTATTGGTATTGTTCTGAGTAATTGGTTCACTGCATGACATACCATGCCCAGTTTAAGGACAGAAAATGGCCTGGATCATCTGAGATAGGCTGTCTTCCTAACATTTCAACATTACATACTAGCAGTCTCAATATTGCATTCATATGTTGGTACTCCATTTTCGTATAGAAGTTATGCAGAAATGTATCACCGTATTCTGTCGAGGTAGTCTGAAGTTTTAGAAACTATTTCTGTGTCGCGGAATTTGAAGCGAGATTAGAGTATATAGAGAATGTCTTAATTATTATGATCATCTACAAAATGTCAATACAAAATTGGAGAAGCAAATCATGCATGGAATTTGATGATCAGCAACAACCAAACACCAGATATTAAAAATCCAAAGAAGACCCCAGAAATTACTACAATTACATTCAGGTTTCGTATTAATTCCGAAATCTTTGATCAGTGCAAATGATCCCCTCACATGCCTTTGCAAATATCAGCCACACTTGCTGGAGGAACATCAGATATCATTAAGCATATAACATGACTTAACAACCCTCAAGATAATTAGGCACTTACAACTCTGGCATCTCCGCCTCTCGATGAAGATGGTGTTTCCTTCTTGACTAATGGGACTATCTCTGCAGTCACTTTCTCATGGATAGTAACTTCCATGATATGTGCTCCCTACAGAGAAACAACAATTTGTTAATAATGTACCTCACGAGGCATAAGAAATATGTTTTGTACACACGTAAGCACGATAGACATTCATCTAGTTCTATATGTCTCGGATTAGTTCTCAACTCAATGAATAATTTTAAGAAATTTGATAAGGTTAGAATAGCATCCCTGAAGCTGAAATTTTGCTGCGTTAAGTGCTCATTAGCTGACTTTAAGTGCTCATTAGCTGACTTTAACATCATTTACATTTTTCTGACTTATACCTTCAAGGTTTTGAATGTTTTACAAGACAAAAATACAAGAGAATACATTACCTATCACTTACGATGTATAAGTAGCTATGAGAACACAAAATACTTTATTTCTCAGAATCCAATACTTTCATGTAGCTACAGTGTTATAAATTCACCAATAAAATTGATACATTTGTCGTTCATTTTAAGAAAATTCAAATAGGTGTTTGATTCAAGATGAAAAAAATACGAGCTCGATTATTTAAAACATACTTGCATTTCTCAACATTTCTCAAGAATGATTTTCAAAAATCAGTAACTGTCAATATTAAATGATAATTTGATAACCTACAGTCGCATATAAAGTGATCGAGTGGTCATGAAGTTAAAGACAATTCAAAACCTCAATACCCAATCTCCGAGTTTCACTAGCACACACTTACTAATATGCCAAGGATTATTCGAAGTTCCTACCTAATTTAGCTGCACGACTTAACCTTACAGGTGATGTAAGTTTTGTCATAATTATTCAAGGTTGTTTCAAAAAGGACAATAAATAACCACTTTAAAATTGAAGCCTGCCCCACAAGAACGTTGTATATCATATTTATTTACTTTTCAATATTAAAAGAAAACTTCTTGTGCCTAATCTAATACCGAGATATGTTAAATACAGGTCTATACATTAAAGTTGCAGTCTCTCTTCCAACACTTAAGGAATATATTTCTCTTAAATGGCAGTATATAGGACTCATCATGATTTTAGTGCTGCTTCCCTGCAAGAAAGTTGTATATCACAACAGACCTAGAACGTTGTATATCACAAACCATTTTCTATGGCTAAAATATAAAGAAAAATAATCCTCAGATACATAATTATATGGAATGGAATATTGTATTGCTTACAAGGCATACACAACACAAGAAAATAAAATGGGCATATTGAGAACCATATAAAAATTTTGAATGGTCGCCATGTTCGATATTTATAAGGAGGCCATAGAGTTAGGTACTATTAGATGACGATCATTGCGTAGGTTCATTATTCAAATGTTGACTTCGATCGCACGATTAGGATATAAGAAATGAAAACTCAATTTTAAAAATTCGCATAGCCGCCATCATGAGGTTATGTAAACAACCGAACTAAATTAGATGTCAGTGCATTACAATGCGCATAAAAATATGCTGTATCATGTTTCACTGCACACGGGTGGTTGAATCGCGAGAAAAGTCGATTTAAATGTTTCAACTTCATTTGGCCGCCATGTTCGTTCTGTACTTAACAGGTTTCTAAAAGTCACATAGGTGAACTTATAGTTGTGCCCTTTATCATCGTACGAAATTTCAGGGCGATATCAGTAATAATTGCGGAGATATAGAATGCCTGTGAAATATTTCGCACAGCCACCATGTTGGATTGGTGAGACGTAATAAATGTCAAAGGGCACGGTCGTGGTCGGACGAAATAGTACTTTGACCTTACCGAGTTTTGTTGAAATCGCTCCAGCCGTATAGATTTTTTTGCGACAGACACACATACACACACATGGACAAAAGGTGATCTCATAAGCCTACTTGTTTTTCATAATTGAAAATAGGCTAAAAGAATTATGTGAAAATAAAGGGATTACATACAAATTGTAGCAGCATTATAATCATAACACGTTCCTGGAAGTGCTATGCTGCCACCCAGCTGATTAATATACAACATTTTTCTCTTGTATGACTCAGGTGATGATTTTGTTGAACTGCACGCTCTGAAGTTGCTGTATAAGCTTTTCCACTATTCTTCAGTCGCTTCCGCACATTGTTTTTCCACTGAAATTGATTTATCTTCCTTTTCCTGCTTTTATTCAGTGCTACACATTCAAATTGCCAACATCCGCCATCTTTGTTGATATACAACTTTCTTGCAGGGAAGCCACCTTTTGGACCATAAGTTTTCTGTCCATTTTTTTTAAATTGACTAATTTTAGGTTTGCAAAGTGTCGGTGGAATGATATCCAACCTTCTTAACCGAAAATCTCAACATGCTCAATTTCTGATATACAACGTTCTTGTAGGGCAGGCTTCAATTATTATAGACATCTGACGAAATAATAAATTACCAGCCCAAGGGAGCGATCTCACTCAATGCGCAATATTAATTACATACTATTTATTACCTAAAGTCAATATTTAGAACATTGTGACCTTCTTGAGCGTGGAATAGGATAAGGAACTGTGTAGTACCGTACCAAAAGGATAAGGAACTGTGCAGTGCCGTAACAAAAGTTCACAGAGTAAAATTTCAAAAAAACAGATATGTTACGATAACCTTGTTAATAAAGCATAAAAAATGACTTGAAAAACAGCATAGAATTGAAGAGATCTGTATATAGAATAAGTTAGGTTATAAAAATGATGCTTGATGTGTATTTGCCAGATATTGTAGAGAGTAACTTTGGAAATATGTGTGACGAAGTTTTTATGAAATGTTGAGAACTACATAACATTGAAAAAATTTGAGAATTATCCAAAGTAGGAAATAATGTACACAATCACCTGGCAATCAAGTTCTTCTTTAACAAATGCACTCTGTGTTATGTATCTAGCATCTTCAAAAGCATCATTAGATTCTTCAATTTTCATCCCCACCGGCCTATCAGACGATGGCTGCTCATTCAAACCCTGGGAAGTAATAAACAAGCATGACTATATGTAAAAGTTGAAGAATAAGAGCTAATGATGATGATAATAATAGTAATAATAATAATAATATAAATAATAATAATAATTGCAAGACAATGTTACAAACATTTGCTGATGAACAATCACCTTAACAAGCACGTAGTTACGTCATAAACATGCGGAAGAGGCTCTAGAAATAATACTTCTCACAGATTACTTCCATGATCTTTTATCCTCCTGAACAACAATTGTTAATAATAATAAAATCATTATTATGAATTTGAAGTATAAAAAAGAAATATTTACTCTGATCAGCATTTATCTTTATTTAAAGATAAGTTTCAACCCGACAGACCCAAAGTCAGAATTGATCTGGAATGTCTTAAAACCAAACTCAAACAATCTCCTTGCAAGTAACACGAACCAAAATCCTGTCATCTAGATGGCATTAGAAGATACACTATTGGTAGTTTCCCGAAGACCAGCGATAAGGCCATAGACTCTAATTCAAACCTTTGAAAGGTACAGTTCCAATGAAATAGAAACAAAATTGGCGTTAATTCTTCAAAGTCCAGAAAGAAGCCTCGAGAATTATCAGATCTGGAAAACACACATTACATAAAAAACAGTACAAGGAACGGTTACAGAACATTCGCTGACGAACCATCACACTACCAAGCACCTAGTTTATAACTTACAACATCCGGATGAGGCCCTGAAATAAAAAGGAAAACTGCAAACTTGTCACAGATTACTTCCATGACCTTTGAACCTACGATCCTCCTGAAGAACAAATCTGACTTGAGAAACGGATTCCTAATCCAGATTCAAAACTCCCTTCATTAGAAGAAACTAAGCAAGTAACCGTAAACTAAACTTAAAAATAACAAAGCTCAAAAGAAAACTGAAATATTGAAATTAAGAGGTGAAAGCCTAACTAAAAAATGTCAAGGAAAAAAATCCTGAAGACAGGAATTGCAATCTATTTCACCCACGAATTTTAAAAAGGGAAAGAACATACATTAATACCTATGGAGAAATAACCTCACTATCACTCGCGTGCAAAATTCTCTCTAAAGCATTATTCACGAGACTTGAAATCCAAACTAATCAACTAATTGGCGAATAACAGGCATGATTCATAAATGACAGGTCCTGTACAGAATAAATTCAGAATCTCAAAATCATCTTGCAAATTCATAAAGCCAGGCAAACAATGCTCACTTAGGAGACTTCAGGAAAGCGGACGATTCAGTAGACCTACACACACTATTCAATATTCTAGAAGATTTCAAAGTTGACAGGAAAACAAGAGTAATAATCCGACAGACACTGACAGCCATAACTTCAATATTTAAATTTAATTGAACTTTCTGATCGTAATCATATTAGCAAAGATGGGGGGGGAACAAAAGAAAGAACTATTGGTCGACGACTCAAAAATAAAATTCATCTGCAGTGTTTGGTATTCATTCCAACAATAGACAAGAGGCAGTTCAGGTCCTTAAAATTTCACTAAATTACAGCTAAGACCGGACTCCAAATGCATAGACGAATCCGTTCGTCATCTACACAGGAAACCTCTGAAGACTAAATTCGGCAAAAAAAATCATCAAGTAAATAATTTCAAACCCCACGGCATAGCCTTACTCATTGAGCGGTGCACCACGGCGTTGATGGCAGCTGCAGCAATTCAGTTTGAATCCCGCTGACAGTACCCATCCTGAGTGATTTTTCCCTGCGTTATCCCCACTCCCTCCAGGCAAATGACGGGATAGTACTTTACTTCACGATTGAATCGTGACGCAAACAAAGAGAGAATCTCAAAATTCCAGAAGGCCTATAGATGTAATTAAAAATTCAACATCTAAGACATTATACCACAGTCATCAAACCTGAAGCTCTATATGGCTCAGAAACATTGATCATTGAAGTTACCACAGATCACTTAATAAGGACATAGAGAAACAAGAATGTACAATCCTTGGTCCATTATGCTCAGAAGGAATCTGGGAGAAACGAAAGCCTTGGGAAATTTATCAGCATTATGAAAAGATCACTGACACTTTCAGGAAAAGGCATTTTAAGTTCTAAGGTAACATTCTCAGAATGAACCATCGCAGGTAGACCAAAAGATTCTTAACCTTGCTCTATCAATGGAAGTCAATAACCAGTGGCTTGGTGAAATAGAAAAAGAACTTCAAGAAATTGGAATCACAGAAGAAATTACATAAGATCGACCCCAGTTTAAAACAGTAATTAACAACCACCATTTTGCTGAGAAAATGAATGCAAGGATCAATAAATCATGGACTGAAGAACGGAGCTGTTAATATTATTATTAGGAAAATTAAAAGCAAATATTACAGATTCAGATTACTACGGTATTTGGTAGGAGGCCGATAACCTAGATGTTAGGCCCCTCAAAACAAGAATTATAACCATCACTATTTGGTAGTATTAAGTACATGACATAATTCCTATTAATTACAGTACACAAAGATTGGTACACAATACATGGATATTCAGTCTGAAAGACTGGACTATATATCATTTTAAATGCTAGCAGCCGAGTACCAAGAAGGCAGTGCGAGAACAGAGTTTGAAGATTGGTTTTTGTTTCTTCACTGCCTACTTGATTGTTTTCGCCCAGCCTTCTTGAAACTCTGTTCTCGCACTGCCTTCTTGGCACTCGGCTGCTATGACGTCACACACCTCACTGCATTCTAGGTACATTTCGTCCCGTAACGTACCGACGAAGTCGACAAGATCATTTAAAATGATAATACAACTTACAATCTCAGGGAATTCTTCTGGTTCACATTTGATAGATGGTTGGCCCTCCATAATGTTGAGGAATCTAAAACACAGGATAACTAAGTAAATATCAGGATACACTGTAACAAGTCCAGGATATATTTGTCATTTACACACTGAAAAGTCTAATGGTAGGCCTATATATTCCAATAACCGTCCAGGATTTTTTCTTGTGTTTTGCTCTATATTCTTTAAATGTATGCAACCGTACATAAAATGGAATTTCTATCTACGTCAGGGCTTTAAGGATGATGAATTGGTATCCCTGTAAATGTCTACCCCTCAGGAACATTCCAGAAGTGTTTCTTCTTAGTAACCAATAAAGAGGTGGTGGTGTTGATTGCTGCTTCGAGGGGCCTAACTATTTGGTGCTGATATGGAATGAATAGCCTCATTTTGGTAAGAACCTTCCACATGAAATGTTTGCTTCATAACAAATTATAAACGGCCAGGGGGTGTTTGTGTGTTTATCAGTACTAGATTATTTAAATAGGACTGGGGACTCAGAGAGACAGTGCAATTGCTGAAGCGCAGTAGGCCTACTATGTCTACATTACTCAGCATAATGTACAGACTTTCAACCCCCAATCACATTGATACGAATTGTCAAAGCAAAGGGAGCAAATTACACTATACAGAGCATAGATATTATATATATTGTGACAGTACACAACACGAGCCGAGGATTGAACCAACAACTTTCACGCAGCGTCAGTACAGAATTAATGAGTGAGATATCTGCGCGTATTAACACTTTGATCTGCAGCGCAAGTTACATCTCACACGCTAAGTTCACGATCAACTTAAATTTCAAATAAAGATTTGTAATTAAGTATTCTGCGTTTGTGGATACGTCTTACATCAAATGTTGATATAATAGGTCTAAATAGTACATGACGAATACTCGTAGGTCCTATTATTAATTTACCTAAGTGTGATATTGCCGAACAGTGATCCCTATTGAAAGAACTACACTTTTACAATATTAAGGTACATGTAATGTTCTTAGAATTCTTTAGAGTTTGACTTTAGACTAAAACATCGAGAGAAAAACACACTTTCCGTTGTCTAGGAAGGACCAGGCGTAACCAGTCGCACTTTACTCCCACACAGTCGGTATTCCAGTATTAAGGTACCGAGAGTTCAAAGATATTAGCTAAAATCCCTGCCTCTCGTGTTACAATGCGACCACTTCACAACAAAACTCACATAATTGTCTAGTAGGAGTCGTAGGACTAGCGTTACTAACTGGAAATTTCCAAATGCAGGACATTGCTCAGAAAAGAGCGAGACATACGGGAAAAATGTCTGACAAGTTCAATCGATAGCAAAATTATACATAATATGTATATTACACATAACTTTTTACAAAAGGAAATACCTTACTTAACGATCAGTCCCTGCTGCAGTTCCTTTCCTTGAAGCTGTATTCTTCAGCAGAACCTACTTTTGAAGAAGCACATATTTATAGAATTGTTCACACTACGTATCTTTGAAATAGATCGTCACAAGTAACATTCTACCAACATTGAGCTTATACCGTACGGTATGAATAAACACACATTGCTGCCTGGTCTGGCAAACTGGCAAATTATACTTAAGTTCAGAAACAAAACGCAATGTTCTGATACCGGTACTTACTAAAGAAAACATACCATTGTTGGTCTAGTGTTGTGTCTTAATCCAAAGTTGAACTTTTAGAATAAGCCCTTACGGTACGTTGCACAACTGGTCGAATAATGTTTAACTTTCAGTATTTCTACACCTTTTGACTCTAAATATTGAATAAATGGTACAATATCGTTTAAACTGTGGTCCTTAATGTTATGAAGTCTTAACCAATTGAATCACTTGAATTCCTACATAGGTTGCATCAATTTATCCGAGTACCGGTACTCATTGCAGGTTTCATAGAAACATAAACGCCTTGCATTCTATATCCAAACCATCTTCTGAAAATGAATTTAACATCTATCTGACTTTAAGCGGAAAACCTAAATGAGCAATCAAGAAAAAATGCCCAACATTTCGATAAATTAGAAATGCCGGTCGGACATAACCACAATAAATGAAAAGCAGGGCATGTTGGTAACCCTCCGTAGGACGAATCCACTTAAAAGGAAGATTCTTATACAGACTCTGTAAAATGAGACAATCTGTCGCGGTAAAACTGTTCCACGATACATACCGTACCTCACTTCTGTACCATCAGCTGGGCTGTTAGTAGGCCTACTGGTCACAAGCACGTCTTCACGCTGCTTCTCTAAGTAGACTCGCAGGCTAATGTTTACATCACTAGACTAACCACACGGTATAACGCATTCTTACTTTCATCGTGGAGACGTAATTTTATTGTGTTTTCCTTACAAATCTTACAAAACAATTATTCCTAGCCTCAGTGGCGTACGCAGGATTTCTTTCTCGGGGGATGTTCATTCATAGTTTTGTAGCCTACGGTACATTCAGCCGCGGGTCTAGAGTTTGGCTTTGAGGGGGTGGAATCGAAATTGTTTAGAAAAATGGTATCACTAAAATCGCAATCACAAAATAAACAAACGTACAAAACCAGACGATTTTTTTGCAAGCTACATGGATAGAAACTTGATGCGTTTAGCGCACCACGAATATTCGTACAAATTGCAACGGCGTGTTTTGCGACTTTTACATCATGCTTCGAAAAAAGGATCAAGGATCGTTACAGTTTCGGCAAGTCGAGTTGGTACCGACAAAGGGAGAAAGTCACAGTTTAAATTGCCAACCAAGCTTGCAGTTTGGACGACGACAAATTCCTATCCGTGCGTTGCTGCACATTCATCACTATAAACATCGATTCGGTAATCACAAGGTTTGCTAAACAAAATAGAAGAGTCTTTATATAACAGTTATGAAGTTGTAAAATTGAGATTCGATCACCAGTTGCTGAGAAAAAGTTAATTTGTTCGTGTACCTGTAAGGCTGGAAGTTCAGGAAAATATAAGCATGTAGTCGGTACATTGCTTTACATATTTCGGTAAGTAGATGCATTTAAATTTAGAAGATATAATATTGTTGAAGTCGATAAAACGAAGAGTGTACAAGTTGACTGTATTTGCATTTTCTTCTTTTCGTATTAGGCACACAATTGAAAACTTGGAAGACCTGAACTCACAGATTTGAAGCAGCAATGGGGCAAGTTAAAGAAAGACAATTACATGTACGACAAGGCGAGAATAATATACTGGATATTCTACTTTCTGGGGCACAGGGATCCGAGCTGGATCTTACTTTGCGCTTAAGGGAGACTACTACTACTATTGAAGTCTCGAGTGGTGATGATTTGCTACAATTATCCCTATGCCATAAACTTTTGGCAACAACAACTTGTTTCCACAATTTAGTGCTATGGTTGATTTTGATGCAGAACTTCAAGGTGATATTGCTCAATTTTTTAGTGAGAAGGTAGCTCTCACATATGAAGACAGTGTAAAATTATGTTTGACAACTCTTACCCAATCTGGAGAAATTTGGAAGAATGCAAGAAAAGTAAGATTAACTGGTACTACTTGTTACAGTGTTTTTACTTACAGCAAAAATAAAAGCCCTGACTTGGAATGTAAAAGTGAGTAGGCTGTTCAAAACTGATTTCAAGGGAAACATGGCAACTGTGCATGGGAAAAAATTTGAACTAGTAGCCTTAGAAGCTTATGAAATTGCTCTTAAAAATAAAGTGGTACCGGTGGGCATTATTGTTCCTCCAAGTGCCCCATGGTTAGATGTAAGTCTGGATGGTGTGGTTAGTTCACTCTGTTGTGTAGAGGTTAAGTGCCCTCTAGCAGGTAAAACGCAGACTGCAATTGATGTAGTACGAGCGGCTAGGTACAGAGCTGATCCACTGTTTGATTGGCTAGGGGCTGCTGGGTTCTTATTGGTTGTTGGTGGAACATATCTATATTCTTTGGATTTTAAGCTGCTTCTTGCTTTTTGTTCCGAAGCGGTGCAGCGCTCGACGGCGCTTCATGCAGCCGGTAACCAGTAAGAAAGGCGCCCTGGATTATTGGTCAAAATGGCGTCGCCTGCTTTGAAGCTGCGGGCGTGCCGTTTAAAATCCTAGGAAAGCAGATTTTGAGTATGTGGGTGTGGTTATATGTGTACATATGATTTTATATTGATTGATAAAGTGATTACCTTTAGCCAGAACATTACATCTAGGAGATTTGTGTGAGAATGTTTTGGGGAGTTTTGATGAGGTTATGGCATTACGTGGGTAGATTTTTACTTGACATTTTTAACTTCTTTCGGTTGGATATAATATGTAACACGCGGAAGTTGCCTTCATTTACAGAAGTAGTTGCTACCTTGTGTTATTGCATATTAAAATGCATAGTTCGTATTGTCATTGGGTATATGGAAATGTGCTACTGTACCTCGAGCGGCCTACGGTACTGCATCCTTTAGATACCGTAATTATCATGTGAAATTCCGCAGTAGAAAACTTCAAAAGCGTTCGTTGGTTTCTGTAGAAAATCATTCTTACTGGTCTAGGGCTCTCTCCTATAATATTAAAACACGTGGTATATCACAATTACTACGTTTACATGACGAACTTAAATCGATTTGAATACGATCCTGTTTTCAGTACGCTGCCCGTTTACATGAGCAGTTTCAGTTCGTATTGAAATCTATTTCAATACGGTATATAATTTATGGTGGCCAACCTGCAGTTATGTTGGCTAACTCGTATTATACAGCAAAATAAAAGACCCGTACCGTAATTATCATATTACAAGTGCATAAGACAGGACCCTGACTTTCACAGTTTCACTGGACGTGTTAGGCTGTAACCATTGATCTGGACGCGTTAGGGTGTAACCATTGGATTGGACAAAACGAAGGTTCGAATTGTCGAGTGTAGGTGCATCCTATGGCCACCGGAAGCTAGCGGGGCACTCACAGTTTCACTGGACGTGTTAGGCTGTAACCATTGTCAAAAAACATTGGATTGGTAAAAACGAAGATTAGAACGGTGGGGGTAGGTGTGGGGAGCTAGCAGGGCATTAATGACAAAAAGAACATTGATCTGGTACTGGACGAAAGACCACATATACAATTAGTACCGTATGCGTGGGGTTAGCAATACTGTACTGTTGTAACGCCTATAATGGCAGATACAGCTAAGTCATGTTATAATTTGGGATGGCGGGTGGGTTATAGACAGCTGAGGAGTGAACTACATCATTCCCAGATCAATTTTGAATCATTTGAAAAGATATTTATTGCAAATTTAAGAAGTTTTTTCCCCCTGGTTTCGTGTCTCCTGCACTGTTACCATTGTCATCCGACGTTTCTTTGACGGGTTGTTTGTAAACATGAAAAATGGATACGCCGAAGATTTTGATGTTGTTTGTTCTTACAAAGTTTATGGGTAATAGTCGTCCCTTTTAATTACTGAATCTTTTAGAGACGCCGGGCTGCCAGAATGTTGCTCCGAATGGGATCTGTAACATGCCAGTAAATCTACTGACACGGCTCCCTCGCATTTAGGCCTAAGCACCTGGACTGCGCCAGGATTCGATCCTGCTACCTTGGTAAAAGCAGGTGAGAAAGTTACCGCTGCGCCACTCGGCCAGTCTGTGTTGAATTTATTCAAATGGAAAAAGGAACGGATTAATCGCCAAAGAAAGACGGTGTATTTTCACTTTTTCTGTTGACCACATTTTACCTACGGATACACCAGACATTCAAAGTAAAACGGACAATAATACATTAACGCTTAAAACGCGTGCAAACAAATTACGCTTATCAACCACGAAAAGAACACAGACAGTAACGAAGAATATGGGCAGGGAGTAAAACATTGCGATTCGAGTCAGGCGACAGACGAAAGTAGGCCTAAATTAGTTTATCATTGTAACTCAAGAGCGTGCAGAATCGCTTTCAGTAAGATCCGCGTTTACATGTTCCTGAATACGTGTTTGGATACTATCCGATCCCACAATTTTTCCGTATTGAGCTTGAAAATCAATACGAACTGAGTCCCGTTTACATGAACGTGTTCAATACGGTAAGTGTACTCAAATCGATTTGAGTTCGCTATGTAAACTCGGTAAATATCGTGGTGTATACAATAATATAAAATGTTCTCAGCGTTACGAGTAGCCTACCGGTAAATCTGAACAAAATGTGTTGTAGGTTAGGTAGAGTATTTCGCCGAGTGTGGGGGTTGAGGGAAATGCATTACTCAAAACGTTCGAGCAATACATCATGTTAGCAAGGCATGTTACGCATACCGTCAGCTATAGTGAAATCCAGAAAGTTTGCCTACAAATTTGTTAATGCATGAGGAAAATTGCCATAATCTTCCTGATTAATGCAGTTATCAAAATTCTTTTAGGAGGGCTATGGGTACTACCTAGACGTGATGTTCTGCTATGTAATTGAGTACTGTAATCAAGTTCCATACTCATAATGCTCCTTGAGAATAAGGTTCATTGTAACCAAAATCTTTCCCCGTGTCAAGACACAGAATCAAACTCTGTAGAGGGTTTGTTTGAGTTTAAGTGGTTTGAAATAGAGCAAATACCAATCAAGGTGATTCTTGTTCATAGTGTTGGATATTAGAGTTTTGAAATTGAACGGCTCATGGTAAATAAATGGAATCACATGTCACTATTAATACTGTGCTGCAACAATTGTGAGTATATAGATATTATTATATGATTTACAATGATTAAAAAAGGATGCCCCAATAAAGAAGAATTATGTTCCTATCATTGTCCAGATATCCTTCTGTTCCCTATTTCCCATTTTTAGGCTGGTATAAATTATGTTCACAATGGAATATCCATCTCATTTGGGTACAATCGTGTTGACAGACTGAACAGCATCAGACTATTGCATTAAGAAACTGCTGTACTCTGGAGGATTGGTATTGAAATTCTCTATTACATCAAATAACTACAGTCGAACCTCCTTTCTGCGGACACCGTCGGTTCCGAGTGAAAATGTCCGTTATGAGAGATGTCCGCTGAAACAAGTTTGTAAAAATAATCGAACATTTTAACGGCAAAGTACATGCACCTAAACATACACATCTTTATTTTGATTATTTGTTTATTTGAGTTTTCCCGCATTTGAATTTTTCAGCAAGCTTTCTCACTGAAAGTCCCTTCTCACTTTCTACAATCACATTTCTTCTTCTTTTGAGGTTTAAACAGGTTCGTCCCTTGTTACTCATGTTCACTCGACGACTGAAATGCTACGATATTTCTGTCTCACTAATTAGCTCATGTACTGCAAGTCTTTTCCTTCTCACGTTGACTACCTGAGCTCGACCTTGTCGGTGGCAATCTGAGTTATGAATCGAAAGCAGGGAAGAAAATCACCAGGTAACTCTTGAGTAAACAGTCACTGGCAGCAATCCTGGACAATTAGAATTCTCGGAATGTACACCAGTTGGTAGAACACCATAACAAAAGGTTTGGAAAGAGGAATGTATAGAAGAATTAACTTGACCGCTACTACAGCGTTGCCATGTAGCCTTCATTTTACTCTCTCTCTCTCTTCTTTGACTCGAAATAGGTGTAGTACAGATATTCAAGAGGGATTTCCGTGTCTGCAGAATGGTTTTAAAAGAATGGTCCGGTGTAAAAAATGTCCTGAAGCGTCTGAAGTGTCCGCTTAAGTCAAGTGGATGGGACAGATGGCGATGTCCGCTGTCCGGACTTCAAGGTGTCATCTGAAATGAGGCTAATTTAACACTTGTCTTATGTAAAATAAAATCGGTTCCAAGGAAAAATGTCCGTATAGGCAGGTGCCCGCTGAATAAGGGTGTCCGTTAGGGCAGGTTCAACTGTACTAACATTTGCTGTCCTAAAAGGGAAAAACAAAAAAAAATACTTTTGCACTAAACCACTCATATTAAAGCACCACTTTGCTGTGGGAACTAGAGCTCCCTAGGTTTTATCTAAAAACCAAATAAATTGTAAATACAATTTTAAAACACATACATTTTCATTTGAGACTGTTTCGAAACATGTACCTGTCATCATCATCTTGTACAGTTTCCAGCCCCAGGCTGGGTCTGTTCGTAACATAAGTCTGGCCACTTAGTTCTTTCTTCCCACCACCTCTCCGCTGTCACTCTGGTCCGGTCCTTGCCTCTCTTCTTGACACATTCCTCCACTCCTTTCAGCCATCTATCTCTTGGTCTTCCCCTTGGTCGTTTCTTCTGCATCTGCATCTCATGTATCCTCTTGGGAATCTTCTTCTCATCCATTCTCATTAAGTGTCCATACCACCTCAGTCTTGATGTCTCAATCCTACCTTGCAAGGGCTCCTCTTTCACCATTTCCCTGACCTTTTCATTCCTCACCCTGTCTCTTCTTGTTACTCCGATCCTACTTCGCAGGAACTTCATTTCACCTGCCTGTATTCTGCTTATGTCTCTTTTCTTCATAGTCCACGTTTCTGAAGCATAGGTCAGTATCGGGATATAGTAGCTTCTGTATAACACTTCCTTGCTTTTTTGTGGGTCATCTTTATTCCACACTAAGCTCCTAATGCTTCTGCCTGCCTGCCACGTTCCGTAATCTCTTTGTCATTTCTCCCATTTTCCTCCACTATACTTCCCAAGTACTTGAGACTTTCCACCTGCTTCAGCTGTCCACCTCCAAGTGTTATCCCACTCATTGGTCTGTCCTTTTTCCTGGTCGTTAACAGGATCTCATATTTACTGATGTTGAACTTCCTTCCGTACTCTCCCACTGTTTCTTCCCAAGTCTTCAGTTGCTCCTGAATTTCCTCCTCCTTGTTTCCCCAGACCATGAGATCATCTGCAAACACCATTGCTTTCATCTTATCTTCTCCTATCTTTCCTGCTACCCGTGTCATTACCTCGTCCATAACCACAATAAAGAGAAGGGGTGACAGTGCACTACCCTGTTTCAGGCCACTCATTTGTCTGAACCAGTCTGTTCTTTCCCCTCCAACTTTCACACAACTCACACTTCCACAATACATCTCCTTCACTCTGCCTACAGTCTCTTTTTCCATTCCCATGTTTTCCATTGCTTTCCAAACCTTCTCCCTACACACACTATCATAGGCCTTTTCGATGTCCAGGAAGGCCATCAACAGATCCTCTCCAAATTCGTAGTGGTGTTCCTGGAGCTGTCTCACTGAAAATATGAGATCCACTGTTGATCTCCCAGGTCTGAATCCATACTGCTCCTCTCTCAATTTTCTCTCCACTTTGGCTCGTACTCTACTTTCTAATATCTTTTCATATATCTTGGCACAGTGAGGTATGAGCGTGACTCCCCTGTAATTTCTGCACTCCTTTCTGCTTCCTGTCTTAAATATTGGGACAATTAATCCTTTCTTCCAATCTTCTGGGGTCTTTTTCTCCTTCCATATCACCATCATCACACGGTACAGCCACTGTTTCCCAACCTCCCCTGCTACCTTCACCATTTCAACACTCACTTCATCCACACCTGGTGCCCTTCCTCCTTTCATCTGGTCTATAGCCATTTCCAGTTCTCTCCAAGTCAGGTCCTTTTCCATTCCTGTGTTGTCTTCTCCATCTTCCAATACATTGTCTTCCTCCCTATGACCATTTGGATTCAGCAAATCCTCAAAGTACTCTTTCCACACTGTCTTGAGTGTCTCTTTGTTGTGTACCTCATTTCCGTTTTTGTCCATCATTACCACATCCTCTCGCAGACCTCTTCTCTTACTTTTGACCATCCCATAAAATACTTTCTTGTTTCCTCTGCTGTCTTCCTCCATCATCTCTGTCCACTTTACCATCCACTTCTTCCTCTCCTCTGCGACAATCTTGTTTGCTTCTTTCTTCTTTATCTTATAATCTTCCCTTGCCAGATCAGTTATTTCCTGGAACCACACTCTGAAAGCCTTGTTCTTCCTTCCCACAGCTTCTTTTACTCTCTCATTCCACCATGGTGTCTCTTTACACCGCTTTCTGTTGCTTGTTCTTCCACATACTGCCACTGCAGCTTCCACTATTGTGTTTTTTAATTGCTTCCATTCCTCTTCCCCTGTTTTAGGATTGTCTGTTGGCACCCTTTCCCTTATTATCTTCTGGAATTCTTCCTTGACTTCCTTTTCCTTGAGTTTCCATACTTTGATTCTCCTTTCCTGGTACTCTGTCCTCTTGCTATCCTTAACAACTCCCAGGTTCATTACAAGTATTCTGTGGTCGCTATCTAAGGCCTCTGATTGTATTACCTTTATATCTCTGACACTTCTCTTCATTTCCCAGTCGTACAGCATGTAATCTACCAAAGATTTCTTTGTTAAATCACTGCTGTACCACGTTACCTTGTGGCTTTCTTTCTTCCGGAACCAGGAGTTGCCTACCACTAAACCGCTTCTCTTGCAAAAATCCAGCAACTTTCTCCCTTCTTCATTCCTGCTACCCCATCCTTCTGCTCCCAATATATTTTCATATCCTTGCCTTTCACATGTACCTGTACATGTACCTGTAATGTAATAAAAACATGAAACGAAAGGTTTTGACTAGGCAGACTGTTAATTTAAAACCCTCATGTTAAATGAATAAGGACCATGGTGGTCGAGAGCGCTAACGCCCTACCTTGTGCCTCGCTGGCATCGGGAAAGCGTAGGTTCAAATCCCACCTCAGCCGTCCTGAAAATATTTTTCGTGGTTTCCCATTTTCACCATCAGGCAAATGCCGGGATGGTTCCTTTCGAGAGGTACACGGCCAATTTCCTTCCAATATCCCTTCCCTGACTCGTCCTGAAAAGAAAAGTTCATGGCCATTGGCTGCGTTAATAGGAAAGATAATGACTTGTAGACTTAGAAACGATTTTTGATAGTGTTGATTGGAGTAAATTGTAAGACATTTTGAAAAGCATTGGAATAAAGTACAGGGATAGGAGGGTGATCTACAATCCATACAGAAACCAGACGGAAGCTATGCAAGTTGAAGGGCATGATAGAGTCAGTAATGTCAACTCAAGCGAACTCACCGGTCATCACTGTTGAAAGCTGGCTAAACCTTTTACTAAATTCTGCGACTAGCATTTCAAGGCAGTATTCAGAAAGATGTCAGGTAAGGCTGCAACTTATCACCCATACTTTTCAATGAAGGAATTGAGAGAAAAATGTTAAGTAGGAGTAAAGATTCGAGGAGAAAATTTCAACTTTGTGATTTGCTGATGATATTGTCATATTAGCCGATTCACCAGAGGATTTGAATGAGATTTTAAATGGAATGCACTCCATCTTGAGGAAAGAATTCATGATGAAAATCAACAAATGTGATATATGATACAAGAATAGCAGCCAATGGCCATAAGCTGGGCATGTTTGATTGAACGCCCGAGAGCTCCCAACAAGTTCAATTTCAAGTAGTTCCAACTTTCGCTACCAGATGCTACTGTCACTAACACTAGCGGCGAACGTTGGAGCGTGATAGACCGTTTCCTAACCAGCCAAATATAGCCTACAAATTTTGCTACACACCACTAATTGCAGTGATAGGTTCTTTCAAATGGCATGGGCCCGCCGGCTTTACTTCCCCTCCGAAGAAAGGCATAGTTCTAAAAGAACAATTTGTGTGTTCCTGGATTTAAGAAAGGCTTTCGACACCGTAGACCACAATATACTCATTAGAAAACTTGAAAAGGAAGGTATTCGTGGTACTCCTCAAGAACTAATAAAAAGCTTCCTTTTTAACACAATACAAAAGGTGCGAATCAAAGATACTCTAAGTAGAAGTGCTGAAGTAAAAATTGGAATACACCAAGGAACAGTTTTAGGTCCTATTCTTTTTCTGTTATATATTAACGATTTGAGTGAGCTGAACTGTAATGTGATGATTACCTCATATGCTGATGACACTGCCGTCACAGTCACAGGAACAACTTGGGAGGACACTTTTAATAGAACTCAAGAAACCCTTGCTACAGTCCAAAAATCACCTCCTTACCTTAAATGAAACCAAAACACAATACCTATGCTTCTCACACAACAAAACATTACAACCCACAGACAATTTAACACTCAAGAACCACACACCAATTTGTAACAATGGTGAAAGATGCAACTGCTATACCCTACAGAAGTCAATGAATGCTACATATTTAAGGATTATTATGCATACCGTAGTCATTTAAAATGGAACATCCATGCATCAAAATTGGCCAATAAATTTCAAAAGTTAATTTACATATTTTACTGAATCAGAAATATCCTTTCAGCAAAAGTCTTGAGAACTGTATATTTTGCCTTAGTTCAGTCATAACTACAATATTGAATAAAAGGTTGGGATGGAATACTTGATTCACATTTGGCTCAGAATCTCATTCTAAAAGTTATGTAAAAAAAGCCATCAACTTTTCCAACATGTGAACTGTATCAACTAAGCATGGTGCTTAACATACGACAGTTATTTGTTCAGTCATCAATCATAGCTATACTTAAAAATATGAAGCTCTTCTCAAATGGACAGGAACTTAAAATGTGCACTAGACTTCAAGACAGAACTAGAATAAATAACCCTCATCAAAACACACTACCTGTCCAAAGGAATTGAAGTTGTCTTAGCACCAGGATATACAATATATTGTCAGTAAATGTGATAAATAAAACCCATAATATACTGAAGAAAAGGCTTTTTACATGGCTTCTTAATGACTTTGATAAAGTAATTGAACTTATAAATTTTCACCAACATATTTAAACCAACTCAGTCACAAATAAGTAATGTATCATCTTCTTTTATTTTTAGTGTCCTCATAATAAACTTTTCTTACTATTATCAGTCAAATACTATGTTGCAAATAAATTAAGAAACTGTATTTATGAGGCCATTGGCCTCCGTGGCTTAGGCGGCAGCACACCGGTCTCTCACCGCTGGGTCCGTGGTTCAAATCCCGGTCACTCCATGTGAGATCTGTGCTGGACAAAACGGTGGCAGACAGGTTTTTCTCCGGGTACTCCGGTTTTCTCTGTCAAAATTTCATTCCAGCAACACTCTCCACTATCATTTCATTTCATCTGTCATTCATTTAATCATTGCCCCAGAGGAGTGCGTCAGGCCTCGGCAGCCGGCACAGTTCATATCCTCGCCGCTAGATGGGGGCTTCATTCATTCCATTCCTGACCCGGTCGGAGACTGGAAGCAGGCTGTGGATTTTCATTTCATTCATCAAGCCCACGCACAAGTTTATCTTATGTGTGATTCACGCTGTATTTTGATGCATCTGTATATGTACATGTTTTCTGTCAGTGAATAAAAATGTTTTCTCGTAAAAAAAAATGCCCTTAAATAATCCGACGACTGTAGGCCGGGTTTGAACCCGCCATCTTGGGCATAGCAGTTCAGCATGCTACCGACTGTGCCACCAAAGCCACAAAATGCAAAACAAAAGGAATGGAATGCAGCCGTAAGAAATCAGAAACACCTATTGACATCAAATAAAGGCAGATGGAAAAGCTAAAGGAAGTAGGGAGCAAAATAAGCAGTGATGGACGAAGCAACGAGTGTATAGAAAGTAGGCTGGCACAGGTAAGGGAAGAATTTCTGCAGAAAAGCAATGTGTTGACATCAAATATAGATTTAGATATTTGAAATACATTTTTAAAGCCTTTTTCTGGAGTGTGGTACTGTGTGGACTGTTGATGCAGGAGAACAGAAGCATTTCAAATGCGGTAGTGCAGGAAAATGATTTAACTCAAATGAGTAGATGGAGTAAGAAGACGAGCGGAAGAGCGCTAATGAGAATAAGATATAGATTGATAGGGCACATACAGTACAGTACTAAGACAACCAGGATTGGCAATTTTTTATGGAAGGAAGGGTAGAGGACAAGAATTGTAGAGGTAGACAAAGGTTACAATACAAGTCATAGTATTGCATCACATGTGGTGTGGTAGCTATGTGGAGATGAAACGATTAGCTGCATCAAACCAGTCTAAGGACTGAAGACTCAAACAGTAACATGGAAATACTCACAGTATTAGCCTTTCACGATTATTGCTGCTGCGCCAGCATTTGTTGGTCATAGCAGCAGGAGCCTTGCGGGATGAGGAGAGTGAAAGAGGGATGATGGAGTACAGTCTCCACATAAGTCAATTATCATTACATGTGCTGCTTGTGTTACTCAGAACTTATAATGTGATTTGTGAACAAAGAGCAAAGCCAACTCCGTACAGGCCATGGAGGCCCTGGGAGCAGTGGAAGGTAGAGGCTTCCACTCTTTGGGACATCGGCACTAGATGGGATGGAGTCGTCAGCTCCATGCCCGGCCGTCTTTGCTCCGAGGAATTACCCTGGTACTCATTTCTGGTGTAGGCTGAGTGAACTCCAGGGCTATTTGCGTTTCCAAAAGTGGTAGTTTAGTTTCTAAAATCCACTACCTGGATGGGGATCGAACCCACTCCCTTTCAGTTAGAAGCTCAGAAAATAAAAATTTAAAAAAGGTTGGTTTGTAATTATTTTGCAACAGCACAGCTAAGTGTAACAGGAGCTCATGTCACCACAGAGAGTAAAACGATGTTTGAGGTTGCTGAGTCATATCCTACTCGCATGACTGTACCTGTCAACCAAGCAGGTGCTTCATGACTCGAACAGTGAGTGAACGTTAAGATGACATGAGAAAAGAGTCTATATATCTAATACAAGTTATATGTGCTATTCTCCAGGAGTAATCACATTCATAATTGATCTGTATTATATTATACTGGGTTAGCACAAAATATTTAAGTAATGTCAAGCACATGCATTATTGAAAGTATATAGCTTACAGCATTGACACATAGGCCTCTACCAATTAAAACAGAAACTCATCAAGTTTTTTGAGTCTGCTCGCTACAAATTCTCAATGTGC
The DNA here is from genome assembly GCA_946902985.2 of Meconema thalassinum. NCBI lineage: Eukaryota > Metazoa > Arthropoda > Insecta > Orthoptera > Tettigoniidae > Meconema > Meconema thalassinum. The sequence continues at coordinate 807,639 of CAMPQE020000011.1, read as the reverse complement.
CCTCCTTGCGCCAGACGGCAAGTATCGATACGGTAGTCCAACTCCGACTACACACACTGGAGCATGCCCTGGTCAATTTCAGGCAAAACTGATAGCGTTGATCATTGTCATCTTGTGACAGATGCTGATTGGTGTCTTATAAACTGGCATTCCCGGTCGCCTGATCTGATCCCGTGTGAATTCTTCTTATGGGGGTTTATCAAAGATGAAGTTTATGCATCACCCATGCCAGTTAATCATGTTAAACTGAGGAAACAGATCCATGCGGCTGTAGCTAAAATTGACCAGAACATGCTCCAGCGTGTGTAGTCGGAGTTGAACTACCGTATCGATATTTTCCGTGTGACGCGAGGAGGGCACATCGAGAATTTGTAGCAAGCAGACTCAAGAAACTTGATGAGTTTCACTTTTAATTGGTATATGCGTCAATGCTGTAAGCTATATACCACTTTCGATAATATATGTGCATGAAATCGCTTAAATCATTCGTTCTAACCCTGTACGTGCTATGGAAAAAAAAGTCAATATTGAATACATGTTACATACACCAATAACCTTTTAGCACCACTGGGGTGTGGCAGAATTAAGGAATAGGAAAAGCAGGCAGACAAAACTAATGAAATGTACATCACATATATTTCATAATGGCAGATTTGTTGTTTTCAATCAAACATTGCGTATGGTAAGAAACAAACTGTACAACAGTGCAACGGTTATTAAGTCATGGTACTGTTGGAAAATGCTACTGCATAGAAAAGGAGCCTACTATGCCCTACCTCTGGTCCACTTTGGCTTCTTCAAAAATCTTGAATCATTGAGAGCAGGGTGCCATATAGTGGGCGCTCTATGTAACGAACGCTCTATGTAAGCTTTTCCTCTAAACCAATTATTTTATGTTAAAACTAAAAGAAGTATATACGGTTGCTAAAATTCTTCTTAGAAACAGAGGGCACCTCACATGTTTCATAAATCCTGAATACTAAGTGAAATAACCTGATCAGACCTTCATCCCCCGATGCAACGCTACAACTCAGTTGGTAAATCATTTTATGCCTGGTGCTCTCTTCCTACTATGTCTCCTCTATCAAATTCTGATCTCAATATTAAATCTCCTTTCTGATCCTCATCAATTTCCTCTTCCCTCTCCACAACATGATTCTCAATGTCCTTACACCTATACGAACGCTCTATGTAAGCTTTCCATCTCTCAACCTTTTCTTCTGTATCTGTTAGAGCAGGCTTTCTCAACCTGTTGTTCTCGTCATATGAGCCAGCAAGCGCTCTTGAGCACAAGCTCTCCTGAGATCCATTCTACAATTCAAATTCTGTTGGAAGAACCAGAATAATAGTGTTTTCACAGTCGTTTTGTAAAATATAAATAACATAAATAATAGGATATGCCTATTTTGTGAGTAATATTAAAGATGCTGATTCCACATATAAATGTATCTTACAACATTTGCAGCATGCCTGGTAAACAGTGAATCTGTAGCTATTTCAGAACTTCTGAGGGAGGTAGAGAGAGGAAAAGGAAAGAGAGGCGCATCCTTGTTGCATCATTGTTATTCTTCTTCTTCATCTTTTGAGACCTCATAGGATCACTTTAACCAACCATTAGTTCGTCGACTTGTAGGAACTGTACGAGCCTTGCCGTCCTCCCAGTACTTCTTCATGCATATTGATCGTCTTGCCCTTCCTTGGGCGGATAATATTCTTGTAGGAATTTTCTTTTTAGTGAGTGGAAAATGAAACGTCATATTTTTAAGTGCTGTAGTTAAACTTTTCTTATTTGCAGCATCTTTTGCTGTTAGGGCAATTTCTTTTAAATCCTCTCTGATTTAACCATTGGCAACCAGTTGTTGAGTTTTTTGAAGCAAGATTGTAATGTACTAGTTGTTTTAGAAGACGTGAATCTGGCATTCTCATGATGTGCCCAAAGAATCCTAGTCTTTTCTTTCGCATTGTATCAGTAATGGGTTCTAGGTTGTTATAGACCATATTGTTATATGTTTTTATATCCTTTATTGATACAAGTTCTTCCAATTCGCCTTTAAATCTTCTGTAATCTGTCGGTTTTAGAATTTTCATTTAGATGGAATAATGTTTCTGCTGCATATGTGGCTTCCGGTTTTATGACTACTGTAATGTTTATTTTTTGCATTAATTGATAAGCATTTCTTTTTGTAAGTGTCCCATGTTAATTTTTGTGCCCTAGATAACTTGTTGGTTCTTATTTGAATTGATGCTTTCTCATTTAAGTTGTTTGTTATTAACTCTCCTAGATATTTGAATCGTGTTACAATTTTAATTTTTGTATCATTAATTTGTATTTCCTTTAATGGTGATGGTTTTTGTGGCATGATTTCTGTTTTCTTCAAATGATATGTTTAGTCCAATTTTATTTGCAATGGTCTGAAGCTCTGTCATCTGTGTTTTGGCTTCCTCTAAATCTTTCGCCAATAATGCCATGTCGTCTGCAAAACCAAGACAGTTTGTTTGAATTTTTCTCCCTATTTTTATATTTGGAGGGAATTTATTAGACCATTCTCGCATTACCATTTCCAATGCACAATTAAATAGTAATGGTGATGAGCCATCACCCTGTCGTAAACCGGTTGTGACCTCAAATGGGTCTGAGAATTCACCTCTGAATTTAACTTTTGATTTGGTGCCTCTAAGAGTTAGTTTTATGAGATTTGTCAATTTGGGGTGTAATCCCTTGTGTCTTAGAATTTTTATTAAAGATTCTCTATGAATACAATCATATGCTTTTTTGAAGTCGATAAATGTTATCACCATATCTTTATTCCTTTTCCTATTATAATCCATTATCAGTTTTAGGCTCATGATTTTTTCTGGGCAACTTCTCCAGGGTCTGAAACCTCATTGATATTCTCCTAATTCATTTTCAAGTTGTACTTTAATTCTATTGAGAAGAATTCGAGATTTTTTTTATAGGTACTGGTAAGCATCATTGTTATTATTATATTCGATTTAAAAGTGCTCGGGTTCTTGGTATGTCATGAGGATGGTGCTAACAGTCTCAAGAAGGATGAGAAGTCCTGTGTATGAGGTTTTACATCCGAGTCCTTAATATTACAGCACAAGTCTTCCTTTCCCCAAAAGTTCTCTTAATTCTTCGAAAAGCTGCATCTACTTTTCCTATTTTCAAACAATTTTCTATACTTGCACATTTCTCATTCAACCACTCTTCTTTCACTTCCTTGCACCTCTAGTTTACTTCATTTTTCAGACATCTGTATTCTGCTTTCCCACTTCCATCTCTTGCATTCTTGTGCTTCCATATTTCATCCATTAATTCTGGTACCGTACTGTATATCCTGAGTGATTCAAGGTTCTCTACCTATTCTTTCCTTTCTTTCAATGCTTTCTATGGTGAATTTCATTATTTCTTTCTTCAAAAGTGGGAGTTATAGGAATATTTGGGAAAGTAATAGATTACACTCATGAAAACAATAATGACATGGTAATAATTGGGGGGGATTTAATCTTGCCAGAAGTTGATTGGAATGGAGCTGCAACAGAAGCCCATGAACAGAAACTTGCAAATAAATTACTTTGAGAGGGAGGATTTACACAAGTAGTGCAAGCGCCAACTAGGCTCAGCAACTTGCTGGATGTATTCCTGATAAACGCAGGGGAACTTGTTGAAAAAAAAACACGTAATTGAATGAATAGGTGACCATAAGGCTGCAATAATGGACGTTGGTCTGGTACCAAAAAGGCTTAATAGGAGGGTCACACAGGACAAGAAATTATACAGAAAAACTAAATTCGATGAATTTGGAGCTTACCTGAAATCAAAATTTAATTCTTGGATAAGTGAAGGGAGTAATGTGGATACACTCTGGGCAAATTTTAAGTAAATCATTTGGGAGGGTGAGAAGAGATTTGTACCTGTTAAGAAGAGAAAAACAACCTCAGACGCTGTTTACTATACAAAGGACATACGGTACGAAAATTAAAAAGGAAATGTTGAATGGTAAACATACAAATCAAAGAGGGCAGGGGAAACAGAGAAACCAGAAAGCAGCTAATAAAGGAGTTCAATAGGTTGAAAAAGGAAGCAAAGGAAAATTACATGAATGGCATACTTCATGAGGGTAAAGAGCACATAGGGAAATGGAAAAAGCTGTATTCATATATTAAAAATCAAAAGGGAAACGGAATCCACATTCCCACAATGGAGGGAGAAGGGGGTGAGCATTTATTTGCAGATAATGAGAAAGCAAACCTATTTAGTAGGGAATTCATAGATTCAGTGGAAGATTGTCAGGAGTTGGAAACCGTTAATGAGGCTGGAGAGGGTGAAACACATAAAGACACAAGTATTTTCAGCTTTAAAAATGAGGATATTTTTAGAGAAATAAAACTGCTTCAGGAAGGAAAAGCAGCAGGGCGTGATCAAATTACTGGGGAATTAATAAAGGCAATGGGGTGGTACATAGTGCCTTATTTCAAGTTTATTTTCGACTACATCATGAACAATAGTAGAATACCAAAGGAATGGAAGGAATCTATAATAATACCAATTTATAAAGGAAAGGGAGATAGAAGTAAACCTGAGAACTACAGACCAGTAAGTCTAACCAGTGTAGTTTGTAAAATCTTAATAGTAAAATATATTAGAGGGGTATGTGAAGATAAAAATTGGTTCCTGAGGAGCCAGTATGGATTTAGAAAGAAATTTTCTTGTGAGGCACAACTGGTGGGATTTCAGCAGGACATATCAGATCGGTTGGATCTAGGGGGATGGACTGCATAGCTATAGACCTTTCCAAAGCTTTTGACAGAGTGGAACATGGAGTATTATTAAAGAAACTGGAGAGAATGGGATTGGACTCAAGGGTTGTACGTTGGATAGGAACATTCCTATTATTTTGGGCAGCCAGGCTCTGCTTGTCACAAGTCAGGACAAAGGGGGAGTGATAGAGGAGTAACACCTCTTAGAAAAAACCTTGGGCCAGCTGACCCGGCTGGTAGTACCATGTAAGGGTCCCTTGCCAGGGTTACGGTGAAGACCTCAACGGCAGCTACAGTGGAGGGGATATTCTCTGGTACAGTGTAGATGGCGGAAGGCGCAGCCCAGTGCTCGGGATTAATTGAGTAAAAGGTATCGTCCTCACTTGAGGGCAGATATCAGCTGTAGCGTCTGATCCGGAGCGGGCGGCTACAAACAGCGTCTGTACCCCATGTTAGGGGCGTCCGAATTATATGCTGGCAGTAGCGTTAAAATGCCCGATGACAGGCCCATGCGACAGGCCGGTCGTTTTATCACCGTCGCAACTCATGGATCAATGGCACAAGTTGAACTATCGGAAAATGCTAGGGCGTCCCCCGCAAGCGACGCGCGATGGTCTCGCCCGGCCAACGTGAGAAGAGAGCAAGGGCTACCAATTCAAGGACGAAATTGGTTAAAGAAGCGAGTCCAAAATAAACCATTGCGTATTGCTTCCTGGAACATTGGGACATTGACAGGTCGCAGTCGCGAATTGGCAGCAATCCTAAAATCTCGTTGCGTAGATCTGGCTTGTCTACAAGAGACACGGTGGAAAGGGCAGAAATCTAGAGATATTGGAGAAGGGTATAAGTTGATCTATCATGGTACGATTAATAGCCAGAGAGTCGCTATTGTAGTGAATGAAAAACTTCGCAACCAAGTATCAGCTGTACATCGCTACTCCGATCGTCTCATGTCAGCAGTTATCGACACCCCAACTCACCGTATACATATATTTTCAGCGTATGCCCCACAGACAGGCTGTGATGAGACAGCTAAAGACACATTCTGGAACGAACTTCAAGATGCCGTTACAACGTGCAATGAAGAAGACCTATTTCTACTTTGTGGAGATCTTAATGGACATGTTGGCAGTTCCAGCGAGGGGTATGAATGCCATGGAAATTTTGGCTATAATCTCAGAAATGAAGACGGGAACAGGATCCTTGAATTTGCTGAAGCAAATGATCTAATTATCACTAACACCTTCTTTAAGAAACGCAAATCACACTTGATCACCTACACTAGCGGAGGGCACAATACTCAGATTGAATATGTAATACTTCGTAGGAGAGATTCCCCAATTGTCATAGACACTAAGGTCATACCATCTGAATGTTTAGCCCCTCAACATAAACTGCTAGTTACCGATCTTAGAATGAAAGGTTACATAAGAAACCCCTATGTGAAAGGTCATGCCAAAATCAAATGGTGGAAGCTACAAGACCATAAAGTGGCATTCAGTGAGAAGATTGTGTTCCCTCCAGTTGATTCTGTAAATACGGATTACCGTATATACTCGAATACCACCCGCACATTTTTAAACAAATTCGGACGTGAAAAATTGGGGTGCGGGTCTTATTTGAGTCATCCAAATTTGAAAGATCTAAATTGCCCGCCGCGCGCGATATCGGGTGTGGCGAGTATCCGCTAGATGGTGCTAGCCTTCTTCCGGCTATAACTTTGTTTTACCGTAAGCACGCGGCGTCATACAGTCATGGGAATACTAATTGCCATTTCTGGTCCGTATTGACGTATATAAAGACAAAGACTTCACTTATACGATTTTCAAGGGACCAAATGAAAAAAACGTATAAGCGTGAAAAACGCGTAAATGAAAGTCGCTTAATAAAAACTGCAAAATGTATGTGACATGGGTTATACAGGGACTTGGTGTTATATGCGACGCGGACCCTCGCTCGCGGCGCTGGTCCCCCGTCAAGCACTTGGCCGTAATGCGCTTCTTGGCGCCACAAGTTTCCCTCCTTTGCAGTGTGCTTGAGCAGTGTGGGGTTCAGTTTAGTCAATTGTTCACGTCTTTAGTGCTCAAGGTGATGTTCCAATGCGATTTTCATTACGTGAACGTGTGTAAATACCTTCTTAAAGTACAGGAAATATTTCGCGAAAATGAGCTTAAAGACTATATTACAGTTGAAATACAGTCAATCGGTGGTGAGGAACTTCAGAAAGTAAATGACAATTTCATAAAGAGGTGCCAGCGATGTGGAGCAGTGGATGGCGAACATTTTCAGCACCAGCTGTGAACTACAGTATAGGCTATAGGCCGCGCGAGCTACGCATTACGGTAAAGTGCCTGGCGGGAGACAGTCCCGCAGCGCGGGCGAGCGGCGGCCCCCGTTAAGAAGTGAACAACAGCAATCGTAATGCACTTCCTTTTCCTTTCACCCATGTTCACTTCTATCAAGGTTAACCACAACTGAAGCACCGAACAAGGCAGAACAATGACTGAAGCAAGTGATGTTGTATTTCGCAACACACGCAACTCCGGCTGAACATAGCTTCAAGGTCGTTCTCGCCACAACATAGCGCCGCGCGAGGGATGGTTTCCGAGAAACGTACAGTGCGTCTCATAAGTTTCTGGCTCCAATATTTTTAGAGATTTTAGGTAGGGAAACCGTTGTAAACGTATAAACGACGCATTTTTCTCTCGGGGACGTAAGATATGATCGTATAAGCGTGAAAAACGAATAAATGTAAAACGTATATCGGAAATAAATTAACATGGAAAGTATAGGGATTTTGCCGGGACCAAGAAAAAAATCGTATAAGTGTAGAAAACGTATAAGTGTGAATCGTATAAAAGAAGTTTTACTGTACATACAGTCACACGCACGTTCTCCGAGTGTAAACATGAATGCTACGAAACGTTTGCGGTCATTTACTGTGAGTGAGAAATTGAAAGTTGTGAGGGAAGCTGAAGTTATTGGAAATCGTGCCCGGTAGGAAATATGATATTGACGAGTCATGTATTCATGATTGAGCGAGATGACGTCTATGCTGCGTGAACCGCACGTTCAAAGCAGCCTTGAAACAGCTGTGTACGGACCGGATGGCGGCCGATAAGCACACACCGACTCCAACTGGTCGTATTCAGCGCCCGAAAGTTCAGCTTCTGTGTTCGTGGATTTTGACGGCATGGAATCGTATCTCTAGAGATCTCATACGGAAGAGCTTCAAGAAATGTAGTATTTCGAATGCTATGGATGGCAGTGATGACGACATTTAGTGGGAAAGTGATGGTGATAAAAGTTCCGAAGTTGGTACTTCTGATGACGATGAATGAAGTGTTTGTGTACTTTTATTTGTATTTTTAATCGTTTGATGTGTGTTATTTTAGGACGACTTCAAAACTGTTGGAAACTATTTTGGATAAATGCTATTCTGTTTTTTTAGTTAGGATAGTAAATAATTTTGAGTATTTTTTTTTTTAATTTTGTTCTTCAAAATCAGGGTGCGGGTCTTATTCGGGGGCGGGTCGTATTCGAGTAAATACGGTATACTTGGGCATCATTCAACAACTGCGTAACTAGTATAGCTCAATCTGAGCTTGGTGTAACACAGCCCGGCACACGTAGAATTGATAAACAGACGTGGTTGTGGACAGACAAGGTACAGGAAATGGTGCATGAATAAAAAGCAGCTTTTAAACAGTTGCGAACATCACCGACTGAGGAGAATCTTCTGAAATACAAAGCCACCAAGAAGGAGGCAAAAAGAGCAGTTGCTGAGGCTGAGGTAGATCACTTCAAACATTTATATGATCAACTGACAACTAAAGACGGAGACAAAATAATCTACCGACTAGCCCGAGCACGGTGTAGAGCAGGTCAGGATATAGAACACTATATGTGTGTGAAGGATAAGAATGGTCGACGACTTCACGATAGCAAGATGATTCTGCACCGTTGGCGAGAGTATTTTAGTGAAGTATTCAACACTGAATTCCCTCACCCACAAATACCAGACATCTATGTTACAGCTGGACCAGTACCTTGTATCACTGAAGATGAAGTCAAAGTTGCCATTCGTAGCATGAAAAATGGAAAGGCCCCAGGGCTAGATGACCTTCCTGCAGACATCTGGAAAATTGAGGAACTTACTGACAACGCGACCACCTGGCTGACAGAGTTCTTCAATTCAATTATTCTCTGTGGTCAAATACCTACAGATTGGTCAACTAGTATCACAGTACCTATCTTTAAGGGTAAGGGTGACCCAGCTGAATGTACCAATTACCGTCCAATTAGACTTCTTTCCCACACTATGAACATATTCGAACGTATCCTAGACAATAGGCTGAGGAACATCGTACAGCTCTCAGCAAATCAATGTGGGTTTGTCAAGGGATGTGGCACGATAGACGCAATCTTTGCTGTGCGCCAGCTGATGGAGAAATTCCGAGAGAAGAGGAGGCCACTACATCTTGCTTTCCTTGACTTCGAGAAGGCATTTGATCGAGTACCACACCAGATGATTTGGTACGCTCTCCGAGATCATCAAGTTCCAGAAATGTATATAAACTGGATAAAAATGCTGTACAACAACACCAAAAGCCACGTGCGATGCCCTGCAGGACTGACTGACAGCTTCCCTGTGACAGTTGGGATTCATCAAGGCTCAGCTCTGTCTCCCCTGCTCTTTGTTGTCGTCATGAAATCCATAACGCGAGACCTGCAGAAGTGTGTCCCATGGACATTGCTATACGCTGATGATGTGATGCTTGCGGTAGACTCCAGGAAGGATCTTGAAACCCAAGTGCAGACATGGCATGATCGTCTGCAAGGATTTGGTCTTCGTTTGAACATCCACAAGACTGAATACCTCTAAACGATTCCATCCCCTGGAACTATAGGTATTAATGGAGCTCCTCTTACCAAGGTAAATACATTCCGATACCTAGGCTCACGATTGAATGGGGACAGCTCTGTGAATGAAGATGTGCGAGCACGAATCAATGCGACTTGGATGCGATTCAGAGATGTCACCGGTGTTCTTTGTAATAAGAAGATGCCTATCCGCCTAAAATCAAAGATACACCGCACAATGGTGAGACCAGTTGCATTATATGGTACCGAGTGTTGGCCAGCACCTAGAAGTGCTGAGCACTCGCTTCATGTCATGGAAATGCGGATGCTGCGAAGATCATTAGACATTTCTCTGCTCGACCATATCCCCAACACAACGATTCGACATACAGCTGGCGTGGCTCCAATCAATGAGAAAATGCAGGAATGGAGACTCCGTTGGTATGGGCACGTTGTCCGTACACCACAAAGTTCAGTCATCGGTTCGGCCTACCATCTAACGGTCGACGGCCAGAGACAGCGTGGGAGACCAAAATTGCGGTGGCTCGACACCATTAACGCCGATTTACTATCAAGAAACTTGAAATCACGCAAAGCATTAGATCGCAAGAAATGGCGTGCATTGATCCAAAAAGCGGACCCCGTTCCTACGGGATGACGCTAAGAAGAAGAAGAAGAAGAAGAAGAAGAAGAGAGTCAGAGTAGGGAATTACATATCACAGGGAGAGAAAGTTAAGAAGGGAATTCCACAGGGTAGTAAAATTGGTCCATTTCTTTTCTTAATATATGCAAATGATTTAGGGAACAATATAGCATCAAAAATAAGATTGTATGCAGATGACATTATCGTCTATAGGGAAATAAATAACATAGAGGATTGTAAAATATTACAAAGGGACCTCAATAGTATCCAACATTGGGTTGAAGAGAACCACATGAAGGTTAAGAGAGGTAAATCAACTGTCACAATATTCACAAACAAGAAATTAAAATCTGAATTTCAATATACATTGGATGGGGTAATCGTACTGTCCCCGTTTACCCGGATAGTAGGCTGTCAGATATCCGCCCCCTCAATCGGATTGCCAAGAATCAATGGCACCAGCTCAGCTACGTCAATGAAAATGGCACTGACAGATACTACCGAGGTTTGAACACAGAAGTTACCAAGAAAAATTATTGTGGAACACACCAAAATAGACGGGGTTACATACTTACTTTTACTTACCTCTTATAAATATCTCGGGGATTGGGTTGACAACACGATCCTTAAAGTATGCTCTCACAATAACCTTCACCATGACATTTAAAAATGAACCAGACCGAAGACGAGAACTTTGAACTGTACAAGAGCTTTATTTTCAAATAAAGAGTATGATTTTCACAACTCAACAAAATAAACGTGGCTATCAGTAGCCTATGTCAATCTGACTACGTCCTCCTAAAGGACTTGCAAATTATCAAACAGTATGTTAGCTCCCTTGAGCTCAAAATAATGTAACATTTTATAACACATTTGGATTGGATGAGGAAGTCAGGGTACGACATATATAGAGCATTTGGTTTCCTTTTAATAAACATAACACCTTTATTAATAGGCACAAGGCCGGAGTATCGACCTCGCCTCTTGTAACCAGATGTCTGGCCGGCTGGTCTACTCTTAAACCTGGCTCATACCTGTCAAATGGGGCGCACTCCTCTCCCCACACTTGCGTAAGAATTCAGCTCCTTTTAAAGCTTTAAATGTCTACAAGACAACTCATACACATTGACGCAAATCTTTCAAATGCTTAACTTCCATCCCACTGGATTATTTTAACTATCCTTAAACTTGTTAAGTTATCATCCAAATGTTTAATCAGCATAGTTTAGAGTATGAAACACACTCTTAAATGTTTATAACAAAATCACATAAATTATTTATAACAATTAGAAATTGTTTATAATATTGTCGAAAATAATTACAAAAATTTAAACACGCCTTTAACATTTCTTTCGTTCCACATTATTGTCAAAGATATTTACATTTATTATTTACAATATCAACATTTAAATTATTTAAATTAATAATTTAAGTAATACATTGAACCACATGTTTTATCCGGTTGGTAAATTCAAAATCGTGTTTAATATAATCGACCAATGAAGGTTAGTTATACATGTAAATGTCACAATCTGGTTTAATAAAGGTTGTAATAATTTTAATTATTTGTGACGGTAATCTTCATTCAAAATCTTATCTCAAATTCTTTCACAACTCTTGTTAATTATAACAGTAAATTCACTTGATTATTTTTCAACGAACTATGACAATACACTCTAGCGGAAAATACTTCGCTTACAAAATAATGCACAAACTGCATTCAAAATAGCCCAAAATTCATCATATATTAATCTATATGGCATTAAAACTTCCACCGAACTTACAAAACTTCCACACATAATTCTTTATCATTATTAATTACAGTGGGAATCTCTTTCATTTATTTAAGGGCAGTATACATCAGCGACTTTCAACATGTCCGCTGCACTATCGATTATACATTCATAGTTCCACTTAAAAATTCATATATCAATAATTGTTTCAAAACTGTTGTCATTTAAACTTCGTGGATTTCATTCATGAATCGAAATGAAATAAAAATTTGCCAATCACAAACAAATTTAATAGTGAATACGCTTATATACGCCTGTCTGATCTATCAAAATTTAAGATTAACATCTTCAAAGAATTGTAGTATAAAAATACTATCATCAAATAAACTGCGACTAACTGCAAAATAGTCGACTAGAATCCAATTAGACTGGGGAATGCAAACATCATTATATAAATCTCTATATGAGAAAAAACCTAACACAAGTTTCACGAATTTAATGCATTCAATAATTCATAATTAATGTTCATCTTTCACAAAATTGCCTGTGATGCAATGGTCGTTCATGACTGGCGATAAATGTCTGTGTTGCAATCAATTCAAATAACGACTAGTATTTCCAAGATCGTCGACAACGTACTGGATTTTAACGCTCTAAAATCATTTAAATGTTCTTCCTTCTTGATGATGACAGAAAATTGGTCAAAGTAATTAAACAGGGGTAGAATTACTTTAATAAAGTGACACGCTGTCTGAATTTAAATCTGCCATAAAAATCATTAACTTACAGTCAAATCGAGACTACAAAAATAAGCAAATTACTGAAAATCTAAATATCAGTCTCAACTGATTCAAAATCATTTAACTATGCCCATGACATAACAATGTCTTAATAAAACGTCGAAAAAGGCATAACTCATCAAGGTGTACTGAGAATAGGAATCTCAAACAAGAATATCGGGCAAAAATACATGAGGACAAAAATATAGGAAAAATGGTTGCTCAAATATTGCTAAGAAACTCAAATACAATAAAAGTTCACGACTACCTTATCTGCCGATTGACGTTCCAGAGGAAAATTCCCCAAAGAAGACTGTTGATGGATCCATTTCACCAAGTTAAAGCTGAGCTCCATCCTCGAAACCAGAAACAGCACCATCGGAGAATCGAACTGCTTCACGAAGACGAACGACATCCTTCCGGCAATAATCTTCTTTGTGAGTCGGGACAACCCTGACCTCTCTTGAAAAATCCCTGAAGTTCCAGTTGAAAGTCGCCATGAAGTTTTTGTATAAATTTCCGAAGAAATATTCATATTCAAAAAGTATGAAATCATTTCTATTGCTGTTTGATAGTATTCAGCCTTTACTCACGAAACATGGGTGTAGATGGTTATTTACCACATGTTCGCTTGTATGGAATAGCAATTAGCGAAGTTCCATGTTGCTATTTTACTCCGTTGAAATATGTCCCAATTGCATTAAGTCCTTTAGCCTTCCATTTGCTCTTCGGTTGAAGTATTAGAAGAACAAACTGCCTTATTAAATTGCTCCATTATATTGTAGCGTTGTGTCACAATAGCAATCTGAAGTCTCCCTATTTCACTAGCCCTGTCAGCCGTAGCGTAGAGTCTGGCTATACAAAGTGTTTCTTCTGTGGCGAGAAAATCACTTTTGTCAGTCGTCTAATTTTGTCAATAACTTCCAAAATACTTCTTCGAAATTGTTCAGCTTTTCTACAGTCCTTACTGTAGTAATGCACAAGAGAATTAGCTTATAAGCGACCGCTAACTGTTCACAGCTAATCTTGTAGAAGCGTTATAAGTGTCGTTTCAACTTCACCTAGATTTACTTCACAGTAAACCTGCACTGCTTGTATGTTCGACTCTCGTTTCATGCAGTGGCTTCGCCACGCGTTACAAAGACGACTTTTTCACTACTAAACTCACTCGACGTTTCACTGAAATGACTATTTGAGATCTCACAATTGAGAATGAGCGAATGAGGCTCCTCTCTTCTGCGCAAGGCCTTTTATGAACTTCATGAGGGGCGTATCTATCCCTTCCATCGCGTGTTACTGCGTCATCGCTAGAAGTTCCAACTTCGTCAATACATGACGGATTTTCATAATTCAAAAACTGAAAATAAATTTCACCAAAATTCCAGAACAATGCCTTTACTGCAAATGGATTTCCACAATTCTGCATTCTAAAAAGTAATAAAAATACCATAGTTTCAGCAATCTCCGTCTTCCTTTAGACTATCGTTCATTGGTTTAAGTCTCCCCTCCAATAGCATAATTTCTTCCTCAGCAGAATTCCACGTTTCTCGCGACTGCGTCGTACATCTCGGATCCTTCTCGAATAAATGCTGACGTCACTGAGAATCTCAGCTCAAGTAGCCTGCTGGCATAACGTTTACGTCATCCGTGCTTACGTCATGACTACCCACGTCATAACTATGACAGCCATAACTTTCGCTATATTTTCCAAAATAGCCACCGTGGTCCCTATATAATTCAATTACGGGGGCATTCTCCTCTCACCACGTTTTAAAAACAGTTGCAAATTGTTTTTAAACTCAGTGTTACAATTACCTCAACTCTCTTGAACACGAAATTGAATTATTACTGGCTTACTCTAGGATAGTATCTTTTTAAATTTCCAGCATTGAACTTGCCGTAAATGACATTATTCTCATCATCGTAGAGTTCATAGCAGTTGTTTCCATAGGCGTTCGTAATCCTAAACGGCCCCATGAATACATTTCCAAATTTGGGGTATATTTTCTTGCTCATATCAGCCTTGACAGGTCTGCGTAATAATACAAGATTTCCAACTTGTAAGGGTGCACCAAAGCGTTTTCCAGCTACTCTTTTCAATCGTTTCTCTGCTGCTTTCTGGAGTTGTTCCTTCGCCTTGTCAATCCTCTGCTGCCTTCCTAAGTCGGGATCTCTAGGAATGTGGTTGAAAAGATTATCCCACGGTCTTTCTGGGTTTCTTCCAAGATGAAGTCGCATTGGCACTTCTCCTGTGCTCTCCTGCACTGTAGAGTTCAGACATTCCTCTATAAGGGGTACAAATCTCACCCAACCAGAATGATCATTTGGACAGAAAATTCGACAGAATTTTGAAAATTCAGCCATATATCTTTCTGAGGAATTCGATTCTGGGTAACGCACGCTTGAAAATAAGTGCTTAATGCCAAGTCTTTCCATATCCGCTGCAAATTCCACGGATGTAAATTGCGTTCCATGATCTGACAGTAGATATTCCGGTATACCAGCTTTAGGAAATACAGCATTTTCCAGTCTGCTTACTACGTTCCTTGTGTTAGCTTTCTGCATGGGACTCATTGTAACAAATTTTGAGAAAACATCCACGGTAACCAACAGGTACTGATTACCCTGATATCCCTTCGGACAGGGGCCAAATATGTCCGTCGCCATAAGTTCGTTTGGCTTAGAAGGAATCATAGCCTTCGGTTTTCCTTTTAATAAAGCAGAAGCATACTTTGCTCTTTGACATTTGTCACATGATCTAATGACCTTGGCAATGCTGGAACGCATGTTAGTCCAGATAAATCTCTCTTTGAGAGTATTAAGAGTCTTATCTAAACCGGCATGTCCAGTTGCGTGATGAGCTACCCACACTAAATTGACAACAAGTTTAGGTGGCACGACTATTCGGAGTTTTGTATGCGCAGAGTCAGCATACTTGCATACGATGTCTCCACTCAAGACAAAGTGTCGTGAATTTCTCCGTGTAACTGCATAGTCAACATCAGTATTGTCCATGTAACCCTTGAGGAACCTGTACATTTTCCTTATTGGAGCGTGTCTCTTCTGTGACACACCGATTCGGGCTAATCTCCTAACGGTTTCTTGATCTTCTTGCTCCAATTGTACATGGTGTATCTGCACATTTTTAATAGGGTTACGTGATAGAGCATCAGCCAGTAAGTTATCTTTCCCAGGCTGGTGGACGATAGTGGCGTTAAACTGTTGGGTGAACAAAGCCCAACGTGTCAATCTATCACTCGACATGTCAGTTTGCAGCATAAACTGTAGTGCTTTATGGTCAGTAATAATGATGACCTTATGTCCCAGCAGTATTTTCTTCCAGGCTTGCAATGCTGTTACAAAAGCTAACGCTTCAAGCTCCGTCGTGAAGTAATTATCCTCGTGTTTCTTCAACTTCCGACCAGTGAACGCAATGTAGTGCTTGTTGCCTGCCTCGTCTTTCTGGTATAAGACTGCACTAATGCCTACTCTTGATGCATCAGACTCAATATAGAACACCTTTTCAAAGTCTGGGTACTCCAGTTTCACATTATTTCTGAGCATCTCTTTTGCTTTCTCAAAAGCCTCGTCTGCAGCGGTACTCCATTTCCATCTGTTATTCTTCTTGAGTAAGTCATACAGAGGAGCCATAATTTCCGAGTATCTTGGACAGTGGCTGCTAATAAATTGGCATGCTCCTACAAATTCTCTGACTTGTTTCACCTTAGTTGGCTTTGGAAATCTCGTGATCGCATCTACTTTTTTCATGTTTGGATGATATCCATCTTTATCAATAGTATGCCCCAAGTAATTTATTTCCTGCTTCAAGAATTGACATTTTCCAAAATTCACCTTGATATTGGCCTCCCGTAAATTCTCGAACAACTTTCTCAAGTGCACTAAATGTTCTGCGGCGCTGGGTGAAGATACGATTAAATCGTCGATGTAGCAGATTACATTTTCTTTCACTTCGTCAGTGAGCTTACTATCAAGTGCTCGAATAAGTGCTGGTCCACTGTTAACCATACCAAAAGGCATTCGGACAAAGACCCATGACGTCTGGTCAAATAGGAATCCAGTGTACTGCATACTATCTTCTTCTAGCTGAACTTGATAAAATGAAGACGTCAAGTCAAGAACGCTGAAACATGCTCTTCCTTTGAATTTTCGAAGCAGATCTCTAATCTTGGGTGGTCGGTCATTTTCTGGAAGAATCTTCAAGTTAATGGTCCTGGCATCGAGACAAAGACGTATCTGACCATTACTTTTCTTCACTACTGTGATGGGGTTTATATAAGACGACGCCTGTTTTTTAATAATCCCGTCTACCTCCATTTTTCTGATTAACCCTCGTACTCCTTGATAGTATTTCTCAGGAATGGGGTATATTCTCTTCTGGTAAGGGGTTTCATCTGTCAGCCTTATCTTGTATTTATAATCCTTAATCAATCCAGGTTTTTCATCGAAAATATCTTGGAATTCCTTTATCAGATCCTCAAATTCCCCCTGAATTTCTTCAAATCCTTCAGTTTTTCTACTGGGTATTTCTGCTAAATTTTCCACTTCATTAACTATAGTATTCAAAATTTCTTCCCTAAGGTCTATTTCCAGACTGTTTTTCACGTCCTGTTTTTCTATCTCTTCTGTGATTATGTACCCATCATTAAAGCTAATACTTCTGTTCTTCATGTCAATAATACCTCCGACCTTCGATATAAAATCGATTCCAAGCACCATATCAAAATTGATCTTGCTCACTACAATGAAGATCTGTTCATAATTCCTTCCATTGATCTCAAAGTTCAATAACACTTGAATCTTGCACTTCACTGCCTTATCTTGGAATATCCCTCTCACTTTGACGGTAGAAACAGGTAGAACTGTCATGTTCTCTCCTCTTAGCAGACTTTGATAACATTCCTCTGAAATGATGGAGATAATTGCACCAGTATCCATCAGGGCTTTATACTGTTGTCCATCTATCCGTACAGAAATAATAGGTAAGGCACATGGTCTTTCCTCTTTAACTATACCCCTCTCTTCTAGAAAATCTTCATCAGTCACTTCATATATCTCATTAATCGTAATTAGGTGTGGTGTGGCAATGTATTTACAGGTTCTCACTGACGTTGAGAAATCGGCGTTTATTTTTGTGTTACCGACCTCAAAATTCTGTTGGCTCGTAGAAGGCCCAGGATCGATTACAATATCCTGCCTTTTCTTTTGGTTGTCTGCTTCTTTTTCCCGTAATTCTTTCAGGTATTGCTGGCTTTCCTTCTCTCTTTCCTGATACTGATCGGGTGTCATAACCTGACCTTGAGGATTCTGATTTCTGTTTTGGCTCTGGTTATTCCTGTTATAATTTCGGTTATAACCATTATTGTTATAATATCTGCCTCTTCCATTGTAATTTCCTCGGTTATAGTTCCAGCCTCTTCTCTGTTGATACGGTCGGTAACCTTGCGATCTGTTATTTCGGAACTGATTATTCCTGTGAGGACCTACATTGTCAGTTTTCTCCTCATCTGGCTTGTCAGTTTGTTGGACTTGGTCCATATATACAGTATTTATTTCTTTATACTCCTGCCTTTGACCTTTCTGTACTACGTTAGGCATTGGACTTGTGTAGTCTAATCTCCTCAGTAATTCATCCATGCTGGTTAAATCCCTGATGTTGGACGAAATTATTAGTCTTCTCACCTCAACTGGCAGCATACGAGAAATCGCATCAATAAGTTGCTCCGTGGACAATGGGGGTTGTAAGAATCTCAAGCGGGATAATTGACTCGTAAAGAAATCAGCGTACCGCGTTGGAAGAGTACCGGAGTATTTTCTTGAATACACCTCCGCTCTTAACGAATTCTGCGCTTCTATGGACCAAAATCGTTTGATTAATGCCTCTGCAAACTCGTCAAAGTTACTGAATGTGTATCTAAATGCGCATAACCATTCGAGGGGTCCTCCAATCAAATATCTCTCCACTATCTTCATCTCTCTCTCTCTCTGGGAATGTGAGCTTCGATGAAATAACCTTTGAGGTTCCTTACATATTCGATAGGTGTCAAACTATCCGTGTTACTGAATTTTTGCGGTTTATCTTCAAAATTCCTGATGACCGTTACGTTCCTCGGATATGAATCCGGGTAGTTTTTCCCACTATCACGATAGTTCCACTCAGGTTCCATACTCCTCTCGTCATCTTCCTCCCTGAATCTGGATATACGTTCTTCAGGAGTCACGTCTCTCTCTTCTGGATCTAGGTTATATCTTCTGGCATAATTCCTACTGGTTTCGCAAGTCAAGCCTACTGTATCCTTGTCAGTGATTTCCGTTAAGACTTTCTTGATTAACTCTTCTTTGTAGGTCTCCATTAAATTAGCCTCTCCTAACTTCAAATTCTGTAGTTTACTCGTCGTTTCATTCACATCAGAGACAACTTTATGAATCTGTTCCTCTAATGCAGATTTTAATGTTTGCACATCCTGATCTAATTTTGTCCTATCTTCAACTTGTCTTTCGGATAGCGAATCCATCCTGACGCTTAAATCTTTCCAAATCTGTACTACCTCATTGTTAATATCAATTTGAGTACTGGCAAGTTTCCTTTCAATACGATCCTGAATTTGGGTTACATGTTCCCCACTTGACCTAATCCACTCCTCTTTCCATATTTCTACATTTGCCGTTAACATTTCTGCTATGTCTAATTCAATATCCTCTTTCAATACTTTATTATGGTCTAATACTTGGGTTCTCATGACCTCTACATCAAACTTTAAACCTTCTAAAGACGCTGTCGTTCTAACTGACTCATCAACTAGCCTAGTCGTTAATGCACTTATATTACGTGTACAAAGAGTTTTCGAATTTTCTATCTCTTCCCTGACTTTATTTACATCAGTTTGGACTTTAGCAACGTCTACGAAAACTGTGTTTACCTCTACTTGAATTTTATTTATGTCGCTTTGCATTTCGTTTACATCCGAATGAATGTTATTAATATCAACCTGAACATTGGACACATCAGTTCTTACATTTTGGATTCCTCTTTGGACTTCCTCAACCTTGTCTTGGACAGTCGCAACATCATTTTTGACAACAACTACCTCAGCCCTAGCACAAGAAATATCACTACGGACATTAGCTACATCTAAATTCAACATTGTAAGGTCTTTATGCACATTAGCAACATCAATTTTAACATTGGACACGTCTGAGCGGATGTCAGTTACAGTATTCTCAATTCCTTGGGTATTAATCTGTAAACGCGACATATTATCCTCTAAGTTAGCAGAACTAGTCTGAAGACCCTTTAAACTTTCATCCATGCTAGCTTTCAAGTTAGCAGACAAATTACTAGCATTCTCCTCCATTCTTGCTTTCAAATTAGCAGACAAATTACTAGCATTCTCCTCCATTCGACAAGTATTCCTAGCTTCCATCTCCTTCATGCTAGTAGACAAATTACTAGCATTCTCCTCCATCATCTGTTTCATATTAGCAGACATCTCCGCTAACATCATCTTCAAACTTTCATCTGCCATTACAATATTATTCAAAAATTTGACTGCTGTAGGGACATACATCAAAAGAGCAAAATAACAACATTTGAGCAACACTTTTCACCATATATAATTTTGATCAATTTTCTGTCTTAAATCTAACTTATAACTACCTTATAATTAACTTTCGAAGACACCTCATGTTGAAAAAAAAAATTCAAGCACATGTTCAAATTTCCCTGGCTCATTTTAAAATATCCTAACACAAATAATTTACATTTACAATCCAAATAATTTAATTTTATCTTTAATATGACTAAAATATCATAAGCCGGTCAAATAAAATAAGATTCCAGATCATAGGCGATTTTTCTAAGTTTCCAGCCCATTTAACCTTTCTCAAGTTGTATAAGATCTGATCTTTTCTGAGTGTAATTTTCCTACTACAATACAACTTTTAATTCCTATATAATCACACTCTTAAATTCTACAATTGGCCTAGACATCTAACAAAGAATCAACCACTTTATTTGAGTCTAATCGAACCACACGTTTCAGGTTTGCCAATCCTACTGGCGTTCACTCTGGTGATCCAGTTCTGTTGAATCGAGCCCCAACGTTTTAGGTGCGCCAATCCTTCTGTCCCCGTTAACCCGGATAGTAGGCTGTCAGATATCCGCCCCCTCAATCGGATTGCCAAGAATCAATCGCACCAGCTCAGCTACATCAATGAAAATGGCACTGAAAGATACTACCGAGGTTTGAACACAGAAGTTACCAAGAAAAATTATTGTGGAACACACCAAAATAGACGGGGTTACATACTTACTTTTACTTACCTCTTATAAATATCTCGGGGATTGGTTTGACAACACGATCCTTAAAGTATGCTCTCACAATAACCTTCACCATGACATTTAAAAATGAACCAGACCGAAGACGAGAACTTTGAACTGTACAAGAGCTTTATTTTCAAATAAAGAGTATGATTTTCACAACTCAACAAAATAAACGTGGCTATCAGTAGCCTATGTCAATCTGACTACGTCCTCCTAAAGGACTTGCAAATTATCAAACAGTATGTTAGCTCCCTTGAGCTCAAAATAATGTAACATTTTATAACACATTTGGATTGGATGAGGAAGTCAGGGTACGACATATATAGAGCATTTGGTTTCCTTTTAATAAACATAACACCTTTATTAATAGGCACAATGCCGGAGTATCGACCTCGCCTGCTTGTAACCAGATGTCTGGCCGGCTGGTCTACTCTTTAACCTGGCTCACACCTGTCAAATGGGGCGCACTCCTCTCCCCACACTTGCGTAAGAATTCAGCTCCTTTTAAAGCTTTAAATGTCTACAAGACAACTCATACATATTGACGCAAATCTTTCAAATGCTTAACTTCCATCCCACTGGATTATTTTAACTATCCTTAAACTTGTTAAGTTATCATCCAAATGTTTAATCAGCATAGTTTAGAGTATGAAACACACTCTTAAATGTTTATAACAAAATCACATAAATTATTTATAACAATTAGAAATTGTTTATAATATTGTCGAAAATAATTACAAAAATTTAAACACGCCTTTAACATTTCTTTCGTTCCACATTATTGTCAAAGATATTTACATTTATTATTTACAATATCAACATTTAAATTATTTAAATTAATAATTTAAGTAATACATTGAACCACATGTTTTATCCGGTTGGTAAATTCAAAATCGTGTTTAATATAATCGACCAATGAAGGTTAGTTATACATGTAAATGTCACAATCTGGTTTAATAAAGGTTGTAATAATTTTAATTATTTGTGACGGTAATCTTCATTCAAAATCTTATCTCAAATTCTTTCACAACTCTTGTTAATTATAACAGTAAATTCACTTGATTAATTTTCAACGAACTATGACAATACACTCTAGCGGAAAATACTTCGCTTACAAAATAATGCACAAACTGCATTCAAAATAGCCCAAAATTCATCATATATTAATCTATATGGCATTAAAACTTCCACCGAACTTACAAAACTTCCACACATAATTCTTTATCATTATTAATTACAGTGGGAATCTCTTTCATTTATTTAAGGGCAGTATACATCAGCGACTTTCAACATGTCCGCTGCACTATCGATTATACATTCATAGTTCCACTTAAAAATTCATATATCAATAATTGTTTCAAAACTGTTGTCATTTAAACTTCGTGGATTTCATTCATGAATCGAAATGAAATAAAAATTTGCCAATCACAAACAAATTTAATAGTGAATACGCTTATATACGCCTGTCTGGTCTATCAAAATTTAAGATTAACATCTTCAAAGAATTGTAGTATAAAAATACTATCATCAAATAAACTGCGACTAACTGCAAAATAGTCGACTAGAATCCAATTAGACTGGGGAATGCAAACATCATTATATAAATCTCTATATGAGAAAAAACCTAACACAAGTTTCACGAATTTAATGCATTCAATAATTCATAATTAATGTTCATCTTTCACAAAATTGCCTGTGATGCAATGGTCGTTCATGACTGGCGATAAATGTCTGTGTTGCAATCAATTCAAATAACGACTAGTATTTCCAAGATCGTCGACAACGTACTGGATTTTAACGCTCTAAAATCATTTAAATGTTCTTCCTTCTTGATGATGACAGAAAATTGGTCAAAGTAATTAAACTGGGGTAGAATTACTTTAATAAAGTGACACGCTGTCTGAATTTAAATCTGCCATAAAAATCATTAACTTACAGTCAAATCGAGACTACAAAAATAAGCAAATTACTGAAAATCTAAATATCAGTCTCAACTGATTCAAAATCATTTAACTATGCCCATGACATAACAATGTCTTAATAAAACGTCGAAAAAGGCATAACTCATCAAGGTGTACTGAGAATAGGAATCTCAAACAAGAATATCGGGCAAAAATACATGAGGACAAAAATATAGGAAAAATGGTTGCTCAAATATTGCTAAGAAACTCAAATACAATAAACGTTCACGACTACCTTATCTGCCGATTGACGTTCCAGAGGAAAATTCCCCAAAGAAGACTGTTGATGGA
This sequence comes from Meconema thalassinum, assembly GCA_946902985.2. NCBI lineage: Eukaryota > Metazoa > Arthropoda > Insecta > Orthoptera > Tettigoniidae > Meconema > Meconema thalassinum. The sequence goes on along the minus strand of CAMPQE020000011.1, from coordinate 784,264 downwards.
TCCATTTCACCAAGTTAAAGCTGAGCTCCATCCTCGAAACCAGAAACAGCACCATCGGAGAATCGAACTGCTTCACGAAGACGAACGACATCCTTCCGGCAATAATCTTCTTTGTGAGTCGGGACAACCCTGACCTCTCTTGAAAAATCCCTGAAGTTCCAGTTGAAAGTCGCCATGAAGTTTTTGTATAAATTTCCGAAGAAATATTCATATTCAAAAAGTATGCAATCATTTCTATTGCTGTTTGATAGTATTCAGCCTTTACTCACGAAACATGGGTGTAGATGGTTATTTACCACATGTTCGCTTGTATGGAATAGCAATTAGCGAAGTTCCATGTTGCTATTTTACTCCGTTGAAATATGTCCCAATTGCATTAAGTCCTTTAGCCTTCCATTTGCTCTTCGGTTGAAGTATTAGAAGAACAAACTGCCTTATTAAATTGCTCCATTATATTGTAGCGTTGTGTCACAATAGCAATCTGAAGTCTCCCTATTTCACTAGCCCTGTCAGCCGTAGCGTAGAGTCTGGCTATACAAAGTGTTTCTTCTGTGGCGAGAAAATCACTTTTGTCAGTCGTCTAATTTTGTCAATAACTTCCAAAATACTTCTTCGAAATTGTTCAGCTTTTCTACAGTCCTTACTGTAGTAATGCACAAGAGAATTAGCTTATAAGCGACCGCTAACTGTTCACAGCTAATCTTGTAGAAGCGTTATAAGTGTCGTTTCAACTTCACCTAGATTTACTTCACAGTAAACCTGCACTGCTTGTATGTTCGACTCTCGTTTCATGCAGTGGCTTCGCCACGCGTTACAAAGACGACTTTTTCACTACTAAACTCACTCGACGTTTCACTGAAATGACTATTTGAGATCTCACAATTGAGAATGAGCGAATGAGGCTCCTCTCTTCTGCGCAAGGCCTTTTATGAACTTCATGAGGGGCGTATCTATCCCTTCCATCGCGTGTTACTGCGTCATCGCTAGAAGTTCCAACTTCGTCAATACATGACGGATTTTCATAATTCAAAAACTGAAAATAAATTTCACCAAAATTCCAGAACAATGCCTTTACTGCAAATGGATTTCCACAATTCTGCATTCTAAAAAGTAATAAAAATACCATAGTTTCAGCAATCTCCGTCTTCCTTTAGACTATCGTTCATTGGTTTAAGTCTCCCCTCCAATAGCATAATTTCTTCCTCAGCAGAATTCCACGTTTCTCGCGACTGCGTCGTACATCTCGGATCCTTCTCGAATAAATGCTGACGTCACTGAGAATCTCAGCTCAAGTAGCCTGCTGGCATAACGTTTACGTCATCCGTGCTTACGTCATGACTACCCACGTCATAACTATGACAGCCATAACTTTCGCTATATTTTCCAAAATAGCCACCGTGGTCCCTATATAATTCAATTACGGGGGCAGTACCAAAAGATGACAAGTGCAAATACTTAAGTGTGAGATTTGATAGTAAATTGCACTAGAAGGTTCATGTTGGAGACATTGTAGGGAAAGCATACAGATCGTTGCATGTCATTATGAGACTTCTTAAAGGATCCAACAAAGAAATAAAAGAGAAAAGTTACCTAAGTTTGGTTCGTCCAATATTGGAATATGCAAGCAGTGTATGGGATCCGCACCAGGAATACCTAATAACAGAAATTGAGTGTGTGCAAAGGAAAGCAGCAAGATTTGTGATAGGGGATTTTAGGAGAAGAAGCAGCATATCAGATATGTTAGAGAAGCTTGGGTGGGAAACATTAAGTAAGAGAAGGGAGAAAAACAGACTTGTAGGGTTATATAGAGCGTATACAGGAGAGGAAGCATGGGGGGAAATCCGTGAGAGGCTACAATTGGAAAGAAATTATATTGGCAGGGCAGACCACAAATTCAAAATTGGATGGCACTTTAGAAGAAGCGATTGGGGTAAATTTTCATTCATTGGGAAGGGTGTGAAGGAATGGAACAGTTTACCAAGGGCGGTGTTTGATCCCTTTCCAAAATCAGTCCAGATATTCAAGAGCAGAGTAGACAAAATCAGGTAAAAGAAAGAAGTGTTATAACTTAGTGCTGTATTCCTAGAAACATTAAATGTGCTATGTAATTCCCACAGCAGTTGTATGAGGGGAGTTCAATCAATGTGTGAATAGTACATTAAGTTACTGTATTCTTTTAATATTGAGTAGGCTAGTGTTTGTAAATTATGTACCTCATTTGCCACCGAGGTTGACACCTCATTGCAAATAAAGTTATTTTGATTTGATTTGAAGTGTCCATTCCTCTACATTAGATGTTTGTTCAGGGTTCTTCATATTAGTCCTTCCTGAATAATCCCTCTGAGTCTTTTGTTCACGTCCTCTTTTTGTTTGTCTACTGCCCACCTTTATGGTTTTTTACTTTTCATAAAGTCGATTTGGAAATGTCTTATATCTCCTAATTTCCCTTCATCCATGTGTATATTCTCCAGTTGTGGTTGTTGAATAATGTGATAGCTATAACTAACTTGTGCTCACTGCAGAATTCTATCAGCCTGCTCCCTCAATCATTCTTTTCACCCAATCCGAATTCTCCTTCTATCTTCCCTTCTCAACTTTTATTTTATTTTTATTTTACCACAGCATTACAATCTCCCATTTCCCCCAGGGGCTCACATCTAGTGGGACGTGGATTGGCGACCACGGGACCCCAGCTGAGTCCGGCATTGCTTCCACTTACTTGTGCCGGGCTCCTCTCCGTCTTCTTTCCTGTCGACCTCCCTTGGTCAACTCTTGTTCTCTTCCGACCCCGACGGTATTAGGTTATCCGAGGCCTAGTGAGTCTTTCACTTTCCCGCCTTAATTGGCCCTTTTCTCATCTTTCCTGATACCCTCCTTCTGTGAGGGGTCAGCCTTCTTTTTCTTTTCCTTTTACCTCCTGCCTTGTGCTCAAGGCCCTTAAGGAGGCAGGGTGTATGTAACCCCACCTCTTCTGGTGCACCCTAGATAATGCTACACCCTCAGGGGCTCACGGCTGGTGAGTTCGGGAGTTGGCGACCCAGAGGTATTCCCGAGCTGGGTCCGTTTTCCACTTTTGTCCCTTACCTTTGGGGCGGACCCTCTCCTCTTTTCCTTATATTTCCTTTTCTCTTTAAGATTCCCGCACTGTTTTTGTTACTTGGTTCACCATGTATCTAAATTCCCTTTTAGCGATTTTTAAGGCATTTTTGATCTACGTTGCATTTTGTAAGTTTTTTCGATCTCAATTACATCTCGCGATTGTTTTCAAACTCAATTGCATTTTGTAAAGATTGACAATCTAAATTGCTTTTTACTAAGTCTTTCAATGGAGGTTTCAGGGCCTTTTAGTGAGTATTTTGAATTTCAATTGCATTTTGTAAGTATTTTCAACCAAAACCGCATTTCGCACGAATTTTGAATCTAAATTGCATTTTGTTTGGTGGGCATTTTGCACATATTTTGATTCTCAATTGCATTTTGTGGGTATTTTGAATCTAAATTACATTTTGTAAAGTATTTTCAATCTAAATTGCATTTTGTAAGTATTGTCAATCCACATGAGTCGTTTGAATCTACCGTACATTTTGTAAGCATTTTCAATTTCAATTGCATTTTGTACTTTTTTTTGATCTCATTTGCATTTTGTAAGTATTTAGAATTTCAGTTGCATTTTGTAAGTATTTCGACGCTACATTGCATTTTGTCCGTATTTTGAATCTCGCCTACGTCTTGTGGGTCTTTTTTTAATCTATTCTTTTTGTGCTACTTTTCGTTCTAAATTCCCTTAAGACCATATTGTGAGTTGTTTCCCTCTGAGTTCCTTTTTGTACGTATTTTCTGTCTCGGATAATTTTGTTCTGATTTCCATTTCATTATCATTTTCGCTATCACCCAGATCATTAGGGGCCGATAACCTCGATGTTAGGCCCCTTAAAAGAACAATTATCATCATCATCATCAATCTCCCATTGAAAATGAAAATCCACAGCCTGCTTCCAGTCGACCGACCGGGTCAGGGAATGGAATGAATGAAGGCCCCCTATCTAGCGGCAAGTATATGAACCGTTTCGGCTGCCGAAGCCTGTCGCACTCCCCAGGGGCAATGATTAAATGAATGACAGATGAATTAAATGATAGTGGAGAGTGTTGCTGGAATGAAATTTGTGACGGGGAAAACCGGAGTACCCGGAGAAAAACCTGTCTGCCTCCGCTTTGTCCAGCACAAATCTCACATGGAGTAACCGGAATTTGAACCACGGACCCAGCGATGAGAGGCTGGCGTGCTGCCGCCTAAGCCATGGAGGCTTACATTCTCCTATTATTATTACATTTTCATCAACCTTGACATACCTCAGAATTCCATCTGATTTTTCATTAAACTTTTCAACTTTTTCACCATCTGCTTCACTGGTAGGCATATAGACTTGCACTACTGTGGGGCAAGTAGATGTATCGATTTTAGCTACAATAAGCAATTCACTGTATTGCTCATAATATTCCACCCACTGACCAAGTTTCCTAGTCAGTATGAGACCTACCCCTGCATAACCATAGTTTGATTTAGTGCTAATGATCCTATAGTCTCCCGACAAAAAGTCCTGTTCTTCTTGCCACCGCATTTCCCTATTCCAACCTCAATCTCTCTATTTCCTTTTGAAAACTTCCATTGTCCATCAGGCTTAGAACTTTCCACATTCCCATCCATAGAATGTTAGATTCCCTCTTTGTCACTACCCTGTCGAGTAGTCCCCACCCGGTGATCTAGTTTACCTCCGGGTTGGAATTTTTTGTGGTTAATTTTTGGGAATCAAAGAGTGGAAAATATTTTATTGGAGCAGGTGGACATAGGCAAAATTATTAAGGAGTTTCCTTATTATTTCTTTATTAACGCAGCCAATGGCCATGAACTTTTCTTTTCAGGACGAGTCAGGGAAGGGATATTGGAAGGAAATTGGCCGTGGACCTATCGAAAGGAACCATTCCGGCATTTGCCTGGTGGTGAAAATGGGAAACCACGAAAACTAATTTCAGGACGGCTGAGGTGGGATTTGAACCTACGCTCTCCCGATGCCAGCGAGGCACAAGGTAGGGCGTTAGCGCTCTCGACCACCATGGTCCTTATTCATTTATCATGAGGGTTTTATCTTAACAGTCTGCCTAGTCAAAACCTTTCGTTTCATGTTTTTATTACATTACATGTCTCGAAACAGTCTCAAATAAAAATGTATGTATGTTTTAAAATTGTATTTACAATTTATTTGGATTTAGATAAAACCTAGGGAGCTCTAGTTCCCACAGCAAAGTGGTGCTTTAATATGAGTGGTTTAGTGCAAAAGTGCAAAGTCCAATAGTAATTTTATTGTTTTTCCCTTATAGGATAGCAAATGATAGTAGTAATAATAATAATATCGTATGACCTCGGGTGCCGAGTGCAAGCTTTGTAATTTGACACCCAGAGGGTAGCTTGCATGTCGAATTTCGTTGTTCCTTGAATCACTATGAAAGTCAAGGAGCTTAGATACCCAAGCTCCTTGAACACTATAGCACTTTCTAGTAGAGAAATTAGGAACTTCGTGTAGGCGGAAACTCCCGAGAATAATTTTGCCATTATGAACACGGCATACTGAATTCAAATGGGTTCTTTGACATGCCAACATCGTATGGCATGCGTGTCGTATTTTTGCCGCCCTTCAAAAATCACTTACCATGGCCAGGAGCGAACCTGCAACCTTGGGGTTAGTAGACCGACACACTATCCACTCACCCACCGTGGCAAGCTATGTTAGTAGTTATTTGATGTAATAGAGAATTTCAATACCAATCCTCCAGAGTACAGCAGTTTCTTAATGCAATAGTTTAATGCGTTTCAGTCTGTCAACCCGATTGTACCCAAATGAGATGGATATTCCATTGTGAACATAATTTATACCGGCCTAAAACGGGAAATAGGGAACAGAAGGATATCTGGACAATGATAGGAACATAATTCTTCTTTATTGGGGCATCCTTTTTTAGTCATTGTAAATCATATATTAATATCTATATATACACAATTGTTGCAGCACTGTATTAATAGTGACATGTGATTCCATTTATTTACCATGAGCTGTTCAATTTCAAAACTCTAATATCCAACAATATGAACAAGAATCACCTTGATTGGTATTTGCCCTATTTCAAACCACTTAAACTCAAACAAACCCTCTACAGAGTTTGATTCTGTGTCTTGACTTGGGGAAAGATTTTGGTTACAATGAACCTTATTCTCAAGGAGCATTATGAGTATGGAACTTGATTACGGTACTCAATTATATAGCAGAACATCACGTCTAGGTAGTACCCATAGCCCTCCTAAAAGAATTTTGATAACTGCATTAATCAGGAAGGTTATGGCAATTTTCCTCATGCATTAACAAATTTGTAGGCAAACTTTCTGGATTTCACTATAGCTTACGGTATGCGTAACATGCCTTGCTAACACGATGTATTGCTCGAACGTTTTGAGTAATGCATTTCCCTAAACCCCACCCTCGGCGAAATACTCTACCTAAACTACAGCACATTTTGTTCAGATTTACCGGTAGGCTACTTGTAACGCTGAGAATATTTTATATTATTGTATACACCATGATATTTACTGAGTTTACATAGCGAACTCAAATCGATTCGAGTACACTTACCGTATTGAATACGGTCCTGTAAACGGGACTCAGTTCGTATTGATTTTCAAGCTCGATACGGTAAAATTGTGGGATCGGATCGTATCCAAACAGGTATTCAGGAACATGTAAACGTGGATCGTACTGAAAGAAAACGATTCTGCACGCTCTTGAGTTACAATGATAAACTAAGTTAGGCCTATTTTCGTCTGTCGCCTGACTCGAATCGCTTGTTTTACTTCCTGCCCATATTCTTCGTTACTGTCTGTGTTCTTTTCGTGGTTGATAAGCGTAGTTTGTTTGCACGCGTTTATAGCGTTAATGTATTTTTGTCTGTTTTACTTTGAATGTCTGGTGTATCCGTAGGTAAAATGTGCACAACAGAAACAGTGAAAATACACCGTCTTTCTTTGTCGATTAATCCGTTCCTTCTTCCATTTGAATAAATTCAACACAGACTGGCCGAGTGGCGCAGCGGTAACTTTCTCACGTGCTTTTACCAAGGTAGCAGGATCGAATCCTGGCGCAGTCAGGGTGCTTAGGCCTAAATGCGAGGGAGCCGTGTCAGTAATTTACTGGCACGTTACAGATCCCATTCGGGGCAACATTCTTGCAGCCCGGCGTCTCTAAAAGCTTCAGTAATTAAAAGGGACGACTGTTACCCATAAACTTCGTAAGAACAAACAACATCAAAATCTTCGGCGCATCCATTTTTCATGTTTACAAACAACCCGTCAAAGAAACATCGGATGACAATGGTAACAGTGCAGGAGACACGAACCCAGGGGGGAAAAACTTCTTAAATTTGCAATAAATATCTTTTCAAATGATTCAAATTGATCTGGGAATGATGTAGTTCACTCCTCAGCTGTCTATAACCCACCCGCCATCCTAAATTATAACATGACTTAGCTATGTCTGCCATTATCGGCGTTACAACAGTACAGTATTGCCAACCCCACGCATACGGTACTAATTGTATATGTGGTCTTTCGTCCAGTACTAGATCAATGTTCTTTTTGTCAATCATGCCCTGCTAGCTCCCCACACCTACCCCCACCATTCTAACCTTCATTTTGACCAATCCAAGGTTTTTTGACAATGGTTACAGCCTAACGCGTCCAGATCAATGGTTACAGCCTAACACGTCCAGAGAAACTGTGAAAGTCAGGGTCCTGTCTCATGCACTAGTAATATGATAATTACGGTACGGGTCTTTTATTTTGCTGTTTAATACGAGTTAGCCAACATAACTGCAGGTTGGCCACCATAAATTATATACCGTATTGAAATAGATTTCAATACGAACTGAAACTGCTCATGTAAACGGGCAGCGTACTGAAAACAGGATCGTATTCAAATCGATTTGAGTTCGCCATGTAAACGTAGTAATTGTGATATACCGCGTGTTTTGATATTATAGGAGAGAGCCCTAGACCAGTAAGAATGATTTTCTACAGACACCAACGAAAGTTTTTGAAGTTTTCTACTGCGGAATTTCACATGATAATTACGGTATCTAAAGCATGCAGTACCGTACGCCGCTAGAGGTACAGTAGCACATTTCCATATACCCAATTATATTACGAACTATGCATTTTGATATGCAATAACACAAGGTAGCAACTACTTCTGTAAATGAAGGCAACTTCCGCGTGTTACATATTATATCCAACCGAAAAAAGTTAAAAATGTCAGGTAAAAATCTACCCACGTAATGCCATAACCTCATCAAAACTCCCCAAAACATTCTCACACACAAATCTCCTACATGTAATGTTCTGGCTAAAGGTTATCACTTTATCAATCAATATAAAATCACATGTACACATATAACTACAGCCACAAACTCAAAATCTGCCTTCCTAGGATTTTAAACGACACGCCCGCAGCTTCAAAGCAAGCGAATGCGATGCCATTTTGACCAATAATCCAAGGCGCCTTTCTTGCTGGTTGCTGGCTGCATAAAGCGTCGTCGAGCGCTGCACCGCTTCGGAACAAAAAGCAAGAAGCAGCTTAAAATCCAAGGAATATAGTTATGTTCCAACAACAACCAATAAGAACCCAGCAGCCCCTAGCCAATCGAACAGTGGATCAGCTCTGTACCTAGCCGCTCGTTTTGAATGGCTCTTAGTGCACCCTGTCTTCCACAGATGGCTCTACATGCACATTGTTTACAAGCCAGTTATGGCAGCTTCCATGGTTACGTAGGCCTATTTGTAGTGAAAATATTTTTTGGTCTCGTGAATACATGTGTGCTTTTTCGTGTAAATTTTCGATCATGGGCTCTAAACATCGGCGAGTGAGAGAGACGAAACGTAGTTTTCGTGGTAACCAGCATATTAAACCCAGTGAAAACCAAATCAATGAAAATGTAAATACGGAACAAAGTGGTGCATCACATTCCAAGATTGGGCCAACAGCTGAAAGTGTTTCAGATGATTGTGATTTATCTGGTGGTAATTTTAACATTATATTTGACACAGATTGCCTTCAGAATTTAGTAAATGTGGTAGCATGTCCCAGTTGCTTCAAAAGCTCTTCACTGAAACTTCAGAACATTGAAAATCAGAGATTTGGATGGGCCGTAATTCTTGGTTTGTTGTGTGAATTATGTGGTTATGAAAGCAACAAATGTTGTTCTTCTAAAAGGCAGGAACGCTTTCCAGAGGTAAACAGATGCCTTGTTTATGGCCTGAGGTCAATAGGTTGTGGTTACAGTGATGCCAAAAGGTTGGCTTGCATTATGAACCTCCCACCACCACCCTTGCCAAGGGCTTATAGTGAACATGTGAAAGCAACAAATGTTGTTCTTCTAAAAGGCAGGAACGCTTTCCAGAGGTAAACAGATGCCTTGTTTATGGCATGAGGTCAATAGGTTGTGGTTACAGTGATGCCAAAAGGTTTGCTTGCATTATGAACCTCCCACCACCACCCTTGCCAAGGGCTTATAGTGAACATGTGAAAGCAACAAATGTTGTTCTTCTAAAAGGCAGGAACGCTTTCCAGAGGTAAACAGATGCCTTGTTTATGGCATGAGGTCAATAGGTTGTGGTTACCGTGATGCCAAAAGGTTTGCTTGCATTATGAACCTCCCACCACCAACCTTGCCAAGGGCTTATAGTGAACATGTGAAAGCTGTATCTATCTATGCAGAAGAATGCATGAAGACTGCTGCCCTAGAAATTCAGGAAAAGAAAGGTAAAGAATGTGGTGTATCTGTGGATGGTGCATGGCAGAGACGCGGATATTCTTCATTGTCTGGTGTTGTAAGTGCAATATCTGTTGACACAGGCAAAGTTCTAGATGTAGAGGTTATGTCCAGAAATTGTATTGGATGTAGAAAGCATTCAGGTGATGCTTAGGATTCCCCATCCTATTTGGGTTGGATGGCTGATCATGCATTAGTCTGTGCCAAAAATTACTGTGGATCTGCACCTAATACGGAACCACATGGTGCAGTAAACATTTTTTCTCGCTCAAGTGAGAGTAGAGATCTGGACTATGTGGATTTTTATGGGGAAGGGGATTCCAAAATTTACAAAGCAGTGTGTGAATCTAATCCATACAGTGGTAAAGCAGTCAATAAACTGGAATGTGTGGGGCATTACCAGAAGCGTTTAGGCTCAGCCCTTAGAAAAATTGTACAAAACAAAAAACTGGGTGGTAAAGGTAAACTCATCGGGGCACTGATAGATGTCAGAATTATTTTGGAATTGCTTTGCGGTCCAACTGCAGTTCCGAAAAGGACATGTCAAACGCTATATGGGCAACATTGTACCATTTGACTGTCAATAAAGACAGGCCTTCCCACCATATGTGCCCTATAGGAACGGATAGTTGGTGTTCGTACCAATGAGCCAAGGCCAACAATCAACTGGACAACTATAACCATAAAGCTGGAATACCACTAGAAGTCCTACATGCGATGAAGCCTGTGTATAAAAAGGCTTTGTGACCCAAAAATGCTTTGCAAATGTCTCCATGGTTTGACCCTATTTTGTTATTTTACAATGAGTTATTCAACGCTATGGTATGGAAGCGGTGTAGAAATGAGACTTATGTAGGGCTGTCCACTCTTAAACTTGGTGTTATGGATGCTGGTTTACACTTCAATTGTGGAAACAAGGTTGAAATGGAGATTATACGAAGGATGAAGATTGTTCCTGGCAGGTACTTGGCATCAGGAGTGTCACAAGCAGATGAGGCACGATTACGGAGAAGTCAGCTTCAGAGCACCCCTGAACAAAAACAACGAAGAAGGGACCTCAGAGGAAGAAGAAAACTGAAAGAGGTCAAGAAACATGAAAAGGAAGGTCCCACATATGCAGCAGGAGAATTCTAATGTTGTCAGGTAAGAACAAAGAGGTTCAATCATAATGTGAAACTTCCAACCTAATTTACTCAAAAACTAAAAATCATGCTTCTCTTACAGGTTCAAACAAGAAAACGTCAAGTTCTAATTCAGCGATCTATCTCAACAAGGTTTCAAATTAAAGACAATGAAATAGGGCATGTTATGTACCAAAACCGTGAAGATATATGGCTCGATTCAAAAACTGGATGTAAAGAAAGGAAAAGTATTATTTGACATTTTGCATCTTTAAAGAAATCCTAACTCCCGATAAAATGCTGATAAATTAAAAATCCTGTTAGGGGACATGAAGATCACTAGTAGCAATACGTATGTGAAAGGAATAATTAAAATAGATGCATTTTTGTAGTTGCTAGGGTGTCTGAAAAAAGGTACACATTTCTTTAATAAATTTATTTTGGACACCCCTGGAAGTGCACATTAAGCATTCTGAAGGTATAACCGGCTTAATTTACTTAGCAGTGAACCACCAAAAAGAATACAAGGCGATTAGTTTAGAATTGTGGATTTTTTCAATAAACGTATATGAATACCTTAAATTGCCAACCAAGCTAGCAGTTTGGACGTCGGCAAAAAATTTTGGTGCGGAAAAAGCCCCAAATTCCTATCCGTGGGTTGCTGCACATTCATCACTATAAACATCGATTCGGTAATCACAAGTTTGCTAAACAAAATAGAAAAGTTGATTTTGTTATATAAATAATCGTCTTTATATAACAGTTATGAAGTTGTAAATATGTACAGTTGTAAGAGAACATAATAATTGCAATAAAGGTATTTTCAGTATTGTTTATGTTAGTTTTAATGTAAATCTTTGTTTATCAAGTGAGAAATACAATACAAAGACGCTTGTCAGATGTCACGCGAACAGCATATTCGCCGATCCCACTTCATATAACATAGGCCTTAAAATGCCGGCTTATGATTGGTGGCATTGGTGGAAGGTTGAGTTATAGATGATTCGCACTCTCGTCCACAGATAGCGCACCACTTCTACAAAGAAGGTGAAGAAGATGGCGCAATGGAAGAATAATACTATGAGCACTTCTGGACACTTCTGGAGTTAAATCACTTCAGGGTAAATCGAGGGTGCTGATCACAAATACATTATTAGTTTTTCACCCATAATAATATTTCTTAGCTGTGTATTGTGTATGACAATGTTCACTTTCTTGGATTTTTGCACTTCCAGACAAGAAGGTAAGACATGTATATAATTATTGCATGAAAAGAGTTCATTTATAATTATTAAGTAGGCCTACAGTATTGTTGGGTCTTTTTTTCAGCATGTAGTAGATATAGCATTGACTTCTAGGGTCTTATTTTTGCTAATATAGTTCTTTCCATTCTACCATATTCTTATTATGTTAGGGGCGTGGTGGCTCAGTGGTCTAGCTGAATGCCTCTCACCAAAGCGGTCCGGGTTCGATTCCCGGTCAATGCATGTGAGATTTTCGATGTGAAATGCCATGTCCTGTGGTTCGGATTCCACGTAAAAAGGAGGTCCCGTGGCTCATGATCTCGAGATTAACGGTCACGTTAAACTACAAGCTTCCTTCCTTCCTTCTTATTCTGTTAACTAGCCCGATCATAGCCATATATAAATATATAACCTTTAGGTTATATCTAAGCAAAAACCCTGAGATTACGGCACTTCTTTTACAATGAGAATAATAGGTGCTACATTTTCTGTAATTACAGCAATATTTCTTAATCAACCCTAACTTTTACTTTTCAGTTGCCCTGGGAGTCGGGGACCGATGGATGTAGATGTTCCATCCCTACCACCAGTTGTGGACCAAGAAGGTGGTTTTGCATTGGATCTCGGGAGGTACCTCTTCTGACTGAATCATTTTCTATATTAGTAGAGGAAGAACATCCCAAAGAGTGGAATTACTTTGAACATGTAAGTGTAGTGACTGCATTTCACTTCTTCCCCAGGAAATGGAATGCTATGAGGCTAATGATCTTTCATTTGCAGATCACAAAAAATTAGTTTACAGTTGTTTTGTCATGATGATTTTCAGAGAATACTAAGCTGTTGCTGACAATTAATTTTGACAGGTTAGGTTATGATTTACCAAGTGTTGTGGTGTTTGAAGCCATATTTTCAGTGTTGCCTTAGTAAACAAGAGTTTAGTGCTTTTCAGTCGGTCAACACGAATGTACCCAAAAGAGATGGGTTATGCCCTAATCCTGAAATAAATTACATGAGATTAATAAAACACTAGGATGACCAGTTTCGATCGTCAAGCGATCATCATCAGATCCAATACACTTAGGCTATAAAATCTATGTTTGAAATACAGGTGAAAATATTTACAATATGTACAATTATTTAGTTGCAGTATTGGTACTGCAACTGTCAGTGTATGCTAAATGCAGTATATATGTTAGGTGAAATGCTAAATGGTGATGGCTATCCGGAGATTGTACTTTAGAGAGATTATATGGTTGTAAACTATGGTTAAACTATAAAATTTTAGGCTAACTACTTATCTGATTGTCTTCCGTACTACAGCTATTCGCAGTTTCCGTGTTCACTTGAACTCGCTGTGCGGTCGACTGCGGTGGTTATCTTAACGACTGGTTTTTCCCTGCCTTCCCCCCCTGTCCCTACGTGCTGTGGGGAGTGATCGCGATGTGTTTATGTGAGGTGTTGCCAACCTAGATAAGATGTATGTTATTGAATGAGGTGGATCTACAACTATTAAAGACCGTGGATTAGTCCTCGCCACGCGTGGAGCATAACCCATTCGAACTAAGCGTTGACGGTCTTATGAGGACGTCCCGGCACCTTTAATACTGCCTCTAATATGGGCCTTGGTTTATTGCAGAAGAAAAGTACATCGTACACCTGATCCAGATAACATTTACCTATTAAAAAACCCCTAATTTCCCCCCCTTTTTTATCTAGCTTGGCTGTGTCGCTAAATTGTGTTTTGTTTCCGACAGGGTGTGTTTTTTAGTAGCGTGAAGAGGGGTGAGCTCTCCATGAACGTGTGTTCATTTAGATTGTTGGGATTGTTTCGTTTGGCTAGGTGTATCTCGATTGCTTCCTTTATGTCAAGAGCTCTGCCTTTCGATTCGTGATGGATTATTTTAAGGTCCGACTCTATGTTGGTAAAGCTATGCCCTGCGTCACACATATGTTCGCACACGGCTGAATGTGTTCCGTATCTTATCGCATTCCTATGTTCATTATAACGTGTGTCTACTCGCCTTCCACTCTGCCCGATGTAATTAGCTTGACAATCGGTGTCTTGGCACGTTATAGAATATACCCCTGACCTTGAATACGGGTCACGTTTATTTAGATTACTATTTAGGAGGTGCCTAGCGGTTGTGTTTTTCGTCGTGAAAGCTATCTTTATGCCTTGCTTTTTGAATAGGTTAGTGATTTTATATGTATTCGCATTCACATAGTTGAAACTCGCAAATTTTTTCTCATTACTGTCCGGTTTGGGAATCGTTTTATCTTTATTTTTATGTTTGGCTATAATTTGATTTATTTTGCTTGGCGAGAAGTTGTTTTCCTTTGGGTTAATCGCTGACATCTTCATCAATGCACTAGAAAATGCGTTCTTAGAAAAGACTTCAACAAAGGGAATAGTAATATGGAAAAGATACGTAGATGATGTAATTTGCATCTACGATACTGAACTAACAAGCGAAGAAACAATTCTCCAATCCATTAATAGCCTTCACCATTCTATCAAATTCACTAAGGAATCCGAAATAGACCGGAAAATAAATTATCTCGATATAACTATTGAACGTAAAGACAACGACCTTTCATATTCCATATTCCGGAAAGCAACACAAACCTCGCATGCAATCGACAATCAGTCTAATCACCCCAGTACGCACAAACTAGCGGGTTTCAATTCAATGGTGCACAGGGCTTTAAACATACCCATGTCAAAAGACAACTATAATAAGGAAATAAGAACTATTATGCAAATAGCAAAGGAAAACAACTTCTCGCCAAGCAAAATAAATCAAATTATAGCCAAACATAAAAATAAAGATAAAACGATTCCCAAACCGGACAGTAATGAGAAAAAATTTGCGAGTTTCAACTATGTGAATGCGAATACATATAAAATCACTAACCTATTCAAAAAGCAAGGCATAAAGATAGCTTTCACGACGAAAAACACAACCGCTAGGCACCTCCTAAATAGTAATCTAAATAAACGTGACCCGTATTCAAGGTCAGGGGTATATTCTATAACGTGCCAAGACACCGATTGTCAAGCTAATTACATCGGGCAGAGTGGAAGGCGAGTAGACACACGTTATAATGAACATAGGAATGCGATAAGATACGGAACACATTCAGCCGTGTGCGAACATATGTGTGACGCAGGGCATAGCTTTACCAACATAGAGTCGGACCTTAAAATAATCCATCACGAATCGAAAGGCAGAGCTCTTGACATAAAGGAAGCAATCGAGATACACCTAGCCAAACGAAACAATCCCAACAATCTAAATGAACACACGTTCATGGAGAGCTCACCCCTCTTCACGCTACTAAAAAACACACCCTGTCGGAAACAAAACACAATTTAGCGACACAGCCAAGCTAGATAAAAAAGGGGGGGAAATTAGGGGTTTTTTAATAGGTAAATGTTATCTGGATCAGGTGTACGATGTACTTTTCTTCTGCAATAAACCAAGGCCCATATTAGAGGCAGTATTAAAGGTGCCGGGACGTCCTCATAAGACCGTCAACGCTTAGTTCGAATGGGTTATGCTCCACGCGTGGCGAGGACTAATCCACGGTCTTTAATAGTTGTAGATCCACCTCATTCAATAACATACATCTTATCTAGGTTGGCAACACCTCACATAAACACATCGCGATCACTCCCCACAGCACGTAGGGACAGGGGGGGAAGGCAGGGAAAAACCAGTCGTTAAGATAACCACCGCAGTCGACCGCACAGCGAGTTCAAGTGAACACGGAAACTGCGAATAGCTGTAGTACGGAAGACAATCAGATAAGTAGTTAGCCTAAAATTTTATAGTTTAACCATAGTTTACAACCATATAATCTCTCTAAAGTACAATCTCCGGATAGCCATCACCATTTAGCATTTCACCTAACATATATACTGCATTTAGCATACACTGACAGTTGCAGTACCAATACTGCAACTAAATAATTGTACATATTGTAAATATTTTCACCTGTATTTCAAACATAGATTTTATAGCCTAAGTGTATTGGATCTGATGATGATCGCTTGACGATCGAAACTGGTCATCCTAGTGTTTTATTAATCTCATGTAATTTATTTCAGGATTAGGGCATAACCCATCTCTTTTGGGTACATTCGTGTTGACCGACTGAAAAGCACTAAACTCTTGTTTACCAAGTGTTAATGACATATTTTATTATTATTAAGGATGAGTGCACACAATGTGCATTACATTAATTATTTACAAAATTATGTAAGCGATGACGACCTTTTAGTACACACGAGAGCGTGGTAAGTATCGCATGACTTTTGATGATGACATTGCTTCGGCTCTCGTGTATTCTCCGGTGTCAGTTTTCAAAGTGCGTTATTTAGTTAGTAGCACTTTGAAAATGGTTTCTACTTACTGTGCCACGTTATTCGCAAACTCAATCGAATGTAGGTGGCAGGTCGGTCGCGACAAAATGGTGGACGCAATGGTGATAGACTTGATTGATGTGTTGAATGTTGTTGGGGATTCTAGGCGGCCTCTCGTTGAAGGACAGGCAATTTTAGATGCCAAACACATAATTATGTGTGGGAGAGTAGCCGAAACAGAAGATTTAGTGAGACTTGAAGATTTATGCTTACAAACCAGTAATTTGAAGGGAGTTCCTCACCTGATTAAAATTGAGATTCGATCACCAGTTGGCGAGAAAAAGTTAACTTGTTCGTGTACCTGTAAGGCTGGAAGTTCAGGAAAATGTAAGCATGTAGTCGGTACATTGCTTTACATATTTCGGTAAGTTGATGCATTTAAATTTAGAAGATATAACACTGTTGAAACCGATAAATCAAAGAATGTACAAGTTGACTGTATTTGCATTTTCTTCTTTTCGTAATGGCACACAATTGAAAACTTGGAAGACCTGAGCTCCACAGATTTGAAGCAGCAATGGGGCAAGTTAAAGAAAGTCAATTACATGTACGACAAGGCGAGAATAATATACTGGATATTCTACTTTCTGGGGCACAGGGATCCGAGCTAGATCTTACTTTGCGCTTAAGGGAGACTACTACTACTATTCAAGTCTCGAGTGGTGATGATTTGCTACAATTATCCCTATGCCATAAACTTTTAGGCAACAACAACTTGTTGCCACAATTTAGTTCTATGGTTGATTTTGATGCAGAACTTCAAGGTGACATTGCTCGATTTGTTAATGAGAAGGTAGCTCTCACATATGAAGACAGTGTAAAATTATGTTTGACAACTCTTACCCAATCTGGAGAAATTTGGAAGAATGCAAGAAAAGTAAGATTAACTGGTACTACTTGTTACAGTGTATTTACTTACAGCAAAAATAAAAGCCCTGACTGGAATTTAAAAGTGAGTAGGCTGTTCAAAACTGATTTCAAGGGAAACATGGCAACTGTGCATGGGAAAAAAATTGAACTAGTAGCCTTAGAAGCTTATGAAATTGCTCTTAAAATAAAGTGGAACCGGTGGGCATTATTGTTCCTCCAAGTGACCCATGGTTAGGTGTAAGTCTGGATGGTGTGGTTAGTTCACTCTGTTGTGTAGAGGTTAAGTGCCCTCTAGCAGGTAAAACGCAGACTGCAATTGATGTAGTGCAGGGCCTAAAATATTTAAATGGGTCGATTGAGGAAAATACTTTATCCTTAAAGACAAATCATCAATATTATGGTCAGGTGCAGCTGCAAATGCTGCTAAGTGGATTGGAAGCCTGTCATTTTGTCATTTTCTCATCCTATGACAATTCATTAGTTGTAATCAACATAGCATTGATGCTGATTTTACAGAGGTAATGATAAGAACTATTGGATATGTGTACTTTAAGAATATATTGCCTGTCCTATGTAAATTGTATGTTAGACCATGCCTATAGGTGTATTTTCCAGAGTTGGAATCTGACAGTTCGGCACCACTGGGCAAAAACAATTAACGACTAGATCGCCTGCAAGGCTTGTTGGCATGGAAACCATACAGCGCTACCAATTTGAAGGATGTTATTTGGCCACGTTATTGTCGCCGACCGTTGGCTTGTTTGGTGGCCTCCAGTGCACACTCACCTTGCCGCGTTTCATAATATGTTGATTTTATGAGTTATAATTGTTTTGGTTTAAGTTAATTAGTTAATTACTTTTACTTGTAGTATTTATACTTGTAATTCATTAGTGTCCGTTATTTATTTATGTAGCAGTGTCAGCATCAGTTTAAGCTTAGGTTCGTATTCATAGGCTAGAGTGAATTAGATTAAAGTTAGCTTTCTTTTTGCTTGCGAGTGGTGACGTTTTAAAGGATGACTTCTCGTAGAGGTAGACGGAGGATACATCCAGTTTGGGTATTGTCAAGACCTGGTCGAGGTGTACCTATTCGAAGCTATGGAAAAAAAATGATCATCACCACACAGGATTCTTTGAAAGGGAGGGTGAAAATAACAGAGCATCAGTCGAGCCATTAATTCTATTCAGTCGCGCGCTGGGCTCAAGTTAAGCAATACTGTTTTAGATCCCTTAGTTGGGGGGTAGTTAGGACTAAAACACTTGTGTTATTGTACTGATTTGGAAGGTGGTTCCTAGGAGAGGGTAGCTTCCCGTAGCTGGGTGAGCTTACCAGTGTAGTGTGTTGTTTAGCACTTAAACGCTAATGGGTGTTCCTGCAAAGACGCAAGTGTCGATTAGGGGATGGACCTATAAATGGAGGCTGCTATACCGGCCTGCCAGCTGGATGGAATAAGTAATGCAGTAGGCGTGCTTATGTCAGCGACTCGGCGTTATGTAGACGAGTCGCGTGCGGGAAGCACAATGAAGTCTGACCAAGCACTTACTGGCTACTGGTCAATCGTGACGAGAGTCAGGAAGGGTATGAGGATGTAAAGAGGCATGTAATTATCAAGACAAGTCTACCTTACTGACCATGTGTTTATTGGTCAGTGAGAGTGAAATTTTAAGTCCCTTTTAGGGGAATGTAAGTAATGATACAAGTTGAGTGTACAAGATTGTGGATGGGTGTTTACAAAGTAAAGGATTTCTGAACACTTGCTGAATCTCACCTGATGATGCAACTGGAACAGATGACGGCTAGGGCCTTCGGCGACACACACTGTATGACAGATAATGCTCCAAAAAGGCCTTCCTTCTTATAGTTCCTGGCGTTGCTTAGTCAGCATTCCGTTGACGTAGCTGCCCCAGTTAGCTGGTGTGTGGATGTTTATGTTATGTGTTGCAAGTAGTTGGCCAACCTCCCAAGTTGGGTGATCGCCTCTTGCCGCGTAAAGGTACTGTTCTGGTCTTATGATGTTGCCAGTTGGGGTGGTTTTAGTAGAAGATGGGGGGTGGCTTTCAGGGGGTACAGCCCCCCGGGCCTGTACAAGTCTTCTTCTGCGATTAGTTCGCGTCCCCGCGAACGGGAACGGAACGTGGAGTGGGGGTGATGAATCGTTTTTGGTTTCTTCTTGTACCTCTTCTTCTTTTCTTCAGTGTTGGTGTAGATGTAGGTGTGTTGATGTCGTGGTGATGTGAGATCAGCTTGTGCTCAGAGGGGTAGGTTGTGGGTTATACATGCTATACATGGTAAATTTGTAATAGTTAAGTTTTGAAAGTTGACATTCGAAGCATTAATAATAATAAAGGTACAAAAACAAACAAAACAGAATACTTGATCATGACATTAAGTATACATGTTGGTATTGTCCAGGGAGGAAAAAACCCATGGCTGGACGGGTGGTTGTACCGTCCAGCGCTGTGTGGAGGAAAAAATTGCTCCCTGTGATATATAGTTTAAAAGATAGAAGAGAATAGAAAAACAGGTGTCCCAGGGTATAAATTAAAGGAATAAGTAAAATATAGTTTATTGTGTTGGGATATAACGGGACACCTTCACAAATTTTAAGTTAGAAGGGTAGAAATGAAAATCAGTGTATACATAAGAACATGAGGAAATGTGTGGCATCCTTGGTGATGAATTTTGTGTAGGGTGCTTTATACAAGTGTTACATTTATTTTTACATTATTTGTTTATACTTATCTTAACTATACTATATCTAGACGGCCGTATCTACATGTACCTTCGTGCACGCTACTCTCTGCATTTGTCTCCCATAGCCATACCCTGTCCGGCCGTTTCCGGTGCGGTTTAGTGGTCGAGCTGTTGGTATATCCCTATCCTGTGGATCATTCCCTGTGGGCGAATGCCCCACACTTGAGAGTGAGAGTCGCCGCCAAAAATCGGTTGCGCCCTCGTTGTCGTAAATTGCGTCGCATCTTTGACGCTTTATTTTCTTTGTTTATGTTGATCTGTCAGTAAGCCTGATACCCCACAGGTATCAGCCCTGCTGTGCAGATTTCTGTGTTGCTGTAAGAGAAGGTGGTGAGTGTGTTGCATTATGTTAGAATGTGTACAAATTAGTGAGTGAAGGTGGTGAATAATAATAGCATGGCAAAATGAACAACATGTTGCTGCTGTATGGCAGTGAAATCATCGTCACCGGTGTTATGTATCTGGTGCAGCCGTCTGTAAAGTGGAGAGGTTAAATAAAATAAAATAAAAACATGTGACTATTGCATACTCTCTATATCGCCTCCTGTGTCAGTGTGTCCACTGGCTGAAGCTCTTTTTCCTCTGGAATAAATGACATGATTAGTACATGGTTAGTAGTAACATTTGGCCAATATCAATGTCGCGTTCGCCTTGCATATGTTCGTTTTACCTAACGTGTGATCGGGCTTACCCTAGACGGTGCCGCAATGTTTTTCCTTAATCTTAAGGTGCTTATCTTAAAGTATTGTGTTATCTTAATCTTAGTAAACCTAACGTATTGTGTTATCTTAATTTAATGTATTGTCGGGCTTACCATGATGACGGGTTTGTTTGTCATCAGGCGCCGAAATATTTTGCCTTAATCTTACTTATCTTAATGTATTATCAGGCTTACCCTGGCAATGGTTTTTAGTCGCCAGGTGCCGAGCGTGTTTAGTCTAAATTATAATAAATGAAAAAAAAATATTTGATATGTATAAGCCGAATGGTTTTGCCTTAATCTATTGCCGAAATATGCTTGTGCTATTATTTAGCAACAGCGCTTATAAAATTTGCTTAATTGTAAGTTGCGTACTAAATGCAACTGTCTTACGTGCTGGAATTTCGATGGCGTGCAATGTGTAGGGGGGTATTGGGATTACGGGTGCCTACTAGGGCTTACCTGCGCCTTTGACTATCGAAATACGCGAGCATGCGTATAGTACCCAGGGACCTTCGCCCAATTTGCAGTGTGGTGTCGGTAATCCGAGTGACTACGCATGCAGATTGTGGTTTGGGCACTACGTTTCGTGCTCAACACGGGTCCTCCATTGGACTCGTACGTATAGTAGATTGGAATTACCTTGCGCCTAGGAGGAGTTACCCCTACCTATTGACCTCCCTTGCACATTGTCACCCATGTGTTTTGTGGGGTGCTCCCCTTAATAACTAGTTGTCGTCATTTATATTATTACTTAATAACTAGTAATTAATAAAGTTCCGGCTGCCTGCATTGCTTGGAGGGCAAACGCATCGCCGTTGTACTTGCCTGTGTTATCATCCTTCTTCCTTTGTTATTCATTGCTGTATTCATCATTGTTGGGTTGTGCCCACTATAACCCCTGTGAGGGCTCGCTGCTCTCCTCATTTAATGTCTCTGGCTGCCCGCTGCGTCACCATTTATGTGGGCACTGGACATCGTTCGGGAAAAATCGTCCGATAAAATAATATCATCCGGGAATTTGAGCGTCCGGGCATCCTCTTCGCCTATATTGGCATAGTTGGGTTTGCCCACTCGAACCCCTTTAGACAGCTCGCTGCATGCCTATTTAGTATCTCTGGCTGCCCGCTGCGTCACCATTTAATATCCCTGGTGACCCGCCGTCAGCCATTTATGTGGGCGCGGGTTCGAATGACCGCATTCATTCCATATATATTATTGATTATTTGTTAATTCATTCTTCATTTGTTTGGTTGTCTTCACCTTTGCCACGCGGGGCAAGGACTTGTCGGATCTAGGATTGATCCCGCTGAATCCTGAGATCCTTCTTCACTCCTGCGGGTAGGAGACTAACTCCCCGCCATAGAAGTTCTACTTACTTACATACTAAACTAGGAGTCTAGTCGTAATTTGGTCGTCCCTAGGGTCGTCTCCTGAGTCCGGTGTTGAGCTGGCTAACTCTCCCACCAGCCGTAGAAATTCTCCCCTGCAGGTCTGGCTTCGATGCCCGTAGCACATGGTGGGTGTAACTTTTCTTTGTCCCGGGGGCAGGCTAGGCCTTCCGGGACTCCGACGTTTGCCCGTGCTAGGTCATCGGCGCTTCGACCTTACGTAATTCGTCTGTTATTTAGTCTGGGTCATTAAGCCAACTGGGGTAGGGCTCATCATCGCCTTCCCCAGCTCTGCTCCTGTGTGGCGCCTCTGGCCTTCTGTTCACGCTGTCATAACCATTCAGCGTGTCATCAGATTCCTTTTGTGTTATATAAAAAATAGTGTGATTTGTAAATAATTTACTGTGTAATTATGTAAATTTTTAAGTGTTCTGGGGTTGTAGAATCTTCTAAATGCATGGACTACTTCAGGCCTTCTATGGCTACGTCGGACTTCCAGCTGTAATGCCTTGTTAATTTTCTTGGAGGCGTTAATAGGGTTTTATGGCGTTGGGTCCCCTGTTATTAGGATCCGGGGGTGTTATCTGCTGGATGGGCTCAAAGCATGGTAGGAGAGGGTTGTGCTTCGTTGGGCTCCATGTTAATGGTGGCCGGGGGCTGGTGATGCTATCAGGATGCTTTTACAGTGAGTGGACGGGGTAGGTACTTCCCGGGTTTGCAAAAATTTTAAAAATTTCATGCAGGAGTAATAATAATAATAACCCAGGTGTGTGGGTGGGATATTCCATGCATGTGGCTCGATATGAGGCGTATCCGCTCTCATTTATGGATAGGTATAGGTCGAGGTGTAATAATCCTATGTCCCTTGCAAGCGGGATTATTTATTAAAAAAGAATTGTTAATATAAATTAGGCCTCATCTCTTGCTTAGAGATGAGCATTACGCTTAATTGTCGTTTTTCCGACTCGCCCCTAATACTCGGGCGTAAGCATTGAGAGCCAGGGCGTAGTGAGCCCTCTCTTTAAACGCATGAAGTCTATCAACCCCGATGTATATTTTGGAATGTAGTGTAGCTGTTTTTATTGTGTCTGTATGTCTGTGTTGGCTAATGTTGTGAGTGACAAGTTTATGGAAGGAGAAAGGTGGTATAATGGTAGCCTGTAGGTGGTATATTGGCTATCTTGCTGGCACTATCCATCTCTGCTCCTGTCATCCTCACTTGGTCAATATCTGCTTTCTATCCGCTCCTTGTGATGGTGAAGTGCGGTGACGCTGTGACGTAACGGCCTAATCTGGTCTGTCATTTGTAATGTTAATGTAGCAAGTGATCGTAGTGTGACTGGTCATGTCCTGATCGCCTATGATGGTTTTGGGATTTAGAAAAAAAAAAGAGAAGTAGTTATTGGGGGGGGTTGTTCCTTCAGAGCACCTGTCTGTATTCGCCCCTGATTAGTGGTCGCGTGTGGCAGGAGGTGCCCATGGCTGTGGTTACTGAGGCTTGCGTGACTGTGGTTGCACTCCGCTGCGCATACTGGCGGGCGTGCCGTTATCGGCTAAGTCCTATCGTGTGTCGCGTGGCTGAGTGTCAGGTGGCGCTTGTGGCTTGTCAACATCTTTGTAGACATGTCTCTGTGGCCCTAAGATAAGTCCGGCCTATGGTATCTGTACATTGCTAAATGTTATGACTGTTGTAACAGCGTTGAATCCTGTGTCAATGTATGCCATTATTATTGGTTTGTTTTTGTGGTCATGTCTGCATTTCATGGTCACTTCCGTTATAACAAGAGTGTCTGCCGACAGCAGTGTTGCAATGCTTTCGGAATTCGCAAGTCAGTGTTTTTTCGTGTTTTGTTTTCATATCCTTGTATACGGGAAGTCTCTGACGTTACGTATGTCGGCTGCCGGAACGTGACTTTTGCCAATGTGCGAATGTTGTCATTGTTTGGGATTCCGGGAGGGCCAGTGTGCTAATCCGTCCCTTTTTTGCTTACCGATGTTGTGTGTACATTGTTTTCCGTAAGACCTCTGCCTTGTGTAACTATGTGTAAGCCATATCTAGGAAGTCTATTGTGGTCCCCGTGGAGGCCTAGGATTTTCGGTACGCCCTCTTATTGGGAATTCCTGGGTCGGCAATGCCGAGGTAGGCTGTTGTAGCGAGTACCTTGGAACGAATCTATGTTCCAGTATGTATGGTAAAGAATCTTCCTGTCACTATAAACGTGTATCTGACCCACTTATGTGCTTGTCTGGGGCCAATTTCAGTCTAATTGGGATTCTGGATATTTGTTTTCCACGGCGTCCGATTTTTACTGGGCATTCGGACCCGCGATCCCGTGTAATACACCGTGTTTTATGTCTGCGTTGTCTGTTGGGATTTGTGTGTCCTTAGTGTGGCTTTTGATTGTGTATTTCGTGCCAAAAATACCATTGGTTAGTTTGTTTTTGGCACGAAGGTAGTGTGTTAAATCGTGTGTGCGCGCTCGCCTTGTTCTAAGGTCCTGGTGCTACGATTTCTGTACCGTATATACCATGGCACACGTATCGTGTATTTAGGGCACGCGGATGAAAGTATGTTTTAGCGTGAGTGATTTGTGTCTTTTGTGAAGACCGTCGTACTTTTATTTTGGGAGTTATGGGGTTTTGAAATTAGCGTAAATGACTGTGTGTATTACAGCCAGTCTAGAACGCTCGTAGGTCGCCTGCAGCTGGCGAAGGTCGCACGACTATGTGTGAGTGTTATCGCTGACTCGGCAATGGTATTAAGTTACAAATGTGTAGGAAGGACTTTGCTTGCTAGATAGCTGGCCCATGTACCAGGCCAATGTGTGTATGTTTGCTAACACGTCTGCCTACTGTCTACATATACAGCGTGTCTTTGGGCTTCTCGTAATGGAAAAGAACTTTCCTGTAATTACATATTGTGTCCCCAAATTTTGTGTTATTGCAAGCGTGGGGAGAATATATCCCTGTTAGTGGTACTTAAATGCCTTTATGTATGTGTGTCTCCGGGCCGCTAGTCGCGTGTTTGGGGACTAGGTGTCGGAGGTGGTTTGATTAATTTGTGTATGTGAATTCCCGTTCTTTGTCCAGGATAATTATTCCTGGTGCCTTTTAGGCTTGTGTCTCCGGGACAGTTTTGCCAGTGTATTAACTGTTATGTGGCAATGTGAGTTGACTGTGTGCCTTCCGGAAATATGTGGGTTTTCCCAAAGTCTGGGATTTTCACCTTATGGTGTTTATGTTTAGTTTGCGCGCTGTTATGGGGGACGAGAAAACTTCATGTTATAGGCAGTGTAATATATAACGTGTACCTTAGGATCAGATATATACAGTCCAACTTGGATAATTCGCCTTTCACGGGATTAGTAGAAAAAAATCGCGTTATCCAAAATTCGGATTAAGAAAGAAAGAGTAGAGAAAATATATGTGACATTGACATAATGCTTCATGCTTACCATAGCAGGTTGCCAGACGGCGGTTCTTTGTAAAGATTGTATCGTGTCGGGGAAATCTACAATTTTTCAAAAATACTGTGAGATTCTTGACTGTTTCTCACGATTAGGGCTCTCGGCCATCACAAGAGATTCTAGCAAATTGTAGGAACGGTACCTAGAATAACTTAGTCATTTCTACTTAGAAAGACCCGCCTAAGCTCCATGCTGTGGTTTGTTGCTTAGGCTGTATTCGGGACCGTTCTTGCCGATCCTGAGCCGCGTGGCCCAACTGATTGGCTTCCGCTTGGCTTTGCACATTAAAAACTTTGAATTGTCCAAAATATGTCCTGAATTAACCACGATTATAATCCATTGATGACCTAAAAATGCTAGGGGCCAAGAAAAAACTAAGAAGAATTTTGAATTATACAATTTTGATTTAGCCATGTTCCACTGTATATACATGAACAATGTGCAGTTTTTGTCCGTGGGTCTCTGCGTGTCTACCGTTTACAGGGATGGAACCTGCCCTATGTGTGTCCATTGTAGTGTTTCCTTCATGTAAAAGAGCCTACCTGTATCTGTAATTGTGGTGCAAGTGACATTGGTGTATGTTGTATTCCTGGTGAAAGTTGTTATCCCCGTTCAAGCGTCCTTGCTCGGAAAGGTGAATATTTTCGCCCTGTCACTAAGGCGTAGGCCCCTGGAACCCACTGAGGTGCTTCTTTGCTATTTCCTGGAGGAGTTTGTAGCAAAGTAAGCCTGGGCCTACTTTCACCGTAGTGCCTGGATGTTGGCCTGAATGTGGTTGTGTCTGGGGGGCTGATTGCGCTCCACGCTACCCTAGCAGTGTTTATAGGGGTGTGTGTATTCCTGACTGCCCGGCCTCGTGGGGTAGGTAATAAGACCTTCCTTATACCCCGTGTACTGTGTGTCTGTGGCTGGTCAGTGTGCACAGGCGTGCGTTTTGCACTCTGATGGGCCGAAGGCAACACCCTCTTATGCATTTGCACCTGGGGTTCACATGCTGGTGCCCGCTTCCATCCTGGCAAACATGCCTTTTGAACTAGCGGTAAAGGCCGTGTAATTGCCTGTGCTTGCCCTGGCGATGTATTGGAGTGTAGTCTAACCGATTTCTGGCCTATGGCCACGGTAGACTCCCTGCCTTGTGTTTGCCTATGTGTGTAGGTTTGTGTGGGCTTAATGTGCTGTAGGGTGGGCTCTACGTCCCCAGCCCATGACATGTTTACCTCCCGTTTTCTCCCTGTGTTATTATGTGTGCCCGAGAATCCTGGCGTCAACTCCATCTCGTTCGTCCGTTCCGAGGGGGTTGGCGTAAGTTCTTCCCTTCGGTTTGGCAAAATTGCCTTCCGAACCGGCGCTGAGAGACGTGTGTTGATGTGACCTTGGCCCTGTAGTGTGTTGGAGTCCAACCTGGCCGTCTTCTGGACTGTGGCCACGACGAACTCCTTCCTCTGAGTGGCGGTACCGGAAATAGCCGCCCGAGTGTATTGCTTTACTTAGGGTCTTTGCATGCTATTTGTATGTGTATGTGGGGGTGTTCTGTTTCGTGTGTCCGCTCTGGGCGCGTGTAATCGTCGGATGTCCCTAGCTATTGCCATCTGTTTGGCTAACATGTAGATAATTACTATGGTCGTTCCGGCGTTCCATGCTATAGTGGTAGTTGTTGTTGTATCTAGGTCATACCAGTATTTGTGAAGTGCTGGTACTTGTAGGGGCTGTCTGTGGTGTTTGAAAGGTGTCTCCGTGACGTTAAATGTCGGAATGACCGATGACCAGTTGGCATTAAGTATCGCCGTTATGTTGTCATACAACAACGGCTTCGTTTGTAAAGGCTCAAAATCGTGTAGTTGTAATTGTATTTGTTTCGTCCATGCCGCCGGTAGCGTGTGGGTTATGGCGAGTTCCTTTACCATTTTTGCGTCACACGGAAACGCATGTGGTATTAGGATGTTCACGTCCTCTATGAGTTGGCAATCGCATGGGAGGTGTATCTCTAGAGCCCCTGGCGGTGATTTCGTGTTTTGGTATAATAGGGTTGTCCTTCCTTCTGGGCATTGGATACCCATTTCCGCCGTTGGGTTTGTGACCACAAATTTGTCCATATCAATCTGTGTGATAAGGGCTGCCTGCGATCCTTCGTCGCATCTGTATGCGCAGGATTCTAATATTTTGTCGGTTGGCGCGTTGTTGTAAAGATTGACGGCGCAAGCAGGCTGAATTGTGGCCACCTCTTGGAACCGCGGTATGTAACAGAGCGCATTAATCTACGTGATGCAGTCATGTAGTGCATTCCCTGTTAATACGCGAATATCGCGGCCATTAACCGCTAGCAACGTTGGTTCGTGTGTCAATGTGCACGTACCCCCTAGCCATATATATGGTATGGGGATGTATTCAAATAGGCTCCAACGCGCGTGTTCCTCGATTATGGGTATGTTAATTTTTATGTGTAGCCTGTCCGCATGATATATACCCGAGCATATTGGCTTCGTGTAGTACCAGCTTATTTGGTCGATAGAAGTGGCTAGCTGGTAATTATGTTTACCGAGTTTGTATTGGAGCCTTTTTAAATCCTCGCGCAGAATGTTTGTATTTATAGTGTTTTCTGGGATTTTGTGTTGTCTGCATGCCATCAAATCCTGCTGTTTGTTCATGCTCATGATGGCATTGTAAATACTTATGGCGTTTCCCATAGCCATCTGGGCCGTGGAAGCCAGTATACTGTCCTGTGCTTCTTTGCCTGCTCGGGTCGCATTCGCGAGTGTTTTTAATTGTTCACCGATTGTGGCAATGGAGTGTGTGTCCAATTGTTTAACTTGAGTGTGGTCACGGTGAGGTCCTTATGGTTCACATGTATCATTTTGCTTAAATTCTCTGTGTAGCTCGCAATTTGCTGCTGCGTCATTTGTAGCAACGCCGCAGCAATATTGTAGGAAGTTGCCTATAAATGTGAGCTCTCTCCTTCCCCTCCCCCGCGTGGTCTGCATGGGGGCGAGTGGCTCCTGGAGTTGTTCTGTATCGCCGTGTATGTTAAGTGTCTGTTCGATGGCCTCCCATAGTGAGTGTATTTGGGATTTGTGGCCGTTCTATGTTATGGATGACGATACCGGGATATATTCCTGTTTTACCGGTACTTCGTAAGTGATGGGTATGTTGCCCTGATAGACCGTCTGTCCCCGTATGTGCTTCCAATTTTTACCCTCGGCCCTTTTGGGGTTTGCTCTAGGGCGTTTGTGAGTATCCCGCTAACCATGAGGGTGAGTAATAATGTAAACGTGCTCGTATGCCTCATTGTGTCCGTGGTGTGCGTACTGTGCATATATATGGCTTTTATTGTGTATGAGATTTCTGATTCTTTCTTAGGGGGTCGGTGTGGGGTTGGTTTGAAAAAAAAAATCCCTGGCGTAGCTAGGGTGAAGGGGAAATAATGCCTTCTGTTAAAAAAAAATTCAACTTTTCTCTTGGCTGTGTGCGGTAGGGGTCGTTTCTACCACGAGGGCTCGTTGTATGAGTCCTACCCTTACTGTGCGTGGTAGCAGCGCCTCCACCAATATGTTTTAGATCCCTTAGTTGGGGGGTAGTTAGGACTAAAACACTTGTGTTATTGTACTGATTTGGAAGGTGGTTCCTAGGTGAGGGTAGCTGCCCGTAGCTGGGTGAGCTTACCAGTGTAGTGTGTTGTTTAGCACTTAAACGCTAATGGGTGTTCCTGCAAAGACGCAAGTGTCGATTAGGGGATGGACCTATAAATGCAGGCTGCTATACCGGCCTGCCAGCTGGATGGAATGAGTAATGCAGTAGGCGTGCTTATGTCAGCGACTCGGCGTTATGTAGACGAGTCGCGTGCGGGAAGCACAATGAAGTCTGACCAAGCACTTACTGGCTACTATGGTCACGGTCAATCGTGACGAGAGTCAGGAAGGGTATGAGGATGTAAAGAGGCGTGTAATTATCAAGACAAGTGTACCTTACTGACCATGTGTTTATTGGTCAGTGAGTGTGAAATTGTAGGTCCCTTTCAGGGGAATGTAAGTAATGATACAAGTTGAGTGTGCAAGATTGTGGATGGGTGTTTACAAAGTAAAGGATTTCTGAACACTTGCTGAATCTCACCTGATGATGCAACTGGAACAGATGACGGCTAGGGCCTTCGGCGACACACACTGTATGACAGATAATGCCCCACAAAGGCCTTCCTTCTTATAGTTCCTGGCGTTGCTTACTCAGCATTCCGTTGACGTAGCTGCCCCAGGTAGCTGGTGTGTGGATGTTTATGTTATGTGTTGCAAGTAGTTGGCCAACCTCCCAAGTTGGGTGATCGCCTCTTGCCGTGTAAAGGTACTGTTCTGGTCTTATGATGTTGCCAGTTGGGGTGGTTTTAGTAGAAGATGGGGGGTGGCTTTCAGGGGGTACAGCCCCCCGGGCCTGTACAATACGTTGCTTCTAACAGTAAAACATTCAATTTGACAGAGGTTGAAAAACTTATTGTCGAAGGGATTGTGTTTCTTGTGCATTGAAACTTGCTCTACAGGAAATATAAATAGCTAAATATCACGGAAACAATCACGTGTTGTCGTTTCGCTTTGAACATTTTTGCTTTATGATACGTGTTCGTAATATTGCTGTTGCTATTCATTACAATATTTTATGCCTCTCCTCAATTTGACGGGCTATTATTTTATTTTACATGGTGCACCGAACAGTTTTAAGCATTGCTTTGTTTAGGATTTTTGAAAACCATGAGGAAAGGAGTGGGAGAGTGGAAGTACACACGTGGTGGCCAGCTTCCCTGCGGTCGGTCTGGATAAGTAGGGTAAAAATACTCAATAACACGCGTTTGATATGGAACACTTTTTATTTTTCGGTTATAATCGGTAAATGTGGACGGTAAAATATGACAGTGTTATTTTTAATTGTATATATGTAAAACTGTGCGATACACGTGATCTAATTTGTAATGGTGGTTGGTAGGGAAATGAACCAGGGAGCGGGGAAGGATACCTGACTGATGAAGCTTGGCTGTCGTGGTACGGCTTGGCTCGGCATAACAGTGAACAACCCGTCCTTTCGTCAGTGTGTCTAGTGGTGAGTGGTCCAACCCGCTCCTGTTGACCGTATTTATTTGGTATCGTCACCTTTCGGCTTTTGCTATTTGCATCTTTTGGAGAGTGATGTAAACTTATATCCGCAGCCCTCTTATACATCGACTTACAGCCGTGAACTGAGCAATATACTTTGCCTTTACTCATTTTGCACTCTATCAACGAGTAAAACTTATTACTTATGTATAAAGACACGAAGAATTTACCACGATACAAGGAACCATAATACAAACAGTCACCACGTGACAAATGTACTCTACTTGGTAAGTTTCTCATTATTACCGCTAGATGTCATAATCAGATAGCTGGAGTTGCCAATAACAATTGATGTTTTTTTCTTGTAAATAGCATTTTACTAGCTTTTCATATAGGATAGTTGATGTAAAAAGTGACTTAGAGTAATTATTGCTACATTGTATCAATAAATAGGCTAATTTATAAAATAATAAAAAAGTGATATTGTTTCAAATGCTTTATTTATCGTAGAAGTACAATGTGAATGTAATAATATCATCATGTACGTCATACCACAAAGCATCCCCATCCCCCAACATTTTAGCTTAAGATGAGTCATCATGCAGCGTCGTTTCACTTCGCTGCACGTTTGATACATTGAAAAATGGCTGCAGTCATAACAAGATAAACTCTTGCTTTCATCTGAATTTTCTTGAAGGCGTTGTTGTATACGAGTGTACGACTGAATATCAATTTGGAACTCGTGTAGTATACGTTGCCCGGCGCCATTAAACCCGAAAAATTTATTATAGAAATGGCCAATGTTACTAATATACAGGAGTTGAATATTTTATCGATAGAGTGTGTTTCAGAGTGCCAACATTATTGTTTCCAGACCAATATTTTCATCCAGACTAATGGTTTTCGCCCAGGCAAATCAAGGTTAGGTAGCGCGGCCCTGCACGTTAGGCTAATATAAACACCCCTGGTTTATGTCACGCACATTGGGGGTAGTCACGCATCATTACTCTTTATCCAGGCCAATGGTTTTGCCTAGTAGTAAAATCAGTACGGTAAGTTGGCAGCAAACATGACGAGTTGCTTTTTGATAAGTTTATTACTTGAAAGTTAATGTTGACAATTTCCTTATTTTGGAAGTGTTTATGCGGGGTTTGTCAATGGCAAATGGCTTTAATAATGTGGCAGAGTAATTACAAACCATTTTCAGAGCGCTACTAAGTAAAATAACGCACTTTCAAAACGGCCAACGGGTACTACACGAGAGCCATCCATTTTGATAAGTAGGATCAAGCCTAGAAAGGCGTAGCATTGCTTTGAAGTTCATAATCATACGAGTATTCAATTGATGATTAAATTTCTTTGGTTATGGACTATGGAGGAAAACCCATTCTCCATAAGAAGACTCAGATTTGTGAAAATAATTTACATATAGTACGTAGTTATGAAAGAAATACAGCATTTTTTTTCCTTAGTTCTACAAACATTACTATAATTTTGTTGGTGTACATACCCCAGTATGGTAACATATCTGTACTTGGCAGAGTGACAGAAAATTCTATTAGGTTTCTCATGAAAAATAATAGGCTACGGATACCAGCCTATTTTCTTTCACTCGGGTGCATTCTAACTAGGTACGCAAATTGTATACTGTATATGAACTAGTAGGCTAATGTATGTTAGAGAGAACTTGTTGATTATAATCTACTGTAGGCCTATACTTGGGGGCGTGGTGGCGCAGCGACAAGCTGTTGGCCTCTCACCAAGGTGGACCAGGTTCGATTCCTGGTCAATGCATGCAAGATTTTTTTAAAGTGCAATGCCATGTCCTGTGGTTCGGATTCAATGTAAAAAGACGGTCCCGTGGCTCATGATTGCGAGATTAATGGTCACGTAAAACTACAAGTTTCCTTCATTTACTATATATTGTTTAACTAGTGATTTGGTTCTTCTAGTCTAATTTCTACAATGGACACAGTCTAGGTCCAGGGACACCAAGAGGGAGGGACAAGGGGGGCAAATGCATAGGGGTCCGTATGCAATGAGGGCCCATTAGTGGTGCACGTTAGTTTCAGTTTATTGTAGCTACTTTTGTATTATGTAAGATGTTAATAGTTTAAATTAAACTTTTAATTCATCTATCAATACGGATATCAACAAGCATTTGTACTATCAATGGCAAATGTATTTAAAGTATAATAACAATGAAGGAAGTTCTTAATTTTAGTGATTGTTAATCTCGTAAACTGAGCCATGGAAACTCCTTTTTACGTGGAATTCGAACCACAGACATGGCATTTCACTTTGAAAATCTTGCATGCATTGACCGGGAATTGATTCCGGTCTGCTGTGGTGAGAGGACAACAGTTTGACCGCTGCGCCACCACGCCCCAGTCTAATAACACTTTGCATCATTAGGACGGGGGGCTGGTGGTGGGGACCTACGTTTTAAGGAGTGTAATATTAAGGTCACCTACATCTGTTGACATACAATTATGTTATACTGTAGAAGGAAGAGTTTAGACTCCTCAAAAAATTAGGGTAGAGGGCACGGCTGTGCAATGGATGAGGCAAAGTAGTGCTAGCGAGAAATTTACGTATGCCGGCGAAGCACTGCCCTGCCCATTTCTGAGCAGTGCACCGTTAAATCGCATGAGTACTGCCCATGGTACTGCAGTGCGTTTCGTACTGAGCACACAGCCTGGCCACTAGGCGCACTACAGCCAGCATTTTGTCATATGCATGTGGTCCGCTGTGCTCATAACGACTTTTGTGAATGGGGAGGACAGTAATAGCGTAGTGGGAGAAAAACACCGAAGACATATAAAACATTTTTGGACGTACATGGACCTGATCTGCAACAAGGTTACATGAATTTGCTTAATTATCTGAGTGATGCAGCAGGTAAGCTATAGTGAAATATAATAATCCTAAAAATGAAATCAAGCCTATTGGAACCATGGATGTGGCAGTAACAGGGGCCAGAATGGAATCAGGGGAGTTAAAATGCATTAAATTTGTTGACGTAATGTCACAAACCAGCAAACTCATGTTAACGTGCATGCACAGTCTACTCTGAGATCATTAGCGACATGCACTGGCTCCTGGTGTAGCCTATGAGACTACATGATTATAGGCCTACATTTCCTCTAGCAGCATATCAGTAGGTTAATTAAGAATTATTTGTAAGAAGTCGAGAGCTTGTTCATCCCATTTTTAGATCCAACTAGCAGAAGTACTCGTTCTTCGAACGGTGTTCGGTGTTAACACCAGACATTATAATAATAATAATGTTATTGGTGTTACGTCCCTTTTAAGTACTGTTGCTTTTAGAGACGCACCAGACATTATCAATTGAGCTACTGTTGCAATGGTTAGCGGCTTGTCATTCCTTCATAAGTTTATCAAAACGAAGTTAGTTTTCTGGGAATATCACACACACTGTTAATTTAAGGGCCTTATAATGTGGTTTTCGGAGACCCTTTATAGACTCGCGAATTTTGTGTCTCACATTGAGAAGTGCAACATATGCTTTGGTCGTCCTTCTAGGATAATTTTTATATTTCGCCTATTTTAGCATGTATTTTGAGAAGTTTTTCCCTATATCCACCCTTCCACTCTATGAAATGAACGGTGAAGAGCTTTATAAATGATTGGTGTATTGACTCATGTTTACCATACCTAATTTTACGATGCACCAAGCACCCGAACATGAGTTATAGGCGTACATAAGGATACACAAAAAGACAGACAGACAGACAATACTATTGTCTACAACATATCACCCAGAAATCCAAATATGGGTATATCTACCACACAGTATCAAAGAAAATCATCCTTACGATGAACCCATATGTCGACAAAAAAAAAAAAAGATTAGTTGAAATGTGCTCTCAAACTAAATTCACCTGACGTGTACTTCCTGACATGAAATAGAATTGAAAGCCTTGTAGATGAAACGCAATACACGTCACATAAAAACTGACCCTCTACGTTGTGTTGGGTCCCCATACACAGGAAGACCTCTTTCATAAATTATAAAAGCTTGTGGTGCATGAACATTCAGGTTCTTTTGTCTCAAATGGCCCAAATTCCTAAAAGCCGCAAAAAATGCTGATTCAATTCAGGAATTTTTGAAAATAATGTTGTTTGGAGATATAATAGACCTTCTGCACTATATGTCGCACGTGAAAATTGCATGAAAAAATCCTAGGTTACCCCTTGACCCCCTTAATTGCATTGATGATTTATACAGTCTACGTTGATTCCGTGATAACCTTATATTTGCAAACTTTCACAGAAATGTAATAAATGTAATAAATTGCTTCTTACTGAAATAGATGGAAAGTTGGATGCCACCCCTTGAGATAATGTTGTCATGGTTACCGATTTGCATTCCTTCATTAGTTTGTTAAAATTAATTTAATTAGTTTTCTGGGAATGTTTCAGAAACTGTTGGTTTAAGAGCCTTATAATGTAGATTTCGAGGACCCTCGAGTTTTATTCCTGGCACCGAGGAGCTTTGTCTCGTCGTTGTACGCCATAATATAATACTAATAATAATAATATAACATAGGGATAGGAATATAATAGACCGGCCATACCACACGCGCAGATGTAAATCACGTGAAAAAAATCTAGACTACCCCTTGACCCCCTTAAGCGCATTTTACGTATTGATGAAATTTACAACTTAATTTGGTTCCATAATAACCATCTAACCGTTTGCAAACTTTCACACTAATGTAATTAATGGAATTGTATTGCGTCTTACAGCAATAGATGGATCTCTGAGAATCTGTTGCCATGGTTATCGGCTTGCATTCGTTCATAGTTTATTAAATTAAATTAGTTTTCTGGGAATATGTCAAAAACGGTTGGACGTAGGACCTTAAAATGTGCTTTTAGGGCCCCCGAGTTTTGTCTCTCACATTGAGGGGCTGAAATTGAGCTTTGTCTCGTCCTTCTACTCCTATTTCGGCATGTATTTTAAGGGGGTATGCCCCCTTTTATGAGAGGTATAGAGAAGAGTTACATCAATGATTAGTGTCGTTCTTCTGATGGATATCTGTACCAAATTTTACGTTGATACACCCAGCCGTTCTCGAATTATAAGGGAACAAAGTTGTCCACAGACAATCAAGCAAACAGACAGACAGACCAAAACTATATTTTCGCGCGCATCTATCATAAAACAGTCTGAAACGTGTAAATAACTCAAATTTCCGTAGAAATTCAGAAAAAAAGACAAATTTCCTTTCTTATATATGTAGAGATATACTGCACCGCTCGGTGTGACCGTGTTTTATTGCACAAATTTAGGTTTTACTCGCTAACCGTCGGAGATACACGAAAAGCGATAACAACCTTTTGGATAGAAAATTAAATGCTAAAGCTCGTGTATACCATCAAAAGTTTGCTATTTCTTAGCGTTCTCTTTTTATTTGAAATGGAAATATGAAATTTTGAAACCAAAGGGTGTAGTGACGTCACAAAGGTAGGTTTTACTCGCTAACCGTTGGAGATACACGAAAAGTGATAAGAACTTTTCGGATAGAAAATTAAATTATGAAGCTCGTATGTGCCATCAAAAGTTTGCTATTTCCTACCGTTCTCTTTTTATTTGATATGGAAATATGAAATTTTGAAACCAAAGGGTGTAGTGACGTCACTAAAATGGTCGCCATTTCTTAATAGTGCAAAATATCGAAATTAAAAGTATCCTATATGTAAACCTGGTATTTCAGCTACATCCATGCAAAATTTCATTTAAATCGGACCAGTGATTCTTGCGTTATTGAGTAACAGACAGACAGACAGACAGAAAGACAGACACACACCATCTCATTTTTATATATTAGTATGATGATGAAAATATGAAATTTTTAAACCAAAGGGTGTAGTGACGTCACAAATGTAGGTTTAACTCGCTAACCGTTGGATATACACGAAATGTGATGAGGAAATTTCGGATAGAAAATTAAATTTTAAAGCTCGTAGTGCCATCAAAAGGTTGCTATATCTTAGCGTTCTCTTTTTATTTGAAATGGAAATATGAAAATAGTCGCCATTTTTCAATAGTGCAAAATATCGTAATCAAAGTATCCTATATGTAAACCTGATAAATCAGCTACATCCATGCAAAATTTAATTTAAATCGGACCAGTGGTTCTTGCATTATTGAGTAACAGACAGACAGACAGACAGACAGAAAGACACACACCATCTCATTTTTATTATTATATATTAGTATGATGATGAAAATATGAAATTTTTAAACCAAAGGGTGTAGTGACGTCACAAATGTAGGTTTTACTCGCTAACCGTTGGAGATACACGAAAAGTGATAAGGACATTTCGGATAGAAAATTAAATTTTAAAGCTCGTAGTGCCATCAAAAGGTTGCTATATCTTAGCGTTCTCTTTTTATTTGAAATGGAAATATGAAAATAGTCGCCATTTTTCAATAGTGCAAAATATCGTAATCAAAAGTATCCTATATGTAAACCTGGTAAATCAGCTACATCCATGCAAAATTTCATTTAAATCGGACCAGTGGTTCTTGCGTTATTGAGTAACAGACAGACAGAAAGACACACACCATCTCATTTTTATTATTATATATTAGTATGATGATGAAAATATGAAATTTTTAAACCAAAGGGTGTAGTGACGTCACAAATGTAGGTTTTACTCGCTAACCGTTGGAGATACACGAAAAGTGATAACTACATTTCGGATAGAAAATTAAATTTTAAAGCTCGTAGTGCCATCAAAAGGTTGCTATATCTTAGCGTTCTCTTTTTATTTGAAATGGAAATATGAAAATAGTCGCCATTTTTCAATAGTGCAAAATATCGTAATCAAAGTATCCTATATGTAAACCTAATAAATCAGCTACATCCATGCAAAATTTCATTTAAATCGGACCAGTGGTTCTTGCGTTATTGAGTAACAGACAGACAGACAGACAGAAAGACACACACCATCTCATTTTTATATATTAGTATGATGATGATGAAAATATGAAATTTTTAAACCAAAGGGTGTAGTGACGTCACAAATGTAGGTTTTACTCGCTAACCGCTGGAGATACACGAAAAGTGATAAGGACATTTCGGATAGAAAATTAAATTTTAAAGCTCGTAGTGCCATCAAAAGGTTGCTATATCTTAGCGTTCTCGTTTTATTTGAAATGGAAATATGAAAAAAGTCGCCATTTTTCAATAGTGCAAAATATCGTAATCAAAAGTATCCTATATGTAAACCTGGAAAATCAGCTACATCCATGCAAAATTTAATTTAAATCGGACCAGTGGTTCTTGCGTTATTGAGTAACAGACAGACAGACAGACAGAAAGACACACACCATCTCATTTTTATATATTAGTATGATGATGAAAATATGAAATTTTTAAACCAAAGGGTGTAGTGACGTCACAAATGTAGGTTTTACTCGCTAACCGTTGGAGATACACGAAAAGTGATCAGGACATTTCGGATAGAAAATTAAATTTTAAAGCTCGTAGTGCCATCAAAAGGTTGCTATATCTTAGCGTTCTCTTTTTATTTGAAATGGAAATATGAAAATAGTCGCCATTTTTCAATAGTGCAAAATATCGTAATCAGAAGTATCCTATATGTAAACCTGGTAAATCAGCTACATCCATGCAAAATTTCATTTAAATCGGACCAGTGGTTCTTGCGTTATTGAGTAACAGACAGACAGAAAGACACACACCATCTCATTTTTATTATTATATATTAGTATGATGATGAAAATATGAAATTTTTAAACCAAAGGGTGTAGTGACGTCACAAATGTAGGTTTTACTCGCTAACCGCTGGAGATACACGAAAAGTGATAAGGACATTTCGGATAGAAAATTAAATTTTAAAGCTCGTAGTGCCATCAAAAGGTTGCTATATCTTAGCGTTCTCTTTTTATTTGAAATGGAAATATGAAAATAGTCGCCATTTTTCAATAGTGCAAAATATCGTAATCAAGAGTATCCCATATGTAAACCTTAAAAATTAGCTACATCCATGCAAAATGTAATTTAAATCGGACCAGTGGTTCTTGCGTTATTGAGTAACAGACAGACAGACAGAAAGACACACACCATCTCATTTTTATTATTATATATTAGTATGATGATGAAAATATGAAATTTTTAAACCAAAGGGTGTAGTGACGTCACAAATGTAGGTTTTACTCGCTAACCGCTGGAGATACACGAAAAGTGATAAGGACATTTCGGATAGAAAATTAAATTTTAAAGCTCGTAGTGCCATCAAAAGGTTGCTATATCTTAGCGTTCTCTTTTTATTTGAAATGGAAATATGAAAATAGTCGCCATTTTTCAATAGTGCAAAATATCGTAATCAAGAGTATCCCATATGTAAACCTTGTAAATTAGCTACATCCATGCAAAATGTAATTTAAATCGGACCAGTGGTTCTTGCGTTATTGAGTAACAGACAGACAGACAGAAAGAGACACACCATCTCATTTTTATTATTATATATTAGTATGATGATG
Source organism: Meconema thalassinum (assembly GCA_946902985.2). Lineage (NCBI taxonomy): Eukaryota > Metazoa > Arthropoda > Insecta > Orthoptera > Tettigoniidae > Meconema > Meconema thalassinum. The sequence continues at coordinate 744,812 of CAMPQE020000011.1, read as the reverse complement.
AAAATATGAAATTTTTAAACCAAAGGGTGTAGTGACGTCACAAATGTAGGTTTTACTCGCTAACCGTTGGAGATACACGAAAAGTGATAAGGACATTTCGGATAGAAAATTAAATTTCAAAGCTCGTAGTGCCATCAAAAAGTTGCTATATCTTAGCGTTCTCTTTTTATTTGAAATGGAAATATGAAAATAGTCGCCATTTTTCAATAGTGCAAAATATCGTAATCAAAGTATCCTATATGTAAACCTGATAAATCAGCTACATCCTTGCAAAATTTCATTTAAATCGGACCAGTGGTTCTTGCGTTATTGAGTAACAGACAGACAGACAGAAAGACACACACCATCTCATTTTTATATATTAGTATGATGATGAAAATATGAAATTTTTAAACCAAAGGGTGTAGTGACGTCACAAATGTAGGTTTTACTCGCTAACCGCTGGAGATACACGAAAAGTGATAAGGACATTTCGGATAGAAAATTAAATTTTAAAGCTCGTAGTGCCATCAAAAGGTTGCTATATCTTAGCGTTCTCTTTTTATTTGAAATGGAAATATGAAAATAGTCGCCATTTTTCAATAGTGCAAAATATCGTAATCAAGAGTATCCCATATGTAAACCTTAAAAATTAGCTACATCCATGCAAAATGTAATTTAAATCGGACCAGTGGTTCTTGCGTTATTGAGTAACAGACAGACAGACAGACAGAAAGACACACACCATCTCATTTTTATTATTATATATTAGTATGATGATGAAAATATGAAATTTTTTAACCAAAGGGTGTAGTGACGTCACAAATGTAGGTTTTACTCGCTAACCGCTGGAGATACACGAAAAGTGATAAGGACATTTCGGATAGAAAATTAAATTTTAAAGCTCGTAGTGCCATCAAAAGGTTGCTATATCTTAGCGTTCTCTTTTTATTTGAAATGGAAATATGAAAATAGTCGCCATTTTTCAATAGTGCAAAATATCGTAATCAAGAGTATCCCATATGTAAACCTTGTAAATTAGCTACATCCATGCAAAATGTAATTTAAATCGGACCAGTGGTTCTTGCGTTATTGAGTAACAGACAGACAGACAGAAAGAGACACACCATCTCATTTTTATTATTATATATTAGTATGATGATGAAAATATGAAATTTTTAAACCAAAGGGTGTAGTGACGTCACAAATGTAGGTTTTACTCGCTAACCGTTGGAGATACACGAAAAGTGATAAGGACATTTCGGATAGAAAATTAAATTTCAAAGCTCGTAGTGCCATCAAAAGGTTGCTATATCTTAGCGTTCTCTTTTTATTTGAAATGGAAATATGAAAATAGTCGCCATTTTTCAATAGTGCAAAATATCGTAATCAAAGTATCCTATATGTAAACCTGATAAATCAGCTACATCCTTGCAAAATTTCATTTAAATCGGACCAGTGGTTCTTGCGTTATTGAGTAACAGACAGACAGACAGAAAGACACACACCATCTCATTTTTATATATTAGTATGATGATGAAAATATGAAATTTTTAAACCAAAGGGTGTAGTGACGTCACAAATGTAGGTTTTACTCGCTAACCGCTGGAGATACACGAAAAGTGATAAGGACATTTCGGATAGAAAATTAAATTTTAAAGCTCGTAGTGCCATCAAAAGGTTGCTATATCTTAGCGTTCTCTTTTTATTTGAAATGGAAATATGAAAATAGTCGCCATTTTTCAATAGTGCAAAATATCGTAATCAAGAGTATCCCATATGTAAACCTTAAAAATTAGCTACATCCATGCAAAATGTAATTTAAATCGGACCAGTGGTTCTTGCGTTATTGAGTAACAGACAGACAGACAGACAGAAAGACACACACCATCTCATTTTTATTATTATATATTAGTATGATGATGAAAATATGAAATTTTTAAACCAAAGGGTGTAGTGACGTCACAAATGTAGGTTTTACTCGCTAACCGCTGGAGATACACGAAAAGTGATAAGGACATTTCGGATAGAAAATTAAATTTTAAAGCTCGTAGTGCCATCAAAAGGTTGCTATATCTTAGCGTTCTCTTTTTATTTGAAATGGAAATATGAAAATAGTCGCCATTTTTCAATAGTGCAAAATATCGTAATCAAGAGTATCCCATATGTAAACCTTGTAAATTAGCTACATCCATGCAAAATGTAATTTAAATCGGACCAGTGGTTCTTGCGTTATTGAGTAACAGACAGACAGACAGAAAGAGACACACCATCTCATTTTTATTATTATATATTAGTATGATGATGAAAATATGAAATTTTTAAACCAAAGGGTGTAGTGACGTCACAAATGTAGGTTTTACTCGCTAACCGTTGGAGATACACGAAAAGTGATAAGGACATTTCGGATAGAAAATTAAATTTCAAAGCTCGTAGTGCCATCAAAAAGTTGCTATATCTTAGCGTTCTCTTTTTATTTGAAATGGAAATATGAAAATAGTCGCCATTTTTCAATAGTGCAAAATATCGTAATCAAAGTATCCTATATGTAAACCTGATAAATCAGCTACATCCTTGCAAAATTTCATTTAAATCGGACCAGTGGTTCTTGCGTTATTGAGTAACAGACAGACAGACAGAAAGACACACACCATCTCATTTTTATATATTAGTATGATGATGAAAATATGAAATTTTTAAACCAAAGGGTGTAGTGACGTCACAAATGTAGGTTTTACTCGCTAACCGCTGGAGATACACGAAAAGTGATAAGGACATTTCGGATAGAAAATTAAATTTTAAAGCTCGTAGTGCCATCAAAAGGTTGCTATATCTTAGCGTTCTCTTTTTATTTGAAATGGAAATATGAAAATAGTCGCCATTTTTCAATAGTGCAAAATATCGTAATCAAGAGTATCCCATATGTAAACCTTAAAAATTAGCTACATCCATGCAAAATGTAATTTAAATCGGACCAGTGGTTCTTGCGTTATTGAGTAACAGACAGACAGACAGACAGAAAGACACACACCATCTCATTTTTATTATTATATATTAGTATGATGATGAAAATATGAAATTTTTTAACCAAAGGGTGTAGTGACGTCACAAATGTAGGTTTTACTCGCTAACCGCTGGAGATACACGAAAAGTGATAAGGACATTTCGGATAGAAAATTAAATTTTAAAGCTCGTAGTGCCATCAAAAGGTTGCTATATCTTAGCGTTCTCTTTTTATTTGAAATGGAAATATGAAAATAGTCGCCATTTTTCAATAGTGCAAAATATCGTAATCAAGAGTATCCCATATGTAAACCTTGTAAATTAGCTACATCCATGCAAAATGTAATTTAAATCGGACCAGTGGTTCTTGCGTTATTGAGTAACAGACAGACAGACAGAAAGAGACACACCATCTCATTTTTATTATTATATATTAGTATGATGATGAAAATATGAAATTTTTAAACCAAAGGGTGTAGTGACGTCACAAATGTAGGTTTTACTCGCTAACCGTTGGAGATACACGAAAAGTGATAAGGACATTTCGGATAGAAAATTAAATTTCAAAGCTCGTAGTGCCATCAAAAGGTTGCTATATCTTAGCGTTCTCTTTTTATTTGAAATGGAAATATGAAAATAGTCGCCATTTTTCAATAGTGCAAAATATCGTAATCAAAGTATCCTATATGTAAACCTGATAAATCAGCTACATCCTTGCAAAATTTCATTTAAATCGGACCAGTGGTTCTTGCGTTATTGAGTAACAGACAGACAGACAGAAAGACACACACCATCTCATTTTTATATATTAGTATGATGATGAAAATATGAAATTTTTAAACCAAAGGGTGTAGTGACGTCACAAATGTAGGTTTTACTCGCTAACCGCTGGAGATACACGAAAAGTGATAAGGACATTTCGGATAGAAAATTAAATTTTAAAGCTCGTAGTGCCATCAAAAGGTTGCTATATCTTAGCGTTCTCTTTTTATTTGAAATGGAAATATGAAAATAGTCGCCATTTTTCAATAGTGCAAAATATCGTAATCAAGAGTATCCCATATGTAAACCTTAAAAATTAGCTACATCCATGCAAAATGTAATTTAAATCGGACCAGTGGTTCTTGCGTTATTGAGTAACAGACAGACAGACAGAAAGACACACACCATCTCATTTTTATATATTAGTATGATGATGAAAATATGAAATTTTTAAACCAAAGGGTGTAGTGACGTCACAAATGTAGGTTTTACTCGCTAACCGCTGGAGATACACGAAAAGTGATAAGGACATTTCGGATAGAAAATTAAATTTTAAAGCTCGTAGTGCCATCAAAAGGTTGCTATATCTTAGCGTTCTCTTTTTATTTGAAATGGAAATATGAAAATAGTCGCCATTTTTCAATAGTGCAAAATATCGTAATCAAGAGTATCCCATATGTAAACCTTAAAAATTAGCTACATCCATGCAAAATGTAATTTAAATCGGACCAGTGGTTCTTGCGTTATTGAGTAACAGACAGACAGACAGACAGAAAGACACACACCATCTCATTTTTATTATTATATATTAGTATGATGATGAAAATATGAAATTTTTAAACCAAAGGGTGTAGTGACGTCACAAATGTAGGTTTTACTCGCTAACCGCTGGAGATACACGAAAAGTGATAAGGACATTTCGGATAGAAAATTAAATTTTAAAGCTCGTAGTGCCATCAAAAGGTTGCTATATCTTAGCGTTCTCTTTTTATTTGAAATGGAAATATGAAAATAGTCGCCATTTTTCAATAGTGCAAAATATCGTAATCAAGAGTATCCCATATGTAAACCTTGTAAATTAGCTACATCCATGCAAAATGTAATTTAAATCGGACCAGTGGTTCTTGCGTTATTGAGTAACAGACAGACAGAAAGACACACACCATCTCATTTTTATTATTATACTAGCTGAAGTACCCGTTCTTCGAACGGTGTTCGGTGTTAACACCAGACATTATAATAATAATAATAATAATAACAATGTTATTGGTGTTACATCCCTTTTGAGTACTTTTGCTTTTAGAGACGCACCAGACATTATCAATTGAGCTACTGTTGCAATGGTTAGCGGCTTGTCATTCCTTCATAAGTTTATCAGAACGAAGTAAATTTTCTGGGAATATCACACACACTGTTAATTTAAGGGCCTTATAATGTGGTTTTCGGAGATCCTTTATAGACTCGCGAATTTTTTGTCTCACATTGAGAAGTGCAACATATGCTTTGGTCGTCCTTCTAGGATAATTTTTATATTTCGCCTATTTTAGCATGCATTTTGAGAAGTTTTTCCCTATATCCACCCTTCTACTGTATGAAAAGTACGGTGAAGAGTTTTATAAACGATTGGTGTATTGACTCATGTTTACCATACCTAATTTTATGATGCACCAAGCATCCGAACATGAGTTATAGGCGTACATAAGGATACACAGAAAGACCGACAGACAATTCTATTGTCTACAACATATCACCCAGAAATCCAAATATGGGTATATCTACCACACAGTATCAAAGAAAATCATCCTTACGATGAACCTGTATGTCGACAAAAAAAAAAAAGAAAAGAAAAAAGATTAGTTGAAATGTGCTCTCAAACTAAATTCACCTAACGTGTACTTCCTGACATGAAATAGAATTGAAAGTCTTGTAGATGAAACGCAATACACGTCACATAAAAACTGACCCTCTACGTTGTGTTGGGTCCCCATACACAGGAAGACCTCTATCATAAATTATAAAAGCTTGTGGTGCATGAAAATTCAGGTTCTTTAGTCTCAAATGGCCCAAATCCCTAAAAGTCGCAAAAAATGATGATTCAATTCAGGAATTTTTGAAAATAATGTTGTTGTTTGGAGATATAATAGACCTTCTGTACTATATGTCGAACGTGAAAATTGCATGAAAAAATCCTAGATTACCCCTTGACCCCCTTAATTGCATTGGTGAATTATACAGTCTACGTTGGTTCCGTGATAACCTTATATTTGCAAACTTTCACAGAAATGTAATAAATGTAATAAATTGCTTCTTACTGAAATAGATGGAAAGTTGGATGCCACCCCTTGAGATAATGTTGTCATGGTTACGGATTTGCATTCCTTCATTAGTTTGTTAAATTAAATTTAATTAGTTTTCCGGGAATGTTTCAGAAACTGTTGGTTTAAGAGCCTTATAATGTAGTTTTCGAGGACCCTAGAGTTTTATTTCTGGCACCGAGGGGCTTTGTCTCGTCGTTGTACGCCATAATATAATACTACTAATAATAATATAATATAGGGATAGGAATATAATAGACCTGCCATTCCACACCCGCAGGTGTAAATCGCGTGAAAAAAATTCTAGACTACCCCTTGACCCCCTTAAGCGCATTTTACATATTGATGAAATTTACAGCTTAATTTGGTTCCATAATAACCATCTAGCCGTTTGCAAACTTTCACACTAATGTAATTAATGGAATTGCATTGCGTCTTACAGCAATAGATGGACCTCTGAGAATCTGTTGCCATGGTTATCGGCTTGCATTCGTTCAGTAGTTTCTTAAATTAAATTAGTTTTTCTGGGAATATCTCAAAAACGGTTGGACGTAGGACCTTAAAATGTGTTTTAGGGCCCCCGAATGTTATCTCTCATATTGAGGGGCTGAAAATGGGCTTTGTCTCGTCCTTCTACTCCTATTTCAGCATGTATTTTAAGGGGGTATGCCCCCTTTTATGATAGGTACAGAGAAGAGATACATCAATGATTAGTCTCGTGCCTCTGATGGATATCTGTACCAAATTTTGCGTTGATACACCCAGCCGTTCTCGATTTATAAGGGAACAAAGTTGTCCACAATCAAACAAACAGACAGACAGACCAAAACATTATTTTCGCGCGCATCTATCATAAAACAGTCTGAAACGTGTAAATAACTCAAATTTCCGTAGAAATTCAGAAAAAAACAGACAAATTTTCTATTTATATATGTAGAGATATACTGCACGGCTCGGTGTTGACCGTGTTTTATTGCACAAATTTAGGATTTTCTCACTAACCGTTGGAGATACACGAAAAGTGTTAAGGACCTTTTGGATAGAAAATTGAATGTTAAAGCTCATGTATGCCATCAAAAGGTTGCTATTTCTTAGCGTTCTCTTTTTATTTGAAATTGAAATATCAAATTTTGAAACCAAAGGGTGTAGTGACGTCATAAATGTGGGTTTTACTCGCTAACCGTTGGAGATAAACGAAAAGTGAAGCTCGCATGCACCGTCAAAAGTTTGCTATTTCTTAGCGTTCTCTTTTTATTTGATAAGGAAATATGAAGTTTTGATTAAAGTGTGTAGTGACGTCACTAAAATGGTCGCCATTTTTAATAGTGCAAATTATCGAAATAAAATGTATCCTATATGTAAACCTGGTAAATCAGCTACATCCATGCAAAATTTCATTTAAATCGGACCAGTGGTTCTTGCGTTATTGAGTAGCACACAGACAGACAGAAAGACAGACACACACCATCCCATTTTTATATATTAGTATAGCAGAAGTACCCGTCCTTCGAACGGTGTTATATATTAACACCAGACATTATCAATTGAGCTACTGTTGCAATGGTTAGCGGTTTTTCATTCCTTCATAAGTTTATCAGAACGAAGTTAGTTTTCAGGGAATACCACACACACTGTTAATTTAAGGGCCTTAAAATGTGGTTTTCGGAGACCCCATTTATAGACTCGCGAATTTTGTGTCTCACATTGAGAAGCGCAACATACGCTTTGATCGTCCTTCTAGGATAATTTTTTATATTTCGCCTATTTTAGCATGTATTTTGAGAAGTTTATCCCTATATCCACCCTTCTACTGTTTGAAAAGTACGGTGAGGAGTTTTATAAATGATTGGTGTATTGACTCATGTTTACCATACCTAATTTTACGATGCACCACGCCTACGAACACTATTTATAGGCGTACATAAAGATACACAGAAAGACAGACAGACAATTCTATTGTCTACAACATATCACCCAGATATCCAAATATGGGTATATCTGCCATACAGTATCAAACAAAATCATCCTTACGATGAACCCGTATGTCGACAAAAGAAAGATTAGTTAAAATTTGCTCTCAAACTAAATTCACCTAACTTGTACTTCTTGACGTGAAATAGAATTGAAAGACTTGTAGACGAAACGCAATACACCTCACATTAAAAATGACCCTCTACGTTGTGTTAGGTCCACATACACAAGAAGACCTCTTTCATAAATTATAAAGGCTTGTGGTGCATGAAAATTCAGGTTCTTTGGTCTCAAATGGCCCAAATTCCTAAAAGCCGCAAAAAATGCTGATTCAATTCAGGAATTTTTGAAAATAATGTTGCTGTTTGGAGATATAAAGGATGATTGTAGTTTTACGTGACCATTAATCGCGAGATCATAAGCCACGGGACCTCCATTTTACGTGGAATCTGAACCACAGGGCATGGCATTTCACTTTGCAAATGTTTGGAGATATAATAGTCCTTCTGTACTATATGTTGCACGTGAAAATTGCATGAAAAAAATCTAGGTTACTCCTTGACCCCCTTAATTGCATTGATGAATTATACAGTCTACGTTGGTTCCGTAATAACCGTATAGCCATTTGCTAACTTTCACAGAAATGTAATGAATAGAGTGACATTACTTCTTACAGAAATAGATGGAAAGTTGGATGCCACCCTTTGAGGTAATGTTGTCATGGTTAGCGATTTCCATTCCTTCATTAGTTTTTTAAATTAAATTAGTTTTCTTGGAATATTTCAGATACTTTTGGTTTTAGGGTCTTATAATGTAGTTTTCGAGTACCCTTTAGGGCCCCCAAGTTTTGTTTCTGGCACCGAGAGGGCTTTGTCTCCTCGTTGTACGCCATAATATAATAATAATAATATAATATAGGGATAGGAATATAATAGACCTGCCGTACCACACCCGGAGGTGTAAATCGCGTGAAAAAAATCTCTTGTACCCCTTGACCCCCTTAAGCGCATTATACTGTACAGCCTCCCAGGGGTATGCACCCCTTGGAGTCCATCCCCCCGGCATCTGGCTAAATCCCCTAAATGGCAACCCTTGGAAAGCCGGCCCAACATCCATAAAACTTAGCAGGGACAGCTTGCCACTCTAAAAGCAGCCCAGTCCTTGCACAATGGTTACACATACCGACATACAATTAACTGGGCCAACACATTGCTGACAACATAGCGCCAGAGAGTATAAGAAGGCATCCTAATGAGGTCAAAGGGTCTCTCCATTGTCAGTGCTTCATCGAGACGGCCCGAGGCTACGCTGGTGTCAACCGAGGTGAGTCAGTCAATCGTGTTCAGAGTTCCTACTTATGTAACCTGTAACCCACAACTTGTATTACATTGTGAACATAATTTCATTCCCTACAAGGGACTCATACTCAGAACCACAGACCAATAAACACTTGGTCCACACTCTACACACGCTTTACTGTTTATACGCCTTTTTACATCCCAACGCCCTTCCTTATTCCCGTCACGGTAAGACGTGACAGACGGTAGCCCAATAGCGCTAACTCAGGTACCTTTGTGTTCCCCGAGCCGGCTCGGCTGCCAACCAGCAGCACGTGCCACTCGGCTGATACGAACAGAGTCAGTTACATAATAAGCAGTCAGCTGAGCTAAGCGACCAGCACAGCGACCCTGTGCAGTGGGTCCCATCCCTTCAAACACCACTACATTATTTATAGGAACGCCCCCTAGTTCCTAGCACACCACAACACTCTACACTGGTCAGCTTACCCTGACAAGGGGAGCTACCCTTTTAGGCACCACCTTATAAATTAGTACAACAACTCTCCCTTTTAGATCCACCCCCAAATAAGGGATCTAAAACACTGGTGGAGGCGGGGTACTACGCATAGAGAAAAGGACTCAACCAACGAGCCCTCGTAGTTAAAACGACCCCTTCCGTACCGCAAAAAGCCAAGCAAATAGTGAAATTTCTTCCCCCAGACAAAAAGCACCATTTTTTTTGTGTGCTCCAAACTAGCTACACAGGGGAAATTCTTAATAAACCAACCCCCTAGCCCCATACAGAATCAGAGAAATATAAGAATACACTGTCAAGCACGCACAGATTTTTTTTATTAGTATTCTTATTGTAGGCCCATACACTTCAGTCAGAATGGCACCTCATGCAGAGATTGCAAGCCATAGAGGCAATAGGGGTACGCCAATATTATTAACATTATTGTTCAGATGCCAGAGGCACATACAAAGCCGGCAAACACAAATACGGACACTCCAAACAAAAATCGGGGCAATACAGGGCAAACAGCCATACACTCCGTCAGAGGGTAGGACAGCGCGATTAAGATGCGTACATAAGCACTTGAATCACACACATGAACACCTCAATAGGTTCCATATACAAAGAAACAAAATATACCAACAATTAATCACCACACATGGTCCCGTAATAGATAATGCAACCCTCGAGAGAATGAGGGTGCACTACACAGGTTTACACGCCCAATACAGGGAGCTAATTCGCGTCCAAGCGCTTCTCCAACTAGCGGCCACAAAACAATACAGAGCACAGAAACATTAATACATTAATACAGTAATTTGCAAGCAGGCCATGAGCCTCAATAAGGCAGTACACCCAAATTTGGGACAAATACCGTGAGCTCCAAGCCAACAAGGCCATTTTTGAGTTCATGGTAGGGCCACCAGCCCACCCGAGAGAGGACATAAGCGTGGATACGCTGACTCGACAATTTGCGAGGATGTCCCTCTCGCCACGTACTGCCACAGAATGGAAGGAGTTCGCCGTGGCCACAGTCAAGAAGACGGCCAGGTTAGGCTCCAACTTACTACAAAATAAACCTAACACAAACACACGTCCTTCAGCTCCGGATCGGAAGGCAATTTTGCCAAACCGAGGGGCAGAGCCTAGAACAATCCCCTCGGAACAAAAGGACGAGAGGGAATCGAAGCTAGGGCCATTAAACACACATGATATAACAGAGGGACAACGGGACGTAACCACGTCGTGGGCAGACGACATAGAACCCGTCCCAGTGCACATAAAGCCTACATACACCCACACAGATAGGCTAGCGCAATGGCAGGAGTCTGCCGTGGCCACAGGCCGAAAAGCGGTCAGACTACACGCCACCACATTGCTAGGCCAGACACAAGCCATTAAGCGACCTTTACCGCCAGTTCAAAGGGCAAATTTGCCAGAACGAAGGCGAACACCGATATTAGTCCCTCAGGATGCACGACACACGCACGCACATTTTGACCGGGCATTACCACACAGTACACGGGGATTGGGAAAAGTGTTATTACCCATCCCACAAAACCACGCAGGCAAATATATACACACTCCCGTAAAATCTACTAGGGCAGCGTCAAGCACAATTAGGCCCTCGAATACAGGTACATTCAAACCTATCGACACGCGCTGCGGTGGAAGTAGGCCAAAGCTTACTTTGCTAGAAATTCCGCCGGAAGGTAGCAAAGGAACACCCCAGTGGATTCCAGAGGCCTATCATCTAATAACAGGGCAAAACCCTTCACCTTTCTGAGCACTGAAGCTCGAAAGAGGATAACGACTTCCACCAGAGCCACAGAAACAAACCAACATCGCTAACACCAACATTATAGGCCACATAAGTTCTTTCACACGGGGGCGATAAGAAAATGGTCCAACAAGTACATAATAAACATAAAATCGCATATTTTTCTTTCTTATTTTATGTATATACAGTGCAATATAGCCAAATTAGAAGGAACAATTCTAAATCCTTCTTGTTTTTTTTTCGAAACCATAGCATTTTTCTCTCAGGCCAGCAATGGTTATTGGGCGAAGTGGTTAACGCCATAACGTAAAGTCTCTAATATGCTAAGCCAAGTGGAGGCCAAGCAGGCTTCAGGCCGAAAAAGAGATATTTTGAACACAACTTAAGCATAAAATCACAGCATAAAGCTTAAGTGAGTCTTTCTAAGTAGAAATGACTAAACGTTCTATGTTAGGGTTCCACAGTTTGATAGAATCTCCTGTTGCGGGCGAAAGCCGTAAGTGTGGCAGGAATTAAGAATCTCAAACTAATTTCAAAAATTTGGTGAGGTGTGCTTTAACCAACTGAAAAGCCCAATTGCACACCGGGACGAGACACTGTCATTTTGGTGAGTTACAATTACTTTGAAGGGCAGGTTTGACTCCCATAGTGCACTGGCTTTGCTCCTGACGTGGATACAAGTGTATCAATTACGCCTTGCAATGGCCTTCCTAATGTGTACTAGACAGTGTCGGTAGATTCCCCTGAGACGTAACCAGATTACAGTAGTACTCACGTTACCAAAATTGTAAATACTACACTCAGGTCCGAAGCACATTTTTTTAAACATTTTTTATAGTGTTCACGACATAATTTTTAGAGACTATCGCCACCTGCTATTATTTTCTTTCAAAGTGCTCTCTTAATCCAGAGCGGGGCACAGCTCATTTTTTTTTATTATGACGCAGGCATTAGGCCCGATGAAAGAAAGGTGGCCAAGTTAAACAAATATATATATTTAATACATAGGTACACGTAAAGGCGGAAATACTGCCAAAAGGAAAGGAAGTAATCCCACGGGCAGGCGTGAAAAGAGGGCCAAGAAATAGCCCACTGACCGCGCCGGGATACGATCCTAACACCCCACAGAACTGTCCCGGAGACACGCGGGCATAATGACATTTCGTACCATTGGCGGGACATAATCGAACCACGGTACAGTAACACAAAATCTGGGGACGCAAATGTAGGCAATGGAAGGTTCTTCTACAAGTACGGCCAACGCATATGAGATTTCCGAAGTGAAATGCCATGGCCTGTGGTTTGGATTCCAAGTAAAACGGAAATCCCGTGGCTCATGATCTCCAGATACGGTCACGTTAAACCACAAATTCCCCTCTTTTCTGTCACAATGCGAAAAGCACTCATCACAGTCACAGAGAGTAAGCGATTAAAAACACATGTGCCGGACATACAGCGTTATCAAGACAAGTAACGAGCGTGCGCGCAGGACATTGTAATCCGATACCGCCATACTCAGCAATAACGCAGGCCTCAGTGATAACCTGCACGCTTACAGACAACAGCTCTCGGAGCAGAGCGCACGGCATCATTCACGCCCGATTTAGAGACCCTATATCTTCCAAAATTACACTACAAGGGGAAATCAAAAACATACAAACTCTACACAGGTATGCATGCTTTCATTTGCGCATTGCACATCCACGGGAACGTGCCATAATATATGCGGCACGGAAATGATCACACCAAGTCTTTACAGACAACCGGATTCGAACCCATGACCACACACAACACGCGCGTACCAAAAACTAACTATCCAATGGTATTTTTGGTACACGGAACACAAGCAAAAACCACACTGGGAAAGCCCCAAGCCCTGGAACACAACGCCAACATAAAACACAGAGAATGACATAAGGTCACGGGTCTGAGTTCCAGTAAAAATTTAGACACAAGGGGAAGCAGTTATCCAGGCTCCCAACCACACCGAAATTGGCCCATACAAGTGCATGAACAGGGAATACTACATTTCCTCCCACCAAAAGCCAGACATAAAATTTCGAATTACACCAGGCATAGAGGATACATTTCACAGACGAAGGTAGGAAAATTTCACAAGACACAAGTCTTAGGGAACAATGGCCACACGACGTCATTACCTAACTAGGACGAATTGCTACATTAGGCTAGGAATCCAAAACAATGACCACACTTGCATTCGTGCAGAAAGGCACATGCCAGCGGATGACAAACAGTAACTTCCCAGCCTGGCATTGCACATACCAACTGCTGACAGCAGACTATTCACACTGCAATACTGCGGTGACGAGACACTATTGCGTAGCGCCAGTGACCGTGAAATTACAAACACATAACAATTATAACACCATACATTTTTTCCCACACTGCAAAAACATTTGGCAATGGACAAGACGTGACACAGCGGAACTTATCTTGGGCCTCTAGGGCACGTTCGCAAGGACGTTGGCAAGCCACGGGCGCCTTCTGCCCACACAGGCGATACATATTACGACTTGGCCTGCAACAGACCAACCGTCCGCGTGGTGTAGCGGTACATAGGCACACACACGCACACGCACTCAACAATTAGGAGCAAACACAGACAAGATCTCCCACCTAATAACTTCTCTTATCGCTCGTAAGGCATAGGAGTCATTACAGATGACTAGCACATGACCAGTCGCATTACGACCACTGGCCACATCTACACTGCAAATGGCAGACCAGATTAGGTCATGCAGCTCTACTATCCCAAGGCGCGGATAGAAAGCCAACATGGACCAAGGGAGGACGACAGGAGAACAGGCTACCAGCGTACCACCTTACTCCCTTCCCATAACCTTCTCACGCCCAACATAAACAACGCAAACACATCTACACGACCAAAAACAGCTACACTACATTACAAAATACACACAAGGGGTTGATGGACTTCATGCGTCTAAAGAGCAGGCATGCTACGCCTTGAGCCACGATGCACCACCTGAGTATTAGGGGTGGCTCAGCAAACATTCAATAAGCATAATGCGCCTCTCCAAATGAGAGAGGAGGCCATAGATATATATTAACCATTCTTTAGTACTTAAACACTCCCGCATGAGAGGAACATATTGGTATTATGCCCACCCTACACCTATCCGTACATGAAGGCAGAAACTTCATATCCAGACACATGCATGAGTATCCCATCCATTTACCAGGGATTTTAATATCAAACCTGCATGAATTTTCGTATCTTTGCAATCCCGGGAATTACCTCCCCACTCCACTCACTATAGAAGCATCCCAGTGGCATCACCGGTTTCAGGCCACCACTAACGTGGAACCCAAAGGTGCGCAAACCCTTCCTACCATACTTTAAGCCCACTCAACAAATAACTACCCCCAGATCCTAATGACAGGGTACCTGACATTACAGACCCTACTAACACCTCCATTAAGGTAAAGAAAGCATTATTGCTGGGAAGCTGACATAGCGATGGTAGGCCAGAAGTAGCCCATGTACTTAGAAGATCTACAACCCCGTAACACTGGAAATATTTTACATTTTACACAGAGATTAAACTATTTACACAGGTTACGACACATTTTTTCTTCTTACAAAGGAATCTGATACGACCTGATTGTTGACAACGGTGTAAGCCGAAGGTCAGGAGCACCACACCGGAGCAGAGCTGGGGAAGGCGATGTGGACCCTTCCCCAGTTGACTCGACAGCGCAGCGACCTCACTTAACTGACGACTAGACCAAACAGACGAACTACGTAAGGTCAAAGCATTCGGGACCTGACACGGGCAAACATCGAGATCCAGGGGTGCATATTAGCCCATCCCCCTTGTCGGAGAACGTTACACCCACTATGTGTCACGGTCATCGAAGCCGAGATCTGCAGGGTGACTTTCTGAGGATGGCGGGAGAAATAGCTCACTCGGCGCCGGCCTCGGGAACTATCCCTAGAGACGACCCCATTATGACTAGACTCCTAGTTAAGTTTAAATTTAAGTAGGCACGGCTTCCATAGCGGGAAGCAAAACTCCTATGCGTTGGAGTGGAAGATAACTGCGAAATACATATTACTGCGGCCCATAGCGGCAAAATCATATATCAATGCGAAAAGCATACTACGGCGGCCCATAGAGGCAAATATTACTGTGAAAAGCAGATTGCGACGGCCGATAAAGGCGAAGACAATATTATGCCATTGGACCACACTGTCCAATGCCCACATAAATGGCGACGCAACGGGCAACCAGAGGGCATTAGGAGAGGGGCAGTGCGCGCACCTCACAGGAGCCAAGTGGGCGGCTCAACTACGATAAATCGGAACAGCAAACGGTCATGAACAAGGAAGTTACAGCGGGCGAAACGGTTAGCTTAGTGGCACCGTAAGCCGCCTGCGAATAGATTAGTACTAGTAATAGACGTCGACACCTAGAGTTAAGGGGACGGAATCTAGCGACCCTAGAGACAACCGGTGTTTCTGGGGCTCGTGCGGGTGGTGTCCTGGGGATTTAATTGCCCCAGGCGATCGTCCTAGGCCAAATTTAGTTGTAAGACGGTTGCATTTGACACGCAACCTAGGATTAAGCAAATTTATTCACCGCTGTTGCCAGGTATGGCGCAGCACATTTCGGCAATAGATTAAGGCAACCCTCTCGGCTTAGTAATAGTTTTTTTTTTATTATTAGACCATAATTAAGATAGATAGTATTAAGTAACGTCGGTCGGCTCCTGATGACCGCCAAACCCGGCATCAGGGTAAGTCCGACAATACACTATAATATAGGATAATATATAATATAGTACAATAGGCATAATCAAAGTGGAATATATCGGCACCCGGTAACCACAATTCCGCTACCGGGGTAAGACCAACTACATATTATTTACGGCATTACGGCACCGTATAGGGTAAGCCCGGTCATGCAGCAAATTAACATTAATCATGCTATTTTTTTTCAGAGAAAGAAGAGCTTCAGCCAGTAAAAACTATGACACAGGAAGCGACATAGAGAATATGTCATACTAATATGTTTTTTCTAAACCTCGCCATTTTTTTTCACAGGCATCGTCACCAGATACAGGAAACTGGTGACAGGAATTTCACTACCATATAGCAGTGTCATATTATTTGCGGCATGCCATGATGGTGTACTATTTTTTTTTATTTTTTATACGTCAACTTGCACTAATCCCCACACACTCTCAAACACTCACCACATTTTTTTTTTCAGCTACACACTCCAAAAAAAATCTGCACAGCAGGACTGGTGCCTGTGGGGTACCAGGCTTACTGGCAGATCAACTAAATAGAAACACATAAAGCGTCAAAATGCGACGCAGATTACGACAATGAGGGGGCAACCGATTTGTGGCAGCGACTCTCATTGTCAAGTGTGAAAGCATTCACCCACAGAGGATGCTTCACAGATTAAGTATTAAGAATACATGCAAGCGGTACGACCACTATACCATACCAAGAAGTGGCCGTACAGGATCAGCCGTGAGACGGCGAGCGTACGTACAGACGGGTAGCGTGCACGCGAGGTACCTCACAAAAACTAGAATTATAAGGAATTAGCGCACTTAAGTTAGACATAAGATTACTGTAATTCATAATTTTTAAGGATAGACTTCATACAATTATTCTACTAGACATAAGGTCATTGTAATTCATAATTTTTAAGGATAAACTTCATACAATTATTCCACTGGAAAGCGACAATATTCCTCAATGTCAGAATCGCAACATAGTACATTAAACACTATATATTTTTGTTTGTTTATCAAGATTCCATGTACACAATGTCTGTGATTTGTTTCCTTTCAATTTTCTTTCTTCTAACTTCCCCATTTGTCAGGGTGTTCCGTTTTATCCCAAACCAATAAATGTCTTTTGAATATTTCCCTTAAATTATACCCTGGAACACCCATTTTTCTATTTTCTTCTACCTTTCTTATTGCAGGGAGCACTTTTTCCCTAAGATAGGGCGGACGACGCAATCATCCGTTCGGCCCTGGGTTTTTCCTCCCTGCACAACTATGTAACGAATCACCATCAGAAACCATGTTTTTTTTTGAAACTAGCAATATGCCAGCAACAGCAAGGGCAATTTTTTTTTACATGTCGAATTTCTTTTAATGTTAAATTTTTCTCAAATGTCAATTTTTTTTCCCAATGTTAATTTTTTCTCGATATCAAATCTTTCGCAATGTCAATTTTTTTGTTTGTTTTTTTCACAATGTCAATATCAGTGTATACATATATCTGTACATCCCATAACCCTCCTCTCTGAACACGGGCTGACCTCACACCCACACTTCGATACGACACCACCAGGAGATACGAGGGGGTTTCAAGGACCACTACGTCAACACCCCAACCTCCAGTTCCGTTCCCGTTCGCGAGGACGCGAACAAATGAAGGAAGACGCTTGTACAGCCTCCCAGGGGTATGCACCCCTTGGAGTCCATCCCCCCGGCATCTGGCTAAATCTCCTAAATGGCAACCCTTGGAAAGCCGGCCCAACATCCATAAAACTTAGCAGGGACAGCTTGCCACTCTAAAAGCAGCCCAGTCCTTGCACAATGGTTACACATACCGACATACAATTAACTGGGCCAACACATTGCTGACAACATAGCGCCAGAGAGTATAAGAAGGCATCCTAATGAGGTCAAAGGGTCTATCCATTGTCAGTGCTTCATCGAGACGGCCCGAGGCTACGCTGGTGTCAACCGAGGTGAGTCAGTCAATCGTGTTCAGAGTTCCTACTTATGTAACCTGTAACCCACAACTTGTATTACATTGTGAACATAATTTCATTCCCTACAAGGGACTCATACTCAGAACCACAGACCAATAAACACTTGGTCCACACTCTACACACGCTTTACTGTTTATACGCCTTTTTACATCCCAACGCCCTTCCTTATTCCCGTCACGGTAAGACGTGACAGACGGTAGCCCAATAGCGCTAACTCAGGTACCTTTGTGTTCCCCGAGCCGGCTCGGCTGCCAACCAGCAGCACGTGCCACTCGGCTGATACGAACAGAGTCAGTTACATAATAAGCAGTCAGCTGAGCTAAGCGACCAGCACAGCGACCCTGTGCAGTGGGTCCCATCCCTTCAAACACCACTACATTATTTATAGGAACGCCCCCTAGTTCCTAGCACACCACAACACTCTACACTGGTCAGCTTACCCTGACAAGGGGAGCTACCCTTTTAGGCACCACCTTATAAATTAGTACAACAACTCTCCCTTTTAGATCCACCCCCAAATAAGGGATCTAAAACAATACGTATTGATGAATTCTACAGCTTAATTTGGTTCCGTGATAACCTTCTAGCCGTTTGCAAACTTTCACACCAATGTAATTAATGGAATTGCATTGCGTCTTACAGCAATAGATGGACCTCTGAGAATCTGTTGCCATGGTTACCGGCTTGTATTCGTTCATTAGTTTATTAAATGAAATTAGTTTTCAGGGAATATCTCAAAAACGGTTGGTTTTAGGGCCTTAAAATGTGGATTTCGGGGACCCTTCAGGGCCCCCGAGTTTTATCTCTCACATCGATGGGCTGAAAATGTTTTTTGTCTCGTCCTTCTACTCCTATTTCAGCATGCATTTTAAGGGGGTAGGCCCCCTTTTATGAGAGGTACGGAGAAGGGTTACATCAATGATTAGTGTCGTGCCTCTAATGGTTATCTGTACCAAATTTTACGTTGATACACCCAGCCGTTCTCGAGTTATAAGGGAACAAATTTGTCCACAAACAATCAAACAAACAGACAGACCAAAACATTATTTTCGCGCGCATCTATCATAAAACAGTCTGAAACGTGTAAATAACTCAAATTTCCGTATAAATTCAGAAAAAAAACACACAAATTTTCTATTTATATATATAGAGATATACTGCACCGCTCGGCGTTGACCGTGTTTTATTGCACAAATTTAGGTTATACTCGCTAACCGTCGGAGATACACGAAAAGTGATAAGAACCTTTTGGATAGAAAATTAAATGCTAAAGGTCGTGTATACCATCAAAAGTTTGCTATTTCCTACCGTTCTCTTTTTATTTGATATGGAAATATGAAATTTTGAAACCAAAGGGTGTAGTGACGTCACTAAAATGGTCGCCATTTCTTAATAGTGCAAAATATTGAAATTAAAAGTATCCTATATGTAAACCTGGTATTTCAGCTACATCCATGCAAAATTTCATTTAAATCGGACCAGTGGTTCTTGCGTTATTGAGTAACAGACAGACAGACAGACAGAAAGACACACACCATCTCATTTTTATATATTAGTATGATGATGATGAAAATATGAAATTTTTAAACCAAAGGGTGTAGTGACGTCACAAATGTAGGTTTTACTTGCTAACCGTTGGAGATACACGAAAAGTGATAAGGACATTTCGGATAGAAAATTAAATTTTAAAGCTCGTAGTGCCATCAAAAGATTGCTATATCTTAGCGTTCTCTTTTTATTTGAAATGGAAATATGAAAATAGTCGCCATTTCTCAATAGTGCAAAATATCGTAATCAAAAGTATCCTATATGTAAACCTGGTAAATCAGCTACATCCATGCAAAATTTCATTTAAATCGGACCAGTGGTTCTTGCGTTATTGAGTAACAGACAGACAGAAAGACACACACCATCTCATTTTTAGCCTACTTTTCACATTTTGCAAAAATGAGGAAAAAGTAGTCTTATGAGATCGGGCAAATGTGTGTCTGTCTGTCTGTCTGTCTGTCTGTCTGTCTGTCTGTCTGTCCTTCTGTCTGTCTGGCTGTGTGTGTGTCCCCCCCTATCAACTCCTAAACGGCTGCAGCAATCAAAACCAAATTTAGTATGAGTAAAGATGTGCACCGGAATATCTCACGTCCATATTTGAAAATGATGTCAGTGCTACCAACTGCTGAAAAAACGCACTAGAAATTTCAGCTCCATGTTGGATATCTTGGAAAGTATGAATGGGAGCTATTTCAAAATTGGCACACGTACAGATCATAATATTTCAGTTTAATTTCCAGGAGGCCAAACATGGCAGTGTTGCCAAAATGATTATAAGCCTCCTGATAGGTCCAATTTTTAAATGCATATAACTTCTACACTATCAAGTGGAATTCAACCAAATTTCGTATGTTGTATGTGTACATAACCAGATATGACTGAGCGTATTCTTAAGACCTACCAGGGCTGCCAACTGTTAATAAATGCTCCTAATTTATTTTATCCAAATACCAATATATCAGAAAGTATGCAAGCCGACAGCTTTAAACTATGCACACGTATAGTACCTGACATTCTATATTAATTTGGAGTAACTTATATACGTCAGTGCTACCAACATGATTCTAAGCCTGCTGACAGGTCCAACTTTAAATACATGTAACTTCAATACTATCATTTGGAATTCAACCAAATTTCGTATGTGCTATGTGTACCGTAACAGATATGACTATGCGTATTCTAAGGAGCAACCAGGGCTGCCAACTGTTAATATGTGCTGTTCCAACTTTTGTTACCCTAATATCAATATATCAGAAAGTATGCAAGCCAATAGCTCTAAACTTTGCACACGTATAGTACCTGGCATTCTTGACGAATTTGGAGTAACTAATATACGTCAGTGCTGCCAACATGATTCTAAGCCTGCTGATAGGTCCAATTTTAAAATGCATGTAACTTCTATACTAACTAATGGATTTCATTCAAAATTGGCACAACAATAGATCATATTATTTCAGATTATTTCTGACCAATACATGCATGACATTGTTGCCAACATGATTTTACGCGCGCTGTTAGATCCAATGTTTAACTGCATGTAACGTCCATGCTATCCAGTGGACTTCAAACAAATTTTGTATTTAGTACCGTAAGAGACGGAACTAAGAATATATTCAGTCATCAGGGCTGCCAACTGTAGTGCTCTATTAGGATACATTATGCCAGGTATACAGTATTTCGAACTAATTGGAAATTTCGATATTAGCAACTTAATTTCGTCATTATTCTAGATATGTTCATATTCTGTAGAATAATCATTGGCATGAAAAGTAGGCTGTATAGTTCTTCACGGAACTTCTTGTTATTATTATATATTAGTATGATGATGAAAATATGAAATTTTTAAACCAAAGGGTGTAGTGACGTCACAAATGTAGGTTTTACTCGCTAACCGTTGGAGATACACGAAAAGTGATAAGGACATTTCGGATAGAAAATTAAATTTCAAAGCTCGTAGTGCCATCAAAAGGTTGCTATATCTTAGCGTTCTCTTTTTATTTGAAATGGAAATATGAAAATAGTCGCCATTTTTCAATAGTGCAAAATATCGTAATCAAAGTATCCTATATGTAAACCTGATAAATCAGCTACATCCATGCAAAATTTCATTTAAATCGGACCAGTGGTTCTTGCGTTATTGAGTAACAGACAGACAGACAGAAAGACACACACCATCTCATTTTTATTATTATATACAAGCTGTACCCGGCATGCGTTGCAATGCCAATCAAAGAAAGTGTTGGCGTTGAAATTCTGTTTCTTGAAGTGCTTTTGGATACACAACATGTTAACTGCCTCTAAGCTATCGTAAAATGGATTTTCTAATTTAGAACCATTCGTGGGAGCGTGCACAACAACTTTCAAAAGTTTCATCGCTGTCACTCATTTGTTGAATCAACTCGTACGCTACCTATTGTGAAATGGATTTACTAAGTTGAAACCCTTCACTGGCGTGTACACAATAACTCATCAATGATTCATCGCAATCGGATGAATGGTATATGCACGTATACGGGGTTTTGTTTAAACGATTCGTGCGCTGTCACTCATTTGTTGAATCTACTCGTGCGCTACCTATTGAGAAATGTATTACTAAGTCGAAGCCCTTCCCTGGCGTGTACACAATAACTCATCAAGGTTTCATCGTAATCGAAGAATGTTATATGAACGCAATAGGGGATTTTGTTGAAATGCTTCGCGCGTCGTCACCCATTTGTTGCATCTACTCTTGCGCTACTTATTGTGAAATTGATTTACTAAGTCCCCATCCCTGGCGGGTACACAATAACTGATCAATGTTTCATCGCAATCGGATGAATAGTATATGAACGCATACCTGATTTTGTTTAAACGATTCGCGCTCCGTCACTCATTTGTTGAATCTACTCGTGCGCTACCTACTGTAAAATGTATTTACTAAGTTAGAAACCGTCACGTAAGTGTCCACAACATCTCACCCAAGTTTCATCGCTATCGGACTAATGGGATATGAAGACATAGGGGACTGTATTGAAACGCTCCGCGTGTCGTCGTTCATTTGTCGAATCTACTCGTGTGCTACCTACTGTGAAATGTATTTACTAAGCCAGAAACCTTCCTTGGAGTGTCCACCATATTTCACCCAAGTTTCACCGCTAACGGCAGAATGGTATATGACCTTATACGGGACTTTGTTGAAACGCTTCGCGCGTCGTCCCTCATTTGTTGAATCAACTTGTGCGCTGCATATTGTATAGGGGATTTACTAAGCCAGAAATTTTCCATGACGTGTACACAACATGTCACCCAAGTTTCATAGCTACGGACGAATGGTACATGTATTCATACGGGACTTGGTTGAAACGCTTCGCGTGTCGTCGCTCATTTGTTGATTCTACTCTTGCGCTACATATTGTAATATGGATGTACTCAGCCACAAACCTTCCCTGTAGTGTATACAACATCTCACCCAAGTTTCATCGCAAACGGATGAATGGTATGCGAACGTATACGGGACGTTGTCGAAACGTTTCGCGCGTAGTCACTCATTTGTTGAACATAAACGTGCGCTTCGTATTGTAAAATGGATTTACTTAGCCAGAAACCTTTCCTGGAGTGTACACAACAATTCACCAAACATTTATCACTATCAGACGAATGATATATGACTTTATACGGGACTTTATTGAAACGCTTCGCGTGACATCGCTCATTTGTTGAATCTACTGGTGCGCTACCTATTGTAAAATGTATGTACTAAGCCAGAAACCTTCCCTGGAGTGTACACAACATCTCACCTAAGTTTCATCGCTATCGGATGAACGGTATATGAAATTATATGGGACTTTGTTGAAACGCTTCGCGCGGCGTCGCTCATTTGTTGATTCTACTCGTGCTCTACCTATTTTTAAAGGGATTTACTGAGCTGGAAACCTTCCCTGGAGTGCACACAAAATCTCAGCCTAGTTTCATCGCTATCGGATGAATGGTATATGAACGCAAACGTGACTTTGTTGAAATGCTTCGCGCGTCGTAGCTCATTTGTTGAATCTGCTCGTGCGCTGCCTATTGTAAAGTGGATGTACTAAGCCAGAAAATTTCCCCGCAGAGTACACAACATTTTACGCAAGTTTCATAGCTATCGGACGAATGGTATATGAATGCATACGGCACTTTGTTGAAACGCTGTGCGTGTCGTCGCTCATTTGTTGAATCTACTCGTGCGCTATCTACTGTGAAATGTATTCACTAATTTTGAAACCTTCACGTAAGTGTACACAACATCTCACCCACGTTTCATCGCTATCGGACGAATGGTATATGAACACATACGGGACTTTGTTGAAATGCTTCGCGCATCGTCGCTCATTTGTTGAATCTACGCGTGCGCTACCTATTGTAAAATGGATTTACTAAGTCAGAAACCTTCCTTGGAGTGTACTCAACATCTCACCCAAGTTTCATCGCAATCGAACGAATGGTATATGAACGCATAGGACACATACATACCCACAGACAGACAAACTATCACGTAACATTGATTTTTATATATATAGATTAGTATGATGATGAAAATATGAAATTTTTAAACCAAAGGGTGTAGTGACGTCACAAATGTAGGTTTTACTCGCTAACCGTTGGAGATACACGAAAAGTGATAAGGACATTTCGGATAGAAAATTAAATTTTAAAGCTCGTAGTTCCATCAAAAGGTTGCTATATCTTAGCGTTCTCTTTTTATTTAAAATGGAAATATGAAAATAGTCGCCATTTTTCAATAGTGCAAAATATCGTAATCAAAAGTATCCTATATGTAAACCTGGTAAATCAGCTACATCCATGCAAAATTTCATTTAAATCGGACCAGTGGTTCTTGCGTTATTGAGTAACAGACAGACAGAAAGACACACACCATCTCATTTTTATTATTATATATTAGTATGATGATGTAAAACAAATGAAAGAAGAACTTCAAAAATTCAAAATTACTGAAGAAGATTGTCTAAATCGAATAGAGTACAGAAAAAAAATTTTTGGTCTCAAAATTCTTGTCGGGGAGAAGAAAAATCTCAACAGAGGAGAATGGACTGCTGAAAGAAGAGCTGCACAGTCGACCAGGATGAAAGACTTCTGGAAGAGAAAGAAGGAAACTAGACCTATAAAGAAGTGATATTTGCGTGGTCCTTGTTGGCCTGTCCGCGGTGTATATATATATATGATGATGAAAATATGAAATTTTTAAACCAAAGGGTGTAGTGACGTCACAAATGTAGGTTTTACTCGCTAACCGTTGGAGATACACGAAAAGTGATAAGGACATTTCGGATAGAAAATTAAATTTCAAAGCTCGTAGTGCCATCAAAAGGTTGCTATATCTTAGCGTTCTCTTTTTATTTGAAATGGAAATATGAAAATAGTCGCCATTTTTCAATAGTGCAAAATATCGTAATCAAAGTATCCTATATGTAAACCTGATAAATCAGCTACATCCATGCAAAATTTCATTTAAATCGGACCAGTGGTTCTTGCGTTATTGAGTAACAGACAGACAGACAGAAAGACACACACCATCTCATTTTTATTATTATATACAAGCTGTACCCGGCATGCGTTGCAATGCCAATCAAAGAAAGTGTTGGCGTTGAAATTCTGTTTCTTGAAGTGCTTTTGGATACACAACATGTTAACTGCCTCTAAGCTATCGTAAAATGGATTTTCTAATTTAGAACCATTCGTGGGAGCGTGCACAACAACTTTCAAAAGTTTCATCGCTGTCACTCATTTGTTGAATCAACTCGTACGCTACCTATTGTGAAATGGATTTACTAAGTTGAAACCCTTCACTGGCGTGTACACAATAACTCATCAATGATTCATCGCAATCGGATGAATGGTATATGCACGTATACGGGGTTTTGTTTAAACGATTCGTGCGCTGTCACTCATTTGTTGAATCTACTCGTGCGCTACCTATTGAGAAATGTATTACTAAGTCGAAGCCCTTCCCTGGCGTGTACACAATAACTCATCAAGGTTTCATCGTAATCGAAGAATGTTATATGAACGCAATAGGGGATTTTGTTGAAATGCTTCGCGCGTCGTCACCCATTTGTTGCATCTACTCTTGCGCTACTTATTGTGAAATTGATTTACTAAGTCCCCATCCCTGGCGGGTACACAATAACTGATCAATGTTTCATCGCAATCGGATGAATAGTATATGAACGCATACCTGATTTTGTTTAAACGATTCGCGCTCCGTCACTCATTTGTTGAATCTACTCGTGCGCTACCTACTGTAAAATGTATTTACTAAGTTAGAAACCGTCACGTAAGTGTCCACAACATCTCACCCAAGTTTCATCGCTATCGGACTAATGGGATATGAAGACATAGGGGACTGTATTGAAACGCTCCGCGTGTCGTCGTTCATTTGTCGAATCTACTCGTGTGCTACCTACTGTGAAATGTATTTACTAAGCCAGAAACCTTCCTTGGAGTGTCCACCATATTTCACCCAAGTTTCACCGCTAACGGCAGAATGGTATATGACCTTATACGGGACTTTGTTGAAACGCTTCGCGCGTCGTCCCTCATTTGTTGAATCAACTTGTGCGCTGCATATTGTATAGGGGATTTACTAAGCCAGAAATTTTCCATGACGTGTACACAACATGTCACCCAAGTTTCATAGCTACGGACGAATGGTACATGTATTCATACGGGACTTGGTTGAAACGCTTCGCGTGTCGTCGCTCATTTGTTGATTCTACTCTTGCGCTACATATTGTAATATGGATGTACTCAGCCACAAACCTTCCCTGTAGTGTATACAACATCTCACCCAAGTTTCATCGCAAACGGATGAATGGTATGCGAACGTATACGGGACGTTGTCGAAACGTTTCGCGCGTAGTCACTCATTTGTTGAACATAAACGTGCGCTTCGTATTGTAAAATGGATTTACTTAGCCAGAAACCTTTCCTGGAGTGTACACAACAATTCACCAAACATTTATCACTATCAGACGAATGATATATGACTTTATACGGGACTTTATTGAAACGCTTCGCGTGACATCGCTCATTTGTTGAATCTACTGGTGCGCTACCTATTGTAAAATGTATGTACTAAGCCAGAAACCTTCCCTGGAGTGTACACAACATCTCACCTAAGTTTCATCGCTATCGGATGAACGGTATATGAAATTATATGGGACTTTGTTGAAACGCTTCGCGCGGCGTCGCTCATTTGTTGATTCTACTCGTGCTCTACCTATTTTTAAAGGGATTTACTGAGCTGGAAACCTTCCCTGGAGTGCACACAAAATCTCAGCCTAGTTTCATCGCTATCGGATGAATGGTATATGAACGCAAACGTGACTTTGTTGAAATGCTTCGCGCGTCGTAGCTCATTTGTTGAATCTGCTCGTGCGCTGCCTATTGTAAAGTGGATGTACTAAGCCAGAAAATTTCCCCGCAGAGTACACAACATTTTACGCAAGTTTCATAGCTATCGGACGAATGGTATATGAATGCATACGGCACTTTGTTGAAACGCTGTGCGTGTCGTCGCTCATTTGTTGAATCTACTCGTGCGCTATCTACTGTGAAATGTATTCACTAATTTTGAAACCTTCACGTAAGTGTACACAACATCTCACCCAAGTTTCATCGCTATCGGACGAATGGTATATGAACACATACGGGACTTTGTTGAAATGCTTCGCGCATCGTCGCTCATTTGTTGAATCTACGCGTGCGCTACCTATTGTAAAATGGATTTACTAAGTCAGAAACCTTCCTTGGAGTGTACTCAACATCTCACCCAAGTTTCATCGCAATCGAACGAATGGTATATGAACGCATAGGACACATACATACCCACAGACAGACAAACTATCACGTAACATTGATTTTTATATATATAGATTAGTATGATGATGAAAATATGAAATTTTTAAACCAAAGGGTGTAGTGACGTCACAAATGTAGGTTTTACTCGCTAACCGTTGGAGATACACGAAAAGTGATAAGGACATTTCGGATAGAAAATTAAATTTTAAAGCTCGTAGTTCCATCAAAAGGTTGCTATATCTTAGCGTTCTCTTTTTATTTAAAATGGAAATATGAAAATAGTCGCCATTTTTCAATAGTGCAAAATATCGTAATCAAAAGTATCCTATATGTAAACCTGGTAAATCAGCTACATCCATGCAAAATTTCATTTAAATCGGACCAGTGGTTCTTGCGTTATTGAGTAACAGACAGACAGAAAGACACACACCATCTCATTTTTATTATTATATATTAGTATGATGATGTAAAACAAATGAAAGAAGAACTTCAAAAATTCAAAATTACTGAAGAAGATTGTCTAAATCGAATAGAGTACAGAAAAAAAATTTTTGGTCTCAAAATTCTTGTCGGGGAGAAGAAAAATCTCAACAGAGGAGAATGGACTGCTGAAAGAAGAGCTGCACAGTCGACCAGGATGAAAGACTTCTGGAAGAGAAAGAAGGAAACTAGACCTATAAAGAAGTGATATTTGCGTGGTCCTTGTTGGCCTGTCCGCGGTGTATATATATATATGATGATGAAAATATGAAAATTTTAAACCAAAGGGTGTAGTGACGTCACAAATGTAGGTTTTACTCGCTAACCGTTGGAGATACACGAAAAGTGATAAGGACATTTCGGATAGAAAATTAAATTTCAAAGCTCGTAGTGCCATCAAAAGGTTGCTATATCTTAGCGTTCTCTTTTTATTTGAAATGGAAATATGAAAATAGTCGCCATTTTTCAAGAGTGCAAAATATCGTAATCAAAGTATCCTATATGTAAACCTGATAAATCAGCTACATCCATGCAAAATTTCATTTAAATCGGACCAGTGGTTCTTGCGTTATTGAGTAACAGACAGACAGACAGAAAGACACACACCATCTCATTTTTATATATTAGTATGATGATGATGAAAATATGAAATTTTTAAACCAAAGGGTGTAGTGACGTCACAAATGTAGGTTTTACTCGCTAACCGCTGGAGATACACGAAAAGTGATAAGGACATTTCGGATAGAAAATTAAATTTTAAAGCTCGTAGTGCCATCAGAAGGTTGATATATCTTAGCGTTCTCTTTTTATTTGAAATGGAAATATGAAAATAGTCGCCATTTTTCAATAGTGCAAAATATCGTAATCAAAAGTATCCTATATGTAAACCTGGTAAATCAGCTACATCCATGCAAAATTTCATTTAAATCGGACCAGTGGTTCTTGCGTTATTGAGTAACAAACAGACAGACAGAAAGACACACACCATCTCATTTTTACTATTATATACAAGGTGTACCCGGCATGCGTTGCAATGCCAATCAAAGAAAGTGTTGGCGTTGAAATTCTGTTTCTTGAAGTGCTTTTGGATACACAACATGTTAACTGCCTCTAAGCTATCGTAAAATGGATTTTCTAATTTAGAACCATTCGTGGGAGCGTGCACAACAACTTTCAAAAGTTTCATCGCTGTCACTCATTTGTTGAATCAACTCGTACGCTACCTATTGTGGAATGGATTTACTAAGTCGAAACCCTTCCCTGGCGTGTACACAATAACTCATCAATGATTCATCGCAATCGGATGAATGGTATATGCACGTATACGGGGTTTTGTTTAAACGATTCGTGCGCTGTCACTCATTTGTTGAATCTACTCGTGCGCTACCTATTGAGAAATGTATTACTAAGTCGAAGCCCTTCCCTGGCGTGTACACAATAACTCATCAAGGTTTCATCGTAATCGAAGAATGTTATATGAACGCAATAGGGGATTTTGTTGAAATGCTTCGCGCGTCGTCACTCATTTGTTGCATCTACTCTTGCGCTACTTATTGTGAAATTGATTTACTAAGTCCCCATCCCTGGCGGGTACACAATAACTGATCAATGTTTCATCGCAATCGGATGAATAGTATATGAACGCATACCTGATTTTGTTTAAACGATTCGCGCTCCGTCACTCATTTGTTGAATCTACTCGTGCGCTACCTACTGTAAAATGTATTTACTAAGTTAGAAACCGTCACGTAAGTGTCCACAACATCTCACCCAAGTTTCATCGCTATCGGACTAATGGGATATGAAGACATAGGGGACTGTATTGAAACGCTCCGCGTGTCGTCGTTCATTTGTCGAATCTACTCGTGTGCTACCTACTGTGAAATGTATTTACTAAGCCAGAAACCTTCCTTGGAGTGTCCACCATATTTCACCCAAGTTTCACCGCTAACGGCAGAATGGTATATGACCTTATACGGGACTTTGTTGAAACGCTTCGCGCGTCGTCCCTCATTTGTTGAATCAACTTGTGCGCTGCATATTGTATAGGGGATTTACTAAGCCAGAAATTTTCCATGACGTGTACACAACATGTCACCCAAGTTTCATAGCTACGGACGAATGGTACATGTATTCATACGGGACTTGGTTGAAACGCTTCGCGTGTCGTCGCTCATTTGTTGATTCTACTCTTGCGCTACATATTGTAATATGGATGTACTCAGCCACAAACCTTCCCTGTAGTGTATACAACATCTCACCCAAGTTTCATCGCAAACGGATGAATGGTATGCGAACGTATACGGGACGTTGTCGAAACGTTTCGCGCGTAGTCACTCATTTGTTGAACATAAACGTGCGCTTCGTATTGTAAAATGGATTTACTTAGCCAGAAACCTTTCCTGGAGTGTACACAACAATTCACCAAACATTTATCACTATCAGACGAATGATATATGACTTTATACGGGACTTTATTGAAACGCTTCGCGTGTCATCGCTCATTTGTTGAATCTACTGGTGCGCTACCTATTGTAAAATGTATGTACTAAGCCAGAAACCTTCCCTGGAGTGTACACAACATCTCACCTAAGTTTCATCGCTATCGGATGAACGGTATATGAAATTATATGGGACTTTGTTGAAACGCTTCGCGCGGCGTCGCTCATTTGTTGATTCTACTCGTGCTCTACCTATTTTTAAAGGGATTTACTGAGCTGGAAACCTTCCCTGGAGTGCACACAAAATCTCAGCCTAGTTTCATCGCTATCGGATGAATGGTATATGAACGCAAACGTGACTTTGTTGAAATGCTTCGCGCGTCGTAGCTCATTTGTTGAATCTGCTCGTGCGCTGCCTATTGTAAAGTGGATGTACTAAGCCAGAAAATTTCCCCGCAGAGTACACAACATTTTACGCAAGTTTCATAGCTATCGGACGAATGGTATATGAATGCATACGGCACTTTGTTGAAACGCTGTGCGTGTCGTCGCTCATTTGTTGAATCTACTCGTGCGCTATCTACTGTGAAATGTATTCACTAATTTTGAAACCTTCACGTAAGTGTACACAACATCTCACCCAAGTTTCATCGCTATCGGACGAATGGTATATGAACACATACGGGACTTTGTTGAAATGCTTCGCGCATCGTCGCTCATTTGTTGAATCTATGCGTGCGCTACCTATTGTAAAATGGATTTACTAAGTCAGAAACCTTCCTTGGAGTGTACTCAACATCTCACCCAAGTTTCATCGCAATCGGACGAATGGTATATGAACGCATAGGAGACATACATACCCACAGACAGACAAACTATCACGTAACGTTGATTTTTATATATATAGATTAGTATGATGATGAAAATATGAAATTTTTAAACCAAAGGGTGTAGTGACGTCACAAATGTAGGTTTTACTCGCTAACCGTTGGAGATACACGAAAAGTGATAAGGACATTTCGGATAGAAAATTAAATTTTAAAGCTCGTAGTGCCATCAAAAGGTTGATATATCTTAGCGTTCTCTTTTTATTTGAAATGGAAATATGAAAATAGTCGCCATATTTCAATAGTGCAAAATATCGTAATCAAAAGTATCCTATATGTAAACCTGGTAAATCAGCTACATCCATGCAAAATTTCATTTAAATCGGACCAGTGGTTCTTGCGTTATTGAGTAACAGACAGACAGAAAGACACACACCATCTCATTTTTATTATTATATATTAGTATGATGATGAAAATATGAAATTTTTAAACCAAAGGGTGTAGTGACGTCACAAATGTAGGTTTTACTCGCTAACCGTTGGAGATACACGAAAAGTGATAAGGACATTTCGGATAGAAAATTAAATTTCAAAGCTCGTAGTGCCATCAAAAGGTTGCTATATCTTAGCGTTCTCTTTTTATTTGAAATGGAAGTATGAAAATAGTCGCCATTTTTCAATAGTGCAAAATATCGTAATCAAAGTATCCTATATGTAAACCTGATAAATCAGCTACATCCATGCAAAATTTCATTTAAATCGGACCAGTGGTTCTTGCGTTATTGAGTAACAGACAGACAGACAGAAAGACACACACCATCTCATTTTTAGCCTATTTTCAATTTTGAAAAAATAGGCTTATGAGATCACCTTTTGTCCGTGTGTGTGTGCGTGTGTGTGTGTGTGTGTGTGTGTGTGTGTGATTCGTGTGTGTGTCTCCCCCTAATAAAATCTAAATGGCTGGAGCGATTTCAATGAAACTCAGTATGTTCATAGCACTATTCCCGGCGACCTCGACCGTGCCCTTCAAATTTTGTTACGTCTCACCAATGCAAAATGGCGGCTGTGCGAAATATTTAACTAGCATTCAATATCTCCGAAACTATTACCGATATCGCCCTGAAATTGTGTACGGTGATAATGGGTACTACTAGAAGTTCACCTATGAGACTTTCAAAAACCTGGTGACTACAAAACCAACATGGCGGTCAAGCGAAGTTGAGAATTTAAATAGACTTTTCTCGCGATTTAACTATCCACACGTAATGAAACTTGGTACAGCAAATGTTTATACACATTGTAATGCACTGGAGTCTAATTTAGTTCAATTGTTTACATAACTTCAAAATGGCGGCTGTGCAAATTATTTCACTGACATTCTATATCTCCGAAACTATAACAGATATCACTCTGCAATTTAGTACGGTGATAAAGGGTACTGATACAAGTTTACCTATGTATATTTCATAAACTTGTAAAGTAGAAAACGAACATGGCGACCAAGCGAAGTTGAGACTTTTAAATAGACTTTTCTCACGATTTAACCATCCAAACGTAATGAAACTAGGTACAGCAAGTGTTTATACACATAGTAATGCACTGGAGTCTAATTTAGTTCAATTGTTTACATAACTTCAAAATGGCGGCTGTGCAAAATATTTCACTGACATTCTATATCTCCGAAACTGTTACAGATATCACCCTGCAATTTAGTACGGTGATAAAGGGTACTGATACAAGTTTACCTATGTATATTTCATAAACTTGTAAAGTAGAAAACGAACATGGCGACCAAGCGAAGTTGAGACTTTTAAATAGACTTTTCTCACGATTTAACCATCCAAACGTAATGAAACTAGGTACAGCAAGTGTTTATACACATAGTAATGCACTGGAGTCTAATTTAGTTCAATTGTTTACATAACCTCAAAATGGCGGCTGTGCGAAATATTTCACTGACATTCTATATCTCCGAAACTATTACAGATATTACCCTGCATTTTGTACGGTGATAAAGGGTACTGGTACAAGTTTATCTATGTATATTTCATAAACTTGTAAAGTACAAAACGAACATGGCGACCAAGCGAATTTGAAATATTTTAATAGACTTTTCTCGTGATTTAACTCTCTGAGCGCAGTGAAATGTGGAACAGTAAATGATTTTGCAGATTGTAATGCACTGCCATCTAATATAAATCAATTGTTTACATAACCTCAATATGGCGGCTGTGCGAAATTTTAAAATTAAGTTTTTATTTCTTGTGTCGTAATCATGCGATCGAAGTGAAAGTTTGAATAATGAACCTAGGCAATAATTGTCCTTGAATGGTACATAATTCTATGGCCTATACTTATAACAATCCTAAATGGCGAGCTTCCGAAATATTTAGACGGTTCTCAATATCTATGAATCTTTTACAGCAACCAAACTGATTTTTTTAATGTTCATAGAGACTATGAACATATGTTCACCTATAGGACTTTCATTAACCTGGTGAGCACAAATCCAACATGGCGGCGACGCGAAGTATAAATATTTAAATGGACGATTCTCGCGAATTAACTATCCGAGTGCTGTGAAACGTTGCACGTTAAATGCTTATACAAATGTTGATCCACTTGCATCTAATTTATTTCAATTGTTTGCATAATCACAAGATGGCTGCTGTGCGTAATTTTAAAATCTCGTTTTTACTTCTTGTGTTCTAATCATGCGATTGAAGTTTGAATACCACACGTACACAATAATCTTAATGTAATAGTACAAAAATAAAAATCCAACCTGGCGACAATCTGAAATATTTAGACGGTTCTCAATATCTACGAATCTGTTACAGCAATTAAACTGAAATTTTGTATGTTGTTAGAAGAAATTAACATGAGCAGGATATATGAAAATAGGCTGTACAGTTCTTTACGGAACTACTTGTTATATATTAGTATGATGATGATGAAAATATGAAATTTTTAAACCAAAGGGTGTAGTGACGTCACAAATGTAGGTTTTACTCGCTAACCAATGGAGATACACGAAAAGTGATAAGGACATTTCGGATAGAAAATTAAATTCTAAAGCTCGTAGTGCCATCAAAAGGTTGCTATATCTTAGCGTTCTCGTTTTATTTGAAATGGAAATATGAAAATAGTCGCCATTTTTCAATAGTGCAAAATATCGTAATCAAAAGTATCCTGTATGTAAACCTGGTAAATCAGCTACATCCATGCAAAATTTAATTTAAATCGGACCAGTGGTTCTTGCGTTATTGAGTAACAGACAGACAGAAAGACACACACCATCTCATTTTTATTATTATATATTAGTATGATGATGAAAATATGAAATTTTTAAACCAAAGGGTGTAGTGACGTCACAAATATAGGTTTTACTCGCTAACCTTTGGAGATACACGAAAAGTGATAAGGACATTTCGGATAAAAAATTAAATTTTAAAGCTCGTAGTGCCATCAAAAGGTTGATATATCTTAGCGTTCTCTTTTTATTTGAAATGGAAATATGAAAATAGTCGCCATTTTTCAATAGTGCAAAATATCGTAATCAAGAGTATCCCATATGTAAACCTTGTAAATTAGCTACATCCATGCAAAATTTAATTTAAATCGGACCAGTGGTTCATGCGTTATTGAGTAACAGACAGACAGACAGAAAGACACACACCATCTCATTTTTATATATTAGTATGATGATGAAATTATGAAATTTTTAAACCAAAGGGTGTAGTGACGTCACAAATGTAGGTTTTACTCGCTAACCGTTGGAGATACACGAAAAGTGATCAGGTCATTTCGGATAGAAAATTAAATTTTAAAGCTCGTAGTGCCATCAAAAGGTTGCTATATCTTAGCGTTCTCTTTTTATTTGAAATGGAAATATGAAAATAGTCGCCATTTTTCAATAGTGCAAAATATCGTAATCAAGAGTATCCCATATGTAAACCTTGTAAATTAGCTACATCCATGCAAAATTTAATTTAAATCGGACCAGTGGTTCTTGCGTTATTGAGTAACAGACAGACAGACAGACAGAAAGACACACACCATCTCATGTTTATATATTAGTATGATGATGAAAATATGAAATTTTTAAACCAAAGGTTGTAGTGACGTCACAAATTTAGGTTTTAATCGCTAACCTTTGGAGATACACGAAAAGTGATAAGGACATTTCGGATAGAAAATTAAATTTTAAAGCTCGTAGTGCCATCAAAAGGTTGATATATCTTAGCGTTCTCTTTTTATTTGAAATGGAAATATGAAAATAGTCGCCATTTTTCAATAGTGCAAACTATCGTAATCAAGAGTATCCCATATGTAAACCTTGTAAATTAGCTACATCCATGCAAAATTTAATTTAAATCGGACCAGTGGTTCTTGCGTTATTGAGTAACAGACAGACAGACAGAAAGACACACACCATCTCATTTTTATATATTAGTATGATGATGAAAATATGAAATTTTTAAACCAAAGGGTGTAGTGACGTCACAAATGTAGGTTTTACTCGCTAACCGTTGGAGATTCACGAAAAGTGATAAGGACATTTCAGATAGAAAATTAAATTGTAAAGCTCGTAGTGCCATCAAAAGGTTGCTATATCTTAGCGTTCTCTTTTTATTTGAAATGGAAATATGAAAATAGTCGCCATTTTTCAATAGTGCAAAATATCGTAATCAAACGTATCCTATTTGTAAACCTGGTAAATCAGCTACATCCATGCAAAATTTAATTTAAATCGGACCAGTGGTTCTTGCGTTATTGAGTAACAGACAGACAGAAAGACACACACCATCTCATTTTTATTATTATACTAGCTGAAGTACCCGTTCTTCGAACGGTGTTCGGTGTTAACACCAGACATTATAATAATAATAATAATAATAACAATGTTATTGGTGTTACATCCCTTTTGAGTACTTTTGCTTTTAGAGACGCACCAGACATTATCAATTGAGCTACTGTTGCAATGGTTAGCGGCTTGTCTTTCCTTCATAAGTTTATCAGAACGAAGTAAATTTTCTGGGAATATCACACACACTGTTAATTTAAGGGCCTTATAATGTGGTTTTCGGAGATCCTTTATAGACTCGCGAACTTTTTGTCTCACATTGAGAAGTGCAACATATGCATTGGTCGTCCTTCTAGGATAATTTTTATATTTCGCCTATTTTAGCATGCATTTTGAGAAGTTTTTCCCTATATCCACCCTTCTACTGTATGAAAAGTACGGTGAAGAGTTTTATAAACGATTGGTGTATTGACTCATGTTTACCATACCTAATTTTATGATGCACCAAGCATCCGAACATGAGTTATAGGCGTACATAAGGATACACAGAAAGACCGACAGAGAATTCTATTGTCTACAACATATCACCCAGAAATCCAAATATGGGTATATCTACCACACAGTATCAAAGAAAATCATCCTTACGATGAACCCGTATGTCGACAAAAAAAAAGAAAAGAAAAAAGATTAGTTGAAATGTGCTCTCAAACTAAATTCACCTAACGTGTACTTCCTGACATGAAATAGAATTGAAAGTCTTGTAGATGAAACGCAATACACGTCACATAAAAACTGACCCTCTACGTTGTGTTGGGTCCCCATACACAGGAAGACCTCTATCATAAATTATAAAAGCTTGTGGTGCATGAAAATTCAGGTTCTTTAGTCTCAAATGGCCCAAATCCCTAAAAGCCGCAAAAAATGATGATTCAATTCAGGAATTTTTGAAAATAATGTTGTTGTTTGGAGATATAATAGACCTTCTGTACTATATGTCGAACGTGAAAATTGCATGAAAAAATCCTAGATTACCCCTTGACCCCCTTAATTGCATTGGTGAATTATACAGTCTACGTTGGTTCCGTGATAACCTTATATTTGCAAACTTTCACAGAAATGTAATAAATGTAATAAATTGCTTCTTACTGAAATAGATGGAAAGTTGGATGCCACCCCTTGAGATAATGTTGTCATGGTTACGGATTTGCATTCCTTCATTAGTTTGTTAAATTAAATTTAATTAGTTTTCTGGGAATGTTTCAGAAACTGTTGGTTTAAGAGCCTTATAATGTAGTTTTCGAGGACCCTAGAGTTTTATTTCTGGCACCGAGGGGCTTTGTCTCGTCGTTGTACGCCATAATATAATACTACTAATAATAATATAATATAGGGATAGGAATATAATAGACCTGCCATTCCACACCCGCAGGTGTAAATCGCGTGAAAAAATTCTAGACTACCCCTTGACCCCCTTAAGCGCATTTTACATATTGATGAAATTTACAGCTTAATTTGGTTCCATAATAACCATCTAGCCGTTTGCAAACTTTCACACTAATGTAATTAATGGAATTGCATTGCGTCTTACAGCAATAGATGGACCTCTGAGAATCTGTTGCCATGGTTATCGGCTTGCATTCGTTCAGTAGTTTCTTAAATTAAATTAGTTTTTCTGGGAATATCTCAAAAACGGTTGGACGTAGGACCTTAAAATGTGTTTTAGGGCCCCCGAATGTTATCTCTCATATTGAGGGGCTGAAAATGGGCTTTGTCTCGTCCTTCTACTCCTATTTCAGCATGTATTTTAAGGGGGTATGCCCCCTTTTATGATAGGTACAGAGAAGAGATACATCAATGATTAGTCTCGTGCCTCTGATGGATATCTGTACCAAATTTTGCGTTGATACACCCAGCCGTTCTCGATTTATAAGGGAACAAAATTGTCCACAATCAAACAAACAGACAGACAGACCAAAACATTATTTTCGCGCGCATCTATCATAAAACAGTCTGAAACGTGTAAATAACTCAAATTTCCGTAGAAATTCAGAAAAAAACAGACAAATTTTCTATTTATATATGTAGAGATATACTGCACGGCTCGGTGTTGACCGTGTTTTATTGCACAAATTTAGGATTTTCTCACTAACCGTTGGAGATACACGAAAAGTGTTAAGGACCTTTTGGATAGAAAATTGAATGTTAAAGCTCATGTATGCCATCAAAAGGTTGCTATTTCTTAGCGTTCTCTTTTTATTTGAAATTGAAATATCAAATTTTGAAACCAAAGGGTGTAGTGACGTCATAAATGTGGGTTTTACTCGCTAACCGTTGGAGATAAACGAAAAGTGAAGCTCGCATGCACCGTCAAAAGTTTGCTATTTCTTAGCGTTCTCTTTTTATTTGATAAGGAAATATGAAGTTTTGATTAAAGTGTGTAGTGACGTCACTAAAATGGTCGCCATTTTTAATAGTGCAAATTATCGAAATAAAATGTATCCTATATGTAAACCTGGTAAATCAGCTACATCCATGCAAAATTTCATTTAAATCGGACCAGTGGTTCTTGCGTTATTGAGTAGCACACAGACAGACAGAAAGACAGACACACACCATCCCATTTTTATATATTAGTATAGCAGAAGTACCCGTCCTTCGAACGGTGTTATATATTAACACCAGACATTATCAATTGAGCTACTGTTGCAATGGTTAGCGGATTTTCATTCCTTCATAAGTTTTTCAGAACGAAGTTAGTTTTCAGGGAATACCACACACACTGTTAATTTAAGGGCCTTAAAATGTGGTTTTCGGAGACCCCATTTATAGATTCGCGAATTTTGTGTCTCACATTGAGAAGCGCAACATACGCTTTGATCGTCCTTCTAGGATAATTTTTTATATTTCGCCTATTTTAGCATGTATTTTGAGAAGTTTATCCCTATATCCACCCTTCTACTGTTTGAAAAGTACGGTGAGGAGTTTTATAAATGATTGGTGTATTGACTCATGTTTACCATACCTAATTTTACGATGCACCACGCCTACGAACACTATTTATAGGCGTACATAAAGATACACAGAAAGACAGACAGACAATTCTTTTGTCTACAACATATCACCCAGATATCCAAATATGGGTATATCTGCCATACAGTATCAAACAAAATCATCCTTACGATGAACCCGTATGTCGACAAAAGAAAGATTAGTTAAAATTTGCTCTCAAACTAAATTCACCTAACTTGTACTTCTTGACGTGATATAGAATTGAAAGACTTGTAGACGAAACGCAATACAACTCACATAAAAAATGACCCTCTACGTTGTGTTAGGTCCACATACACAGGAAGACCTCTTTCATAAATTATAAAGGCTTGTGGTGCATGAAAATTCAGGTTCTTTGGTCTCAAATGGCCCAAATTCCTAAAAGCCGCAAAAAATGCTGATTCAATTCAGGAATTTTTGAAAATAATGTTGCTGTTTGGAGATATAAAGGATGATTGTAGTTTTACGTGACCATTAATCGCGAGATCATAAGCCACGGGACCTCCATTTTACGTGGAATCTGAACCACAGGGCATGGCATTTCACTTTGCAAATGTTTGGAGATATAATAGTCCTTCTGTACTATATGTTGCACGTGAAAATTGCATGAAAAAAATCTAGGTTACTCCTTGACCCCCTTAATTGCATTGATGAATTATACAGTCTACGTTGGTTCCGTAATAACCGTATAGCCATTTGCTAACTTTCACAGAAATGTAATGAATAGAGTGACATTACTTCTTACAGAAATAGATGGAAAGTTGGATGCCACCCTTTGAGGTAATGTTGTCATGGTTAGCGATTTCCATTCCTTCATTAGTTTTTTAAATTAAATTAGTTTTCTTGGAATATTTCAGATACTTTTGGTTTTAGGGTCTTATAATGTAGTTTTCGAGTACCCTTTAGGGCCCCCAAGTTTCGTTTCTGGCACCGAGAGGGCTTTGTCTCCTCGTTGTACGCCATAATATAATAATAATAATATAATATAGGGATAGGAATATAATAGACCTGCCGTACCACACCCGGAGGTGTAAATCGCGTGAAAAAATTCTACTGTACCCCTTGACCCCCTTAAGCGCATTATACGTATTGATGAATTCTACAGCTTAATTTGGTTCCGTGATAACCTTCTAGCCGTTTGCAAACTTTCACACCAATGTAATTAATGGAATTGCATTGCGTCTTACAGCAATAGATGGACCTCTGAGAATCTGTTGCCATGGTTACCGGCTTGTATTCGTTCATTAGCTTATTAAATGAAATTAGTTTTCAGGGAATATCTCAAAAACGGTTGGTTTTAGGGCCTTAAAATGTGGATTTCGGGGACCCTTCAGGGCCCCCGAGTTTTATCTCTCACATCGATGGGCTGAAAATGTTTTTTGTCTCGTCCTTCTACTCCTATTTCAGCATGCATTTTAAGGGGGTAGGCCCCCTTTTATGAGAGGTACGGAGAAGGGTTACATCAATGATTAGTGTCGTGCCTCTAATGGTTATCTGTACCAAATTTTACGTTGATACACCCAGCCGTTCTCGAGTTATAAGGGAACAAATTTGTCCACAAACAATCAAACAAACAGACAGACCAAAACATTATTTTCGCGCGCATCTATCATAAAACAGTCTGAAACGTGTAAATAACTCAAATTTCCGTATAAATTCAGAAAAAAAACACACAAATTTTCTATTTATATATATAGAGATATACTGCACCGCTCGGCGTGGACCGTGTTTTATTGCACAAATTTAGGTTATACTCGCTAACCGTCGGAGATACACGAAAAGCGATAAGAACCTTTTGGATAGAAATTTAAATGCTTAAGGTCGTGTATACCATCAAAAGTTTGCTATTTCCTACCGTTCTCTTTTTATTTGATATGGAAATATGAAATTTTGAAACCAAAGGGTGTAGTGACGTCACTAAAATGGTCGCCAATTCTTAATAGTGCAAAATATTGAAATTAAAAGTATCCTATATGTAAACCTGGTATTTCAGCTACATCCATGCAAAATTTCATTTAAATCGGACCAGTGGTTCTTGCGTTATTGAGTAACAGACAGACAGACAGAAAGACACACACCATCTCATTTTTATATATTAGTATGATGATGATGAAAATATGAAATTTTTAAACCAAAGGGTGTAGTGACGTCACAAATGTAGGTTTTACTCGCTAACAGTTGGAGATACACGAAAAGTGATAAGGACATTTCGGATAGAAAATTAAATTTTAAAGCTCGTAGTGTCATCAAAAGGATGCTATATCTTAGCGTTCTCTTTTTATTTGAAATGGAAATATGAAAATAGTCGCCATTTTTCAATAGTGCAAAATATTGTAATCAAAAGTATCCTATATGTAAACCTGGTAAATCAGCTACAGCCATGCAAAATTTAATTTAAATCGGACCAGTGGTTCTTGCGTTATTGAGTAACAGACAGACAGACAGAAAGACACACACCATCTCATTTTTATATATTAGTATGATATTAGTATGATGATGAAAATATGAAATTTTTAAACCAAAGGGTGTAGTGACGTCACAAATGTAGGTTTTACTCGCTAACCGTTGGAGATACACGAAAAGTGATAAGGACATTTCGGATAGAAAATTAAATTTTAAAGCTCGTAGTGCCATCAAAAGGTTGCTATATCTTAGCGTTCTCTTTTTATTTGAAATGGAAATATGAAAATAGTCGCCATTTTTCAATAGTGCAAAATATCGTAATCAAAAGTATCCTATATGTAAACCTGGTAAATCAGCTACATCCATGCAAAATTTCATTTAAATCGGACCAGTGGTTCTTGCGTTATTGAGTAACAGACAGACAGACAGAAAGACACACACCATCTCATTTTTATATATTAGTATGATTTAACCTGTCACATAAACGTTATGGTGAATATTATAGGTATGGTAACCTTAAGTTCAGGAATTTTTATACATATGCAGCTACATTCATGAAACGATCATGCAACTTTAGTGTCTAAGTCAAGGGCATTAATTTGTGGAAGGTAACTCGAATGGCCTAGGCCTAACCTAAAAATTAGTTAGTTATTGAGGGATTAATGGGCTGAAAACCTAAACATTACAAGCAACGTGAAATTAACAAAGTTGTTAATTGAGCGACACCACTATGCATTCATCCTCAGTTTAGTCTCCCAGTGGACCCATTGTTATATTAAGTTGTATTAAATTTATTTTGAAATAATGAAGGAAACACGTTTAAACGACCGCCATTTCGTGCCATCTCTCCGTTTCTATTTACAGCTAGTTTATATGTAGCGCTTTACTTCGCTGCTGATACAGCGCGCAAATTCCTTCTTTAGAAAAAAAAACACCCACAAACTGGCTACTAGGTACCTGTAGCAAAAGTCTCCTTAGTCATACGTATCAACGCTAAGAATAGGAGCTGAAATGTTCACTACTCCTGCAATAATAGGCATTACAGAATCCATGTATGGAACCATATATAAATTGACTCTCCCTTTTAATACTTTAAATATGTTCATCCTCTGAATTGTTCTTTCTACATGCACTCTAGCTGCAGCTATGTCAGCAGTTCTGAGTGCATCCTCTGTTGACAATTGCTGATTCTTACCAAGGGTGGCCTGAACAATTGTATATTCCTTTCAATGCACTCATTCTCTATCAAAAATCTTTTATCGACCATTACAGCATCCTGATAAGGTAATAACATCCTAATAAATTTGATTGCAAAAATATTTCTTTGTCTGTAACCCTTCCACAATACACTTGACTTACAAAAGTTACTAAACCTGATGGTGCAACACCAACAAGTACTTTCAATGTGTACTCGCCTTTGTAATGAGAGTAGGACATCACACGACACTTTTAACACTTATTTTTCTCCACGGGAATTTCTGTACAATCCAAAATAACTCTAGTATTCTGAAAATGTTGAAAATATATTGGCATCCTCTTCTTAATCAGATCTTTCTCCAGCCATGGAACAGCTGTTTTAGTGCCTCGTGTAATAACTCTACTGTTACATGGAAATAGTTCTTACATGTATTAGCAGTGACCCCAAATAGAACAGCTAAACACCTAAAAGAAAGATTTATTTTCAATTTCA
Organism: Meconema thalassinum; assembly: GCA_946902985.2. Lineage (NCBI taxonomy): Eukaryota > Metazoa > Arthropoda > Insecta > Orthoptera > Tettigoniidae > Meconema > Meconema thalassinum. The sequence goes on along the minus strand of CAMPQE020000011.1, from coordinate 701,337 downwards.
CGAACACTAAAATGATACGCTGTCTTAATGACAAGGTTAGTGGTTTGGCACTCTGTCTTTCTAATTTTCCTGTAGCAACACATATATTATCTAATAATGTAACCGATGGGATACCAGTAAATGCATTAATTTCTCTATTTGTTTTCATCATGTCCTCTAAAGTTATTTTTCTACAATCATCAATTACACTTGGCGTTACTTGTATACCTTTATCTTCTACACATTTCCTTAGAGTGGGATCTTCCACCAGAGCTGAAAACATCTCCTCTGCCACAGTCCCTGTGTCTTCAGTTACCACTTCACTGTCTTCAGTTGGAGATGGTGGTGCCACAGCTTCATGTCTATGTTGCACACGTGCATCCCTGGCCTCTGCCTGTAGTTTCAGGGGAGAAGATATCTTCTTATCCAATGATCTCAGTGGCAATTTCTGAGAGGGGATGGCGCCCTTCCTCAGGTATCTTTTACTTGCTCTCACATCTGAAAGTAAAATATATTTATAATTCTACTGCAATATTATAACAATCTTATGCTTATTGATAATCCTACCCCACTGGAAGTAGCTTTTAAAGTCCCCTGTAAGAAGAATAGGTATAAATAATGTAGCCTAATCCAGTGTATGAAGGTTATCTTTCCACAACTGGGACGTAATTAATATGTATGAAAGAAATAAACAAGTCATCTACAGTACACGTACAAAGGAATGTTTACTAACCTGGATAAAATTAATCCTCCTTTGTGAACTGCAAACCGCATACAATCATATATTTAGAAATCGGCTTTGCGATGCGAAGTACTCGACTCCATTCCTTCTTTAAACCTTTCTCTTTAGGAAAGTAATGCATTGATATGCCTCTTGTTGCTTTTGAAGAGTACTGTGGAACTGAACAATATCTAATACTCATTTTTAAGCCTCAGTTATTATGCAAAAGCTGACAAAATGAGAGATCACACACGTCAACAAAAAACGCAGGTTAAACAGCTGTTTGTTTATATTTCTATCACCATTCCTCTAGTTCCAGCTAAGCGGCACCGTCGCTTGAGTTCGCGAATAGAAATGGCTAATGTTAGTAAGATACAGGAGTTGAATATTTTATCGCTAGAGAATGTTATTGCATTTTTTCAGAGTGCCAACATTATTGTTTCCAGACAATATCTTTATTCAGACCAATGGTTTTCGCCTAGACCAATAATGGTTAGGTAGTGCAGCTCGTCAATAACCTTTATTCAGGCTTTGCCTAGTAGTACAATCAGTAATTTTCACCAATAATTTCGTGCCGGGAGTCGCAGGGGAAGTGAAGTTGGCAGCATTACCTAATCAAAAATGGCGACGTGATTTTTGGTAAGGTTATTAAGGTATCTGTACCGGTTTTCACCACTGAACCAATAGTCGTCACTCGTTTATTTAAGTACAAATAATAAGCCTGTCAATGGTTCTTACTCAACGCACAAAGTCTTACGAGATTCATCATACTTTCGTTGACGATAAGGAGCAACTATGCGAAATCATGCGTGCGATGCAATAGGTGATTCCCAGCTGGTGTATTCTTGGATTACACGGTACGAGAGAATATAAAGTTTAATGTTCTTTGCATGTTCATTCCTTCCTCTTTGTCAAACACCAACAGTGATCTTCTATTTTCTATTTGGTTATCATGTAGCTTATATCTTTTATGAGTCTGATCTAGATATATATCTTCCATGACCCACCTAGCGTCATATAGCAGCGAATCTCTGAAGCTCTTCAACTCTTCCTGGTGCAAGAGGACTTCCTTCTCAATCTGGCCACCAGATTTTGTTACCATCGCCAGCTATTATCTCCTTGAACAAGAGAACTTCGTCTCCTTTTTCACTCACCATGCTGTGCTAGTATCGCCTGCTATCAACTCTTTGAAGACCATTCATCAAGAAGAATATTTATTTTTATTATGTTGGCTATGTTTATATGTTCTCCTTTTGTCTCCTACCCCCACTTCTTTCCCCCCTCCTGGTCCCTTCGCGTTCTGCTGAGTGGGTCTCACTTGTGCGCCGGCCGTCGACTCAGTTAAGGCTCAACTCGAGCCAGTCTCCTCAAACCAAGAGGCATACTCTACTTTCTACGCCATGTTGGCATATTAAATATTGTCAAGGGGAACTCTGCCTTCAACATGCAACCAAGATAAGAACAAACTTAGGTTTTAACCTCATCTTCATCAATTTTATCTACATGCTTTTATTGAATATTTTATAGACAGCGTGAGATTACTTACGGGGCGGTAATCATTCTTCGCGGGATTTACCATGTTAGGCCTTGTCGGTCTAAGACAACATTAATAGAAAGTATCTTTTCTTAAGCTTTCACCTGAGAGATCTTCTCACTACGTGGGATATTATTTAATACCCGCTGTCTGTAAAATACTAAGCTCGCTCCACCGTTGGATTATTTTTTGGCCCCATTCTTCTACTAAGACCGTTCTGGAACCTTCCAGATCTTGTACTCTATCTGCGAGTCTTGCCGTCAGGTATTTTTCACTCACTTGTGAAAATACTATTCAAAATGAGGAATCTTCCTTATAAATTACTGCAATAGCGAACTTTCGTCCACCGTTGGAATGTCCTATGGCGCATTTAATTGTAATTCCCAACTTTCTCAAGAAATAGACTCTCGCCTACCTAGTGCAACCAGTTCTCTTCATTATTGCAATAACTTTCTTTCCCATAAACTTTCGATCATTACGGTGAACTTTTCATCTATTTAAAAGACTATAGTGATAACCAGTGCTTGCCCCACCTTTCTACCGCGTCGCGATCGTCCGGTTACATTAAATAAGGCCATGAACATTGATCCTAAATCCCAATTATCTTTCCTCAACCTTCTACTAACAAACCATATTTATAAAATTGTAACTTTTCTATAAGGTGTCACTCACGAAGTGCCCTTCCATTTTGCTTGGTTATCATTAATTAATTATAACTACGTGTTTTATACACGGTTTAAGCTTACATTGTTTTTTCCCCATAATAAGGGAAAACAATACTTTCAACTCTTGAGTGAGTTATTTCTAGGTCTCACGAATTGGAAACTGCCCCATTTTGGCTCGTGATTCCTACTTAAACATAGGAAGTCTAGAACTTTCCCTTTGACTTTCTCTTCAGGTTTCACCGTAAGTGACCTGCACTTTTTTGTATAATTGTTATAAAGTAATTCTGCACAAATATAAGAAGTTGTAGGAACTTCTATCTTATCTTCATGTTTTTCTTATTGTTATTTTTGAAGTTGTCACTTTTTCTAGAATATTCTCTCAGAAATTTCTTAAAGTACACTCCTTGTACTCAATCTAATGTTTAAACTTTATAATTATTTCATTTGTCTTTTTTAAATCTTATAAAGATTTTAGAACATATATAAGGTTTGAAACCTCATAAATTGTTATTTGCCTGGAGCAATCTCTAAATGTTAGGAGGTCTGCGACCCCATTTGTTAAAAAGTTTAAACGATCTATATTTGTCAAAAATATATTATATATTTGTCAAAGTTATCAACTTCTCTTGAATTGTTAAATAAATTACGAATTTTTTTTCGCTTTCTCATTTTTCTAATACTACTGTTAGGCAAGATCCTGGCTTTCCTAACTCTTCCTCAGTTCATGCCATCGTTAATACAGAATAAAGCTTTTACTATTTGTCTTGCCAGACTATCACCCTTCCCCATAATAGTCTTATGCAAACCTGGGAGGAAATACTCTAAAACCTTTCTCTGGCCAACCGCCCAAGTTCTAGCTGCGGTTCCCGTTAGCTTAGACCAAGCTCTTACACACTTTAGGTATCCGAGAGCGGATTTGCAGTTGCAACCACCTCTAAGGGTATTGAAAGTTAAATTTATAACTTTTGTGGAACTCTCATCCTATTTCTCTATCCTTTTTCTCCAGTCCGAAACCCACTTCCTTTTCTTAATCATCTTCCCTTGGTGGGTGGGTTATTCCTTAGCTAATAATCTACCCAAAATTTGGTACCAGAAACCCGGGAGAGCCCATTTGCTATTTCTATTCTTTGTCAAGTGTCATTTGACAACACCTTGCAAATTATTAATATCTGCTTTGAATCTTTCAGCTATAACCACATCGTGCAAAGCCTGTGAAGGGGAAAGAGGCTGCTCCTGTCTCCTTTGGTGTGTCCCGTTCTTTCTACTTATTGGCTGCTGCCAGCTTGACAGCATCTCCAAAGTTCAACAGTTTCGTGAGTTACATTTCAATTTATTTATCTTGTTATGGCTCCTACTGAAAGGGATGAAACTCTCATTGCTAGACGTTCTTCTTATAAAGGGCAACTCACCAGATTCAGAAATTTCATCAACAAATTAAATCCCGCCGAGTGTGATTTAGATATCTTAACACAACGCCTTAAGTTGTATGAACGGTCCTATGATTATTACGATCAAACTCAAACCGAGATTGAATCCGCTTGCCCAGAACTTCAATCGGATCGGGACGAGGTCGAACCCTTGTACTTTGAAGGGATTGCCAAGGCCCACCAACTGATCCGCAGTATCTCAGAACCGGACACTAGGGTCATCAATCCGGCCCAGTTCGCACCCGCTTCAGTTCACAAGAACAAACCGAAACCGTTACTTCCTAAGATAAGCCTACCTAACTTCTCAGGCCAGGAAGGTGAATGGTATTCTTTTTATGAACTTTACTGCTCCCTAATTCATGAAAATACTGAAATTCCTGACATTCATAAATTCTACTTCTTACGTACGTCCTTGGAATGCGAGGCCTTAGCCTTGGTGGAGTCACTGCCTTTAAGCGCAGACAACAACCACATCGCCTTTAATCTCCTTAAAGAGATATATGGCAATTTACGTTTGAGGATAGCTCGTCATATCCGCTGTCTATTCAACCTACCAGCCGTCAAACCTAATGACGTCACCTCTTTAAGAGACCTGTTAGACTCTATTCAATTGCACGTGAGAGCATTATATCAACTTAAGCAGCCCGTCCAAACATAGGACACCATTCTTATTCATCTGGCTACATCAAGATTCGATTTTTCAACTTTAAAGGCTTGGGAAATTGAACTCGCTCGCAAGGAGGAATTTTCGTTCGAACACTTAATCTCGTTTCTTAACAGCCGATGCCAAGTTCTTACAGCACTCTCATTTCAGTGCGAAAATGTCGAAAAGAGTAATCAGTGTCACATTTTTGAGAAAAACCTTGCTTTTTCAAAGGGTCATCAGCCCCATCTGTCGAGAACAAGCAAACCCGTTCTGCTTCTTTTAATCATGCAAGAGAACATATCAGGCCGCTCAACAAATCTTTAAAATGTATGCTCTGTAAAAAGCTTCACACATTGTATTTGTGCAAATCTTTTAAAGAATTGTCTGTCGAAGATCGAAGGAAGTTTGTCTTCAATAGCAAACATTGCTTCAACTGCTTATCACCTAAGAGTTCTTCTTCAAACTGCACGTTTTCCAATCTCTGTTTTCATTGCAAAAAACCGCATCATTTTTTATTGCACGTTCATGGCAAATCGAGGTCATCAGTACCTGCCTCTTCAAGCTCCATGCAGGCAGCTCCGAAAAAACTAATGCTTCTTCCTGCATTTCTAACGCCGAAACTTCTCTCAGTGCGCAAGCTCTTTTGTCTACTGTACAATTCGAAATCCAAGATAAATTTGGAAATTGGGTTCGAACCCGTGGTGGTCTCGATTCCGCTTCAACGCACAACTTTGTTTCGCAATCGTTGATTAAAAAACTAGGTCTTTCGTCATCGCCTACTTCTATCAATGTGACCGGCATTGACAATTTGAAAACTCAAGTCTTGCAGTCTTCAAAATTGAAAATCAGAGACGTTTGCCAAAGAAACACCAATCTTAATTTAAACTGTCTCATTCTTACCAGTATTGGCAAGGAAACTCTTAGCAGCTCTATTAATACTTCCGGTTTAAAGATTCCTTCGTATTTAAGGTTAGCTGATCCTCAGTTTAATGCTCAAGGTCCCATTGATGTACTTTTCAGTGCCAACGTTTTTTGGAATTGCCTCCGTAAACAGGTTCGCAAGTTATCTTCAACCGTGGTCGCTAGAGACACCGATTTTGGTTGGGTTATCACTGGTGAAATCCAGCATCCCTGTGTTCAAACCAAAGCGCAATGTCATTTCGTTACAGCTGACATAAATCCCATTTCCGAAAAAGAGAACGCTCATGTTTTCGATCTTGACACTTTTGAAAAACACTTGCCGAAACGATGTCTTATCGTGAACAATTACGCCATCTTTGTAAGTTGTTTAAATGGTTTTGCCTTCTTCCCGCACAAGATGGCAATTCAAGTTCGCCTCGCCTTGTGTTATTTCGTTTACCTTCTCATGTCATTTTTTATAGCAGGTAATTGCTTAAACTCTCTCTCGAAAACTATCTTCCCCTTGTGTAAAACCATGGCTATCAGTCTCCATCACTTCGCTGTAAGCTATGTTTCACTTCTTTCGCTATTTAGAAGGATGGCCACGGCCGGCTCCCTCCTCCTTCCTCACAATTGGAAGCCGCTTTTGAAACCGCTTGAAAATCTGAATTCTCTAGCATCTAGAATAACTATTCTTATGCATAAACTCCTTCTCAATGTTCCGGCTTCTCTTCCTATTTCGGAAGAATCAAGCTTTTTTCTGTCGAAAATTGTCGGATTCCGTAATCCTCAAAATTATGCGAAATTGATTTCTTACTTTATTTCTTATGGCTTTAAATTGTTTTTTCACGTCCAAGCCACGAATGACTGCATGTCGTGTTACTCGTTCCGCTTTAAGTTACAGCTGATTCAACTAGTGTTGTTTGGTTACTTCAAACTGCTTGTTTGTCAAACTTGTTTGTATACAAGCCTGGATAACGCCAAGTTGTTGTCTATTTCCTGTACGCTTGGTCAAAGCAAGTTTCTCTTATCTCAACTCTGGCTGACTGCCAACCATCGTCTTGCGAGTTGCTTCTGTAAGCTCGGAAGCCGCTCACCTACTTCCCAAAATAAACTTGTTCCGGTTAAGGAATCTTTCAGCTATTTATATTCCTTATCTCGTTGTACTATGTGGGTCAAGGTCGTTCATGCTTACGTCTCCCACTTACTTACGCTCGTATCTTACAACTGCTTCGATTCTTGTTTCACAACATCGTTGCGTATTTCTCACGCGCTTATGTATTGCACTCTGCTTACATAATTTGCAATCTTAATGTTTATTGATGAACAAACTTGCTTTTTCTCGTCGTCACATTCGATGTGTTTTTGTATTTATACTTGCCATGTCACGTTTCTCGCTGACTCAAATATTTTTCTGAGTAACCCCTTTGATACTCATTATGACTTAAGGTCATTGTTTATGGCTACTAGATTGTTTCCTATGGCGTTCTTGCTTTCTACTCGCATAGTTCCTTTGTTTATTTGGTATATTCTTATCCTTAATATATGTACTTGTTTCTATACGCTTTGTTTAAACTTGTCAATTCTCCTTTTGCATCGTATCGCCATCTTTACTAGTGCTTTATTTCCCTCAGCTTCTAGCTATTTTGTGATTGAAGGTGTTGTTAATTCTCGACCATTAACTCCGCTTTCCAATGACCCTGATGACTTGCTTCCACTCACACCTGGTCACTTCCTTATCGGCACTTCTCTTTCTGCCCCTCCTCCTCTTCCCAATTCTTTCAGGGATTCTAATCTACCTATCGTTTGGCGTAAACTTGAAGCCCTTCGTAATTCCTTTTGGAAGAGGTGGAACTTGGAATATTTAACTTCCATGCAACGGAGACAGAAGTGGTTTCTTTCCAGTCCCGACATTAAAGTGGGTGACTTGGTCTTGGTTAGGGAGGTTGCACCCCCTCTAGTTTGGACCTCTGGTAGAGTGACCGAGTGTTTTCCTGGAAGAGATGGGAGAGTCAGGGTGGCCAAAATCTTGACTACTAATGGTCCGATCACAAGACCCCTGTCTTTGATCGCTCCATTACCTTTAAATGTTTAACTGCTTCTTTGTTCTCTGTTGGTGTTGTCCCCTCCCAGTATGGTGTATTCTTGGAATACACGGTACGAGAGAATATAAAGTTTAATGTTCTTTGCATGTTCATTCCTTCCTCTTTGACAAACACCAACAGTGATCTTCTATTTTCTCTTTGGTTATCATGTCGCTTATATCTTTTATGAGTCTGTTCTAGATATATATCTTCCATGACCCACCTAGCGTCATATAGCAGCGAATCTCTGAAGCTCTTCAACTCTTCCTGGTGCAAGAGGACTTCCTTCTCAATCTGGCCACCAGATTTTGTTACCATCGCCAGCTATTATCTCCTTGAACAAGAGAACTTCGTCTCCTTTTTCACTCACCATGCTGTGGTAGTATCGCCTGCTATCAACTATTTGAAGACCATTCATCAAGAAGAATATTTATTTTTATTATGTTGGCTATGTTTATATGTTCTCCTTTTGTCTCCTACCCCCACTCCTTTCCCCCCTCCTGGTCCCTTCGCGTTCTGCTGAGTGGGTCTCACTTGTGCGCCGGCCGTCGACTCAGTTAAGGCTCAACTCGAGCCAGTCTCCTCAAACCAAGAGGCATACTCTACTTTCTACGCCATGTTGGCATATTAAATATTGTCAAGGGGAACTCTGCCTTCAACATGCAACCAAGGTAAGTACAAACTTAAGGTTTTAACCTCATCTTCATCAATTTTATCTACATGCTTTTATTGAATATTTTATAGACAGCGTGAGATTACTTGCGGGGCGGTAATCATTCTTCGTGGGATTTACCATGTTAGGCCTTGTCGGTCTAAGACAACATTAATAGAAAGTATCTTTTCTTAAGCTTTCAACTGAGAGATCTTCTCACTACGTGGGATATTAATTAATACCCGCTGTCTGTAAAATACTAAGCTCGCTCCACCGTTGGATTATTTTTTGGCCCCATTCTTCTACTAAGACCGTTCTGGAACCTTCCAGATCTTGTACTCTATCTGCGAGTCTTGCCGTCAGGTATTTTTCACTCACTTGTGAAAATACTATTCAAAATGAGGAATCTTCCTTATAAATTACTGCAATAGCGAACTTTCGTCCACCGTTGGAATGTCCTATGGCGCATTTAATTGTAATTCCCAACATTCTCAAGAAATAGACTCTCGCCTACCTAGTGCAACCAGTTCTCTTCATTATTGCAATAACTTTCTTTCCCATAAACTTTCGTGTCTTTACAGTGAACTTTTAATCTATTTAAAAGACTATAGTGATAACCAGTGCTTGTCCCACCTTTCTACCGGGTCGCGATCGTCCGGTTACATTAAATAAGGCCATGAACATTGATCCTAAATCCCAATTATCTTTCCTCAACCTTCTACTAACAAACCATATTAATAAAATTGTAACTTTTCTATAAGGTGTCACTCACGAAGTGCCCTTCCATTTTTGCTTGTTTATCATTAATTAATTACTGTATAACTACGTGTTTTATACACGGTTTAAGCTTACATTGTTTTTTCCCCATAAGAAGGAAAAACAATACTTTCAACTCTTGAATGAGTTATTTCTAGGTCTCACGAATTGGAAACTGCCCCATTTTGGCTCGTGATTCCTACTTAAACATAGGAAGTCTAGAACTTTCCCTTTGACTTTCTCTTCAGGTTTCACCGTAAGTGACCTGCACTTTTTTGTATAATTGTTATAAAGTAATTCTGCACAAATATAAGAAGTTGTAGGAACTTCTATCTTATCTTCATGTTTTTCTTATTGTTATTTTTGAAGTTGTCACTTTTTCTAGAATATTCTCTCAGAAATTTCTTAAAGTACACTCCTTGTACTCAATCTAATGTTTAAACTTTATAATTATTTCATTTGTCTTTTTTAAATCTTATAAAGATTTTAGAACATATATAAGGTTTGAAACCTCATAAATTGTTATTTGCCTGGAGCAATCTCTAAATGTTAGGAGGTCTGCGACCCCATTTGTTAAAAAGTTTAAACGATCTATATTTGTCAAAAATATATTATATATTTGTCAAAGTTATCAACTTCTCTTGAATTGTTAAATAAATTACGAATTTTTTTTCGCTTTCTCATTTTTCTAATACTACTGTTAGGCAAGATCCTGGCTTTCCTAACTCTTCCTCAGTTCATGCCATCGTTAATACAGAATAAAGCTTTTACTATTTGTCTTGCCAGACTATCACCCTTCCCCATAATAGTCTTATGCAAGCCTGGGAGGAAATACACTAAAACCTTTCTCTGGCAAACCGCCCAAGTTCTAGCTGCGGTTCCCGTTAGCTTAGACCAAGCTCTTACACACTTTAGGTATCCGAGAGCGGATTTGCAGTTGCAACCACCTCAATGTGTATTGAAAGTTAAATTTATAACTTTTGTGGAACTCTCATCCTATTTCTCTATCCTTTTTCTCCAGTCCGAAACCCACTTCCTTTTCTTAATCATCTTCCCTTGGTGGGTGGGTTATTCCTTAGCCAATAATCTACCCACCAGCGTCAAACATATCCTGTGAGTTGAGCTGTCTTGACGCGGCGTATTGCTTCTCGCATGTGCTAAGCGGGCACGCGAGTTAATTATTGCATACATGTATGTTCCGACATTTTAAAATGTTACAAGTGTGTGATATTGTTGGTAATTGTTTCTGTAACTTATGTGATTTGCTATTTCGTGCTCAAGTTCCTAATTTGGTTAATAATGCTGATGTCAAACACTGGATTAAAAAAACGCACTTTACCTGTGCTCGTCATTTGTGACGAAAACTGGCACATTGTCAGTTCCTTGTAAGACATAACTAACAGCGGCAATATACTTATAATGTAGTTCTGAAGCACCCTGCATTAATTAAATAGTCGTTTGATCGTGTCCAATAGTCGCCATAGCTGACGATCTTTAGAGCACATGCGTGACGAACACTAGTGCACGATAATTTTAAAGTTTGCGTTTACGTTTCAGAACCAATATACATTTACAGTGTGCTGTTATTAAATAGATCTGTCTTTTTGACGGCCGTAGTTCTAGGCTGGCTGCGTGGCTCAGCGGTAACGTTCTCACTTGCTGTTGCAGGATCGAATCCTGGCGCAGTCATCGGGAATTTGAGGGTGCGCAAATGCGAGGGAGCCGTGTCAGTAGATTTACTGGCACGATAAAGATCCCCCCGAAAATTCTGGCACCCCGGCGTCTCTAAAAGCCGCAGTAGTTAAAAGGCAGGTAAAATAAATAACATTATTATTATTAATACGGTATCAGTAGGTCCAGGCCTTGGGATTTTAGGTGTGCTAGAGAGGATTAGTTTAAAATTGAGATGAGAAATATATTCTAAGACTAAATCTTTGCTTTCAAGCAATATGTCGAAACGCACATTTCTCAATTAGCCTACGATATTCAGCAAATGGAAGCTGCTATTAAGGTCGTTGAGGAGGACGGCATGAGTATTACAACGGCCGCGGAGAGGAATGGTGTTCCCAGAAACGCCCTCTCGGACAAAATTTAAGGAAGAACTAGAGACAGGAAGATGGGGCCAGGTTCCTTTGTAACAAAGGGTGTTAGTTGAATGGGTAATCTCACTAGGAAAAGCAGGGTTCCCGGTAACAAAGGACGATTTGCAAAACAGCATCCAGTGCCTGACAAAAGAATTGAAAAGGGACTCTCCTTTCAAAGATGGGCGGCCAGGGAGGAAATGGTGTGAATCTTTCCTAAAAAGAAATCCAAGCCTGTCTTTAAGAAACCTTCAAAATTTGACAAAAAACCGTGCTGCAATTACAGCACATCAAATTAAAACCAACAGTTATTTGGTGGAAAACGATTTACAGTGTATCTTCTCAGACCCTTGGCGATTGTTCAACGCAGACGTTATGTTATGCCATGGTCTGGTCTCACTTTTTATGTGACTACGCCTCCCATTCCCGGCAAAAAAAAAATCACGGCATAACAGCCCGGAGAATGGCAATTCGTTCTTGAACACCGGTCGGGGAAGCCTATTGTTATATTGTTCGAATTTCAATTATTATTATTGTTGTTGTTGTATTTCTAATGCACTTGAAGACTAATATAACTTATAATAAATGTGTTTAGAGCAGAATTATGATTTCTTTCATGCCCGTATGTCTACCCGCCATTCCCGATTGCAGATGCCGATTTTCCCTTTTCTCCTTTTTTAAATATTTACTGGTACTGCATTCATAAATGTTAGCCTCCATGTCAATAAATCGGTGCCTTACGCTACAATATTGACAGAAATGCATTATAAACAGCAGATAAGGACAACGAACATTGTGACAACAATTGGTGCAAACAGTGACGAATATTGGACAAATTTAAATACATTGTGACGATTAGGCTACTAGCGCAAAAGAAAACACATTTCTTTTTTAAACAGGCTACATAATTTTTCCTAAACAAATACTTTCGACATTGAGAGTTTCCTAGTGTTTGAGTAGAGTTTGAGGTTAGGTACAGTGGTCTTGTTGATTTAAATAACCAAAAGGTATATTTTCTTGACTAAATCAGTCTTAACATGACGACTATTGGTGCATTTACCTTACTCGAGAGTTTCCTAGTGTTTGAGTAGAGTTTGAGGTTAGGTACAGTGGTCTTGTTGATTTAAATAACCAAAAGGTATATTTTCTTGACTAAATCAGTCTTAACATGACGACTATTGGAGCATTTACCTTACTCGAGAGTTAATTTTGACAATTGTCTTATTTTGAAAGTGTGAACGTGGTGTTTGTTAATAGCGACGGTGCTGCCGCTTAGCTGGAACTAGAGGAATGGTGATAGAAATATTAACAAACAGCTGTTTAACCTGCGATTTTTGTTGACGTGTGTGATCTTCTCTAATTTTCTCAGCTTTTGCATAATAACTGAGGCTGAAAATTGAGTAACAGATATTGTTCAGTTCCACAGGGCTCTTCAAAGGCAACAAGAGGCATATCAATGCATTACTTTCCTAAAGAGAAAGGTTTAAAGAAGGAATGGAGTCGAGTACTTCGCATCGCAAAGCCGATTTCTAAATATATGATTGTATGCGGTTTGCATTTCACAAAGGAGGATTATTTTTATCCAGGTTAGTAAACATTCCTTTGTACGTGTACTGTAGATGACCTGTTTATTTCTTTCATACATATTAATTACGTCCCAGTTGTGGAAAGATAACCTTCATACACTGGATTAGGCTACATTATTTATACCTATTCTTCTTACAGTGGACTACACAAGCTACTTCCAGTGGGGTAGGATTATCAATAAGCATAAGATTGTTATAATATTGCAGTAGAATTATAAATATATTTTACTTTCAGATGTGAGAGCATGTAAAAGATACCTGAAGAAGGGCGCCATCCCCTATCAGAAATTGCCACTGAGATAATTGGATAAGAAGATATCTTCTCCCCTGAAACTACAGGCAGAGGCCAGGGATGCACGTGTGCAACATAGACATGAAGCTGTGGCACCACCATCTCCAACTGAAGACAGTGAAGTGGTAACTGAAGACACAGAGACTGTGGCAGAGGAGATGTTTGCAGCTCTGGTGGAAGATCCCACTCTAAGGAAATGTGTAGAAGATAAAGGGATACAAGTAACGCCAAGTGTAATTGATGATTGTAGAAAATAACTTTAGAGGACATGATGAAAACAAATAGAGAAATTAATGCATTTACTGGTATCCCATCCGTTACATTATTAGGTAATATATGTGTTGCTACAGGAAAATTAGAAAGACAGAGTGCCAAACCACTAACCTTGTCATTAAGACAGCGTATCATTTTAGTGTTCGTGAAATTGAAAATAAATCTTTCTTTTAGGTGTTTAGCTGTTCTATTTGGGGTCACAGCTAATACATGTAAGAACTATTTCCATGTAACAGTAGAGTTATTACACGAGGCACTAAAAACAGCTGTTCCATGGCTGGAGAAAGATCTGATTAAGAAGAGGATGCCAATATGTTATCATCATTTTCAGAATACTAGAGTTATTTTGGATTGTACAGAAATTCCCGTGGAGAAAAATAAGTGTTTAAAGTGTCGTGGGATATCCTACTCTCATTACAAAGGTGATTACCAGCCTTAGGATAATTATGCATTTTGCATATTGCATATGCAATTGCATATTTGGGACAGTTTTAACTTTACAGTGCATATTTAGGGTTTTCCTCCTGTTAGTGCATATTTCAAAAACATTCTTAATCTTGAGTGTAGACATCACCTTCTGCAGGACACTTCTGGAATATTTGACATGTATTTCAGCCAGGTAACAGGAATGTTGAGCTCTACTGGGTTTGCATCGTGTTTAAATTTAGCAACACGAGCCCTACATCCGGACAGAGCTTTGTCCTCCTGCAATGCAATTAGGTGGGCACTGATTCTTGGTATTTCCCGTAAAGCAGGTTATATTTTCCTCATTCCGTAAATAGTTACCTTTCATGCACAATTAGTTCTTGTCAGTCTTACATTCGTTGAGTTGATACAGGCTGTGGTTCATAGCACATTAAATAGCTACTGTATTTAAGATGCCAAAGGAAAAGAGAACTATTAATGAGGTAATGAAAGGGTATGTACGAGAGTTTCAAGACTTTTCAACTGACGGAAGTGTATTGCTTTGCAAATACTATAGCACAGTCGTAAATGCAACTAAAAAGTATCACATTCAACAACATCTTCAAAAAAAAAACGAAACAATAAATTGAAAGAAGTAAACCTGAAAAAAAAAACACCAGGTTCTTGTCACCGCTGCTTTAGTTAAACCTGGACCAACACGTAGTAAATTCAATGAAGATCTGTGGAAAGCATTTCTCTCGGCAAATATACCGTTTGCTAAACTAAACAATAAGAACTTAGTTCAGTTTCTGCAGGAGTATACGAAACAACCAGTCCCAGATGAATCAACAATTAGGAAGAATTACGTTCCTGAGCTTTACAATGTAACGTTAGGTAAACTAAGGGAAAAAGCTCATGGAAAATATATTTGGGTCTCACTAGACGAAACAACGGACGTAGATCAAAGATATGTAGTTAACTTCGTGTTTGGTATTTTAGGAGAAGAAGAAGAGAGAGACAAATCATATCTACTCACTATGGCTGTGTTGCCTCTGGTGAATCACTCAACAGTTGCTGCATTTTTCAATGATGCACTTTCTTGTTTGTGGCCATCAGGCATTCTTTACGATCATGTTATCGTGGCCTGCTCGGATGCCGCACCTTACATGTGTAAAGCCATATGAGGTCTTGGGATATTATATCCCTAGATGATACATGTCACATGTGTAGCACATGGACTTCTCTGAAGCAGTCCGGGCTTCCTTTCCTGAAGTAAGCACGTTGATCTCCACAGTGAAAAGAGTATTTCTGAAGGCTTCAAGTCGCAAAGATTTTTTTTTGATGCAGTACATGATGTGCCGCTCTCGCCTTCACCAAGATGGGGAACGTGGCTCTAATCTGCTGTTTATTATGCCAATTATTTCTAGGTAGTAATAAGGTAGTTGAAGACCTTGATTCTGAAGAAGCTGCTTCTATTAAAGAAGTTCAAGAAGTCTTGAGCAAGGATGGTCTTCGTGAGCAACTTATATTCATTCGTTTCAATTTGCGTTGCATACCTTCAGCCATCAAGAAATTACAAGAAAAGGGACTGCCTATTCACGTTAGCTTTGGAATTGTAGAAGTCGATCGATCCCTAAAGAACCTAACTAATCATGTTTTCTCGAAAAAATTGCAGAATGTAGTGATGAAAAATTCCGATCTCCTCAAACTTAAAAGCATTTGTGGTGTTATCCAAGGAAAAGACAAAATTGACAGTGCATCGATACTAGAGGTCTCTGATTTCGTTAAGTTGGAGTATGCTCCAATTGTGGCATGTGATGTGGAGAGAGTGTTTTATGAGCACAGTCATTTTAAGTGAAAATAGGTGCAAGTTTGTGTTTGAAAACCTATTACATCATGCAGTGAATAAGTGCAATCAAGACTTGTAAATTTTATTGACAAACTGGGGCAATCCATTGTAGTACTGTAAGTAATTTTCTTTATTTCGGCGATATTTAATATGTAACATTAATTTCATGTAATATAAACCACTAATTGATACCAGATATATGTTTATTTTTAATGCATATTTTAGTGCTTATTTAGACACTTTTTAGTGCTTATTTGCATGCATATTTTGGCATTTTTAAGTGCATAATTATCCGAAGCCTGGTGATTACACATTGAAAGTACTTGGTGTTGCACCATCAGGTTTAGTGACTTTTGTAATTCAAGTGTATGGTGGAAGGGTTACAGACAAAGAAATATTTTTGCAATCAAATTTATTAGGCATGTTATTACCTTATCAGGATGCTGTAAAGGTCGATAAAAGATTTTTGATAGAGAGTGAGTGCATTGAAAGGAATATACAATTGATCAGGCCACCCTTTCTTGGTAAGAATCAGAAATTGTCAACAGAGGATGCACTCAGGACTGCTGACATAGCTGCAGCTAGAGTGCATGTAGAAAGAACAATTCAGAGGATGAAAATATTTAAAGTATTAAAAGGGAGAGTCAATTTATATAAGGTTCCATACATGGATTCTGTAATGACTATCATTGCAGGAGTAGTGAACCTTTCAGCTCCTATTCTTAGTGTTGATAAATATGACTAAGGAGACTTTTGCTACAGGTACCTAGTAGCCAGTTTGTGGGTGTGTTTTTTCTAAAGCAGAATTTGAGCGCTGTATCAGCAGCGAAGTAAAGCGCTACATATAAACTAGCTGTAAATAGAAACGGAGAGATGGCACGAAATGGCGGTCGTTTAAACGTGTTTCCTTCATTATTTCAAAATAAATTTAATACAATTTAATATAATAATGAGTCCACTGGGAGACTAATCTGATGATGAATGCATAGTGGTGTCGCTCAATGAACAACTTTGTTAATTTCACGTTGCTTGTAATTTTTAGGTTTTACGCCCCTTAAAACCTCAATAACTAACTAATTTTTAGGTTAGGCCTAGGCCATTCGAGTTACCTTCTATGAATTAATGCCCCTGCTTTAGCCACTAAAGTTGCATGATCGTTTCATGAATGTAGCAGCATATGGATAAAAATTCCTGAACTTAAGGTTACCATATCTATAATATTCACCATAACGTTTATGTGACAGGTTAAATTGGATCTAAAAATAGGATGAACAAGCTCTCGACTTCTTACAAATAATTCTTAATTAACCTACTGATATGCTGCTAGTGGAAATGTAGGCCTATAATCATGTAGTCTCATAGGCTACACCAGTAGCCAGAGCATGTCGCTAATGATCTCAGAGGAAACTGTGCATGCACGTTAACATGAGTTTGCTGGTTTGTGACATTACGTCAACAAATTCAATGTATTTTAACTCTCCTGATTCCATTCTGGCCCCTGTTACTGCCACATGCATGGTTCCAATAGGCTTGATTTCATTTTTAGGATTATTATATTTCACTATAGCTTACCTGCTGCATCACTCAGATAATTAAGCTAATGCATGTATCCTTGTTGCAGATCAGGTCCATGTACGACCAAAAATGTTTTATATGTCTTCGGTGTTTTTCTCCCACTACGCTATTACTTTCCTCCCCATTCACAAAAGACGTTATGAGCAAAGCGGACCGCATGCATATGACAAAATGTTGGCTTTAGTGCGCCTAGCGGCGCACTGCAGTACCATGGGCAGTACTCGTGCGACTAAACGGTGCACTGCTCAGAAAAAGGCAGGGCAGTGCTTCGCCGGCACAAGTGAATTTCTCGCTAGCACTACTTCGCCTCATCCATTGCACAGCCCTGCCCTCTACCCTAATTTTTTGAGGAGTTTAAACTCTTCCTTCTACAGTATAGCATAACTGTATGTCAACAGATGTAGGTGACCTTAATATTACACTCCTTAAAACGTTGGTCCCCACCACCACCACCCCCCGTCCTAATGATGCAAAGTGTTATTAGACTGGGGCGTGGTGGCGCAGCGGTCATTGTTATTAGACTTTAAATACATTTGCCATTGATAGTACAAATGCTTGTAGATATCCGTATTGATAGGTGAATTAAAAGTTTAATTTAAACTTATAACATCTCACATAATACAAAAGTAGCTACAATAAACTGAAACTTAAACTTATAACATCTTACATAATACAAAAGTAGCTACAATAAACTGAAACTAACGTGCACCACTAATGGGCCCTCATTGCTTACGGACCCCTATGCATTTGCCCCCCTTGTCCCTCCCTGGGCCTAGACTGTGCCAATTGCAGAAAATAGACCAGAAGAACCAAATCACTAGTAAAACAATGTATAATAAAGGAAGGAAGCTTGTAGTTTTACGTGACCATTAATCTCACAATCATGAGCCACGGGAACTTCTTATACATTGAATCCGAACCACAGGACACGGCATTGCACTTAAAGATATCTTGCATGCATCGAACCTGGTCCACCTTGGTGAGAGGCCAACAGCTTGATCGCTGCGCCACCACGCCCCCAAGTATAGGCCTACAGTAGGTTATAATCAACAAGTTCTCTCTAACATACATTAGCCTACTAGTTCATATACAGTATACAATTTGCGTACCTAGATAGAATGCACCCGAGTGAAAGAAAATAGGCTGGTACCCGTAGACTATTATTTTTCATGAGAAACCTAATAGAATTTTCTGTCACTCTGCCAAGTACAGATATGTTACCATACTGGGGTATGTACACCAACAAAATTATAGTAATGTTTGTAGACCTAAGAAAAAAAGTGGTATTTCCTTCATAACTACGTACTATATGTAAATTATTTTCACAAATCTGAGTCTTCTTATGGAGAATGGGTTTTCCTCCATAGTCCATAACCAAAGAAATTTAATCATCAATTGAATACTCGTATGATTATGAACTTCAAAGCAATGCTACGCCTTTCTAGGCTTGATCCTACTTATCTTCCTGGATGGCTCTCGTGTAGCATCCGTTGCCTGTTTCGAAAGTGCGTTATTTTACTTAGTAGCGCTCTGAAAATGGTTTGTAATTACTCTGCCACATTATTAAAGCCATTTGCCATTGACAAACACCGCATAAACACTTCCAAAATAAGGAAATTGTCAACATTAACTTTCAAGTAATAAACTTATCAAAAAGCAAGTCGTCATGTTTGCTGCCAACTTACTGATTGTGCTGCTCGGCAAAACCATTGGCCTGGATAAAGTGTATTGATGCATGACTACCCCCACTGTGCGTAACAAAAACCAGGGGTGTTTATATTAGCCTAACGCGCAGGGCCGCGCTACCTAACCTTTATTGGCCTAGGCGAAAACCATTGGTCGGGAAACAATGTTGGCACTCTGAAAAAATACAGTAACACTCTATCGATAAAATATTCAACTCCTGTATATTAGTAACATTGGCCATTTCTATAGTAAATTTTTCGGATTTTAATGGCGCCGGGCAACGTATACTACACGAGTTCCTAATTGATATTCAGTCGTACACAACAACGCCTAAAGAAAATTCAGATGAAAGCAAGAGTTTATCTTGTTATGACTGCAGCCATTTTTCAATGTATCTAACGTGCAGCAAAGTGAAACCACGCTGCATGATGACTCATCTTAAGCTAAAATGTTGGGGTGGGGGATGGGGATACTTTGTGGTATGACCTACATGATGACATTATTACATTCACATTGTACTTCTATGATAAATAAAGCATTTGAAACAATATCACGTATTTATTATTTTATAAATTAGCCTATTTATGGATACAATGTAGCAATAATTAATCAAAGTTACTTTTTACATCAACTATCCTATAAGAAAAGCTAGTAAAATGCTATTTTCAAGAAAAAAACATCAATTGTTATTGGCAACTCCAGCTATCTGATTATGACATCTAGCGGTAATAATGAGAAACTTACCAAGTAGGGTACATGTGTCACGTGGTGACTGTTTGTATTATGGTTCCTTGTATCGTGGTAAATTCTTCGTGTCTTTATACATAAGTAATAAGTTTTACTCGTTGATAAGAGTGCAAAATGAGTAAAAGCAAAGTATATTGCTCAGTTCACGGCTGTAAATCGATGTATAAGAGGGCTGCGGATATAAGGTTTCATCACTTTCCAAAAGATGCAAATAGCAATAGCCGAAAGGTGACGATACCAAATAAATACGGTCAACGGGGGCGTGTTGGACCACTCACCAATACACACACTGACGACAGGACGGGTTGTTCACTGTTACGCCGAGCCAAGCCGCACCTAGACAGCCATGTACAGTCTCGCCGAGCCAAGCCGTACCACGACAGCCAAGCTTCATCAGTCAGGTATCCTTCCCCGCTCACTAGTTCATTTCCCTACCATCCACCCTCACCTAGCTCTGCGATATCCGAGCCATTCCACTACGAGTCATATAGGCCTAATTTCACTTCGCAGGGTAAATATATACTCTGCAAGAACCTGCTACCAGTCCGATATTCAACACCAAACCTACCTGCTAACCATCCAACAAAGCAAGCAATTCCTGTCTCCCCAGAGTTTTAATACAAGTTAAACTCATCCCTTCGCCGTACCAAGCAGCAAATAATTTCTAGAGTCTATGGTGCAGTGAGCAAACTCAAATATAGCTTTCAAACTTAACAGTGCCATGACTCGAACTGCTCAACAACAAATACCAGCAGACAACCGATGCTTGAGAATATGCAATTGAGACATAAAATCTAGTGGAACTTACAAATTAGATCAGTGTATCGCACAGTTATACATATATACAATTAAAAATAACACTGTCATTATTTTAGGGTCCACATTTACCGATTATAACCGAAAAATAAAAAGTGTTCCATATCAAACGCGTGTTATTGAGTATTTTTACCCAACCTATCCAGACCGACCGCAGGGCAGCTGGCCACCACGTGTGTACTTCCACTCTCCCACTCCTTTCCTCATGGTTTTCAAATATCTTAAACAAAGCAATGCTTAAAACTGTTCGGTGCACACTGTAAAATAAAATAATAGCCCGTCAAATTGAGGAGAGGCCTATAATATTGTAATGAATAGCAATAGCAATATTACGAACATGTATCATAAAGCAAAAATGTTCAAAGCGAAACGACAACACGTGATTGTTTCCGTGATATTTAGCTATTTATATTTCCTGTAGAGTATGTTTCAAGGCACAAGAAAAACAATCCCTTCGACAATAAGTTTTTCAACCTCTGTCAAATTGAATGTTTTTTCTGTTATATGCAACGTACGGAATTGCTTAACTTGAGCCCAGCGCGCGACTGAATAGAATTAATGGTTCGACTGATGTTGTGATATTTTCACCCTCCCTTTCAAAAAATCCTGTGCGGCGATGATCATTTTATTTCCATAGCTTCGAATAGCTACACCTCGACCAGGTTTTGACAATATCCAAACTGGATGTATCCTCAGTCTACCTCCACGATAAGTCATCCTTTAAAACGTCACCACTCGCAAGCAAAAAGAAAGCTAACTTTTATCTAATTCACTCTAGCCTATGAACACGAACCTAAGCTTAAACTGATGCTGACACTGCTACATATATAAATAACGGACACTAATGAATTACAAGTATAAATACTACAAGTAAAAGTAATTAACTTAAACCAAATCAATTATATCTCATGAACACAACAGATTATGAAACGCAGCAAGGCGAGTGTGCACTGGAGGCCACCAAACAAGCCAACGGTTGGCGACAATAACGTGGCCAAATAGAATCCTTCAAATTGGTAGCGCTGTATGGTTTCATGCCAACAAGCATTGCAGGCAATCTAGTCGTTAACTGTTTTTGCCCAGTGGAGCCGAACTGTCAGATTCCAACTCTGGAAAATACACCTATAGGCATGGTCTAACCTACAATTTACATAGGACAGGCATATATTCTTCAAGTACACATATCCAATAGTTCTTATAATTACCTCTGTAAAATCAGCATCAAATGGTATGTTGATTACAACTAATGAATTGTCATAGGATGAGAAAATTAGAAAATTACAAGCTTCCAATCCACTTAGCAGGATTTGCAGCTGCACCTGACCATAATATTGATGATTTGTCTTTAAGGATAAAGTATTTTCCTCAATCGACCCAATTAAATATTTTAGGCCCTTCACTACATCAATTGCAGTCTGCGTTTTACCTGCTCGACGGCACTTAACCTCTACACAACAGAGTGAACTAACCACACCATACAGACTTACACCTAACCATGGGGCACTTGGAGGAACAATAATGCCCACCGGTTCCACTTTATTTTTAAAAGCAATTTCATAAGCTTCTATGGCTACTAGTTCAATTTTTTTTCCCATGCACAGTTGCCATGTTTCCCTTGAAATCAGCTTTGAACAGCCTACTCACTTTTAAATTCCAGTCAGGGCTTTTATTTTTGCTGTAAGTAAAAACACTGTAACAAGTAGTACCAGTTAATCTTACTTTTCTTGCATTCTTCCAAATTTCTCCAGATTGGGTAAGAGTTGTCAAACATAATTTTAAACTGTCTGCATATGTGCTACCTTCTCATTAAAAAATTGAGCAATGTCACCTTGAAGTTCTGCATCAAAATCAACCATAGCACTAAATTGTGGCAACAAGTTGTTGTTGTTGCCTAAAAGTTTATGGCATAGGGATAATTGCAGCAAATCATCATCACCACTCGAGACTTGAATAATAGTAGTAGTAGCAGTAGTCACCCTTAAGCGCAAAGTAAGATCCAGCTCGGATCCCTGTGCCCCAGAAAGTAGAATATCCAGTATATTATTCTCGCCTGCACTACCGACTAGGTGACTTTGTAGGGTCGATTTGACAGTTGATCTTCCCATGTGTCAAAATTTATTTATAGGAATCGCTTTGTCGTACATGTAGTTGTCTTTCTTTAACTTGCCCCATTGCTGCTTCAAATCTGTGGAGCTCAGGTCTTCCAAGTTTTCAATTGTGTGCCTATTACGAAAAGAAGAAAAAGCAAATACAGTCAACTTGTACACTCTTCGATTTATCGGCTTCAACTGTATTATATCTTCTAAATTTAAATGCATTTACTTACCCAAATATGTAAAGCAATGTACCGACTACGTGCTCACATTTTCCTGAGTTTCCAGCCTTACAGGTACACGAACAAATTAACTTTTTCTCGGCAACTGGTGATCGAATCTCAATTTTAATCTGGTGAGGAACTCCCTTCAAATTACTGGTTTGTAAGCATAAAGCTTCAAGTCTCACTAAATCTTCTGTTTCGGTTACTCTCCCACACATAATTATGTGTTTGGCATCTAAAATTGCCTGTCCTTCAACGAGAGGCCGCCTAGAATCCCCAACAACATTCAACACATCAATCAAGTCTATCACCATTGCGTCCACCATTTTGTCGCGAATGACCTGCCACCTACATTCGATTGAATTCGCGAATAACGTAGCACAGTAAGTAGAAACCATTTTCAAAGTGCTACTAACAAAAATAACGCACTTTGAAAACTGACACCGGAGAATACACGAGAGCAGAAACAATGTCATCATCAAAAGTCATGCGATACTTACCACGCTCTCGTCTGTACTAAAAGGTTGTCATCGCTTACAGAATTTTGTAAATAATTAATGTAATGTACATTGTGTGCACTTATCCTTAATAATAATAAAATATGTCATCAACACTTGGTAAATCATAACCTAACCTGTCAAAATTAATTGTCAGCAACAGCTTAGTATTCTCTGAAAATTATCGTGACAAAACAACTGTAAACTATTTTTTTGTGATCTGCAAATGAAAGATCATTAGCCTTATAGCATTCCATTTCCTGGGGAAGAAGTGAAATGCAGTCACTACACTTACATGTTCAAAGTAATTCCACTCTTTGGGATGTTCTTCCTCTACTAATATAGAAAATGATTCAGTCAAAAGAGGTATCTCCCGAGATCCAATGCAAAACCACCTTCTTGGTCCACAACTGGTGGTAGGGATGGAACATCTACATCCATCGGTCCCCGACTCCCAGGGCAACTGAAAAGTAAAAGTTAGGGTAGATTAAGAAATATTGCTGTAATTACAGAAAATGTAACACCTATTATTCTCATTGTAAAAGAAGTGCCGTTATCTCTGGGTTTTTGCTTGGATATAACCTAAAACTTATATATTTATATATGGCTATGATCGGGCTAGTTAACAGAATAAAAATAAGGTGGAATGGAAAGAACTATATTAGCAAAAATAAGACCCTAGAAGTCAATGCTAATCTACTACATGCCGAAAAAAAGACCCACAATACTGTAGGCCTACTTAATAATTATAAATGAACACTTTTCACGCAATAATTAAATACATGTCTCACCTTCTTGTCTGGAAGTGCAAAAATCCAGGAAAGTGAAAATTGTCATACACAATACACAGCTAAGAAATATTATTATGGGTGCAAAACTAATAATGTATTTGTTATCAGCACCCTCGATTTACCCTGAAGTGATTTAACTCCAGAAGTGTGCTCATAGTTTTATTCTTCCATTGCGCCATCTTCTTCATCTTGTTTGTAGAAGTGATGCGCTATCTGTGGACGAGAGTGCGAATCATCTATAACTCAACCTTCCACCAATGCCACCAATCATAAGCCGGCATTTTAAGGCCTATGTTATATGAAGTGGGATCGGCGGATATGCTGTTCGCGTGACAAGTGACAAGCGTCTTTGTATTGTATTTCTCACTTGAAAAACAAAGATTTACATTAAAACTAACATAAACAATACTGAAAATATCTTTATTGCAATTATTATGTTCTGTTACAACTGTACATATTTACAACTTCATACCTGTTATATAAAGACGATTATTTATATAACAAAATCAACTCTTCTATTTTGTTTAGCAAACGGATAGGAATTTGGGGCCTTTTCCGCACCAAAAAATTTTGCCGACGTCCAAGCTGCAAGCTTGGTTGGCAATTTAAGGTATTCATATACATTTATTGAAAAAATCCACAATTCTAAACCAATCGCCTTGTATTCTTTTTGGTGGTTCACTGCTAAGTAAATTAAGCCGGTTATACCTTCAGAAAGCTTAATGTGCACTTCCAGGGGTGTCCAAAATAAATTTATTAAGGAAATTTGTACCTTTTTTCAGACACCCTAGCAACTAAAAAAATGCATCTATTTTAATTATTCCTTCACATACGTATTGCCACTAGTGACCTTCATGTCCCCTACCAGGATTGTTAATTTATCAGCATTTTGTCGGGAGTTATGATTTTTTTAAAGATGCAAAATGTCAAATAATATTTTTCCTTTCTTTACATCCAGTTTTTGAATGGAGCCATATATCTTCACGGTTTTGGTACAGAACATGCCCTATTTCGTTGTCTTTAATTTGAAACCTTGTTGAGATAGATAGCTGAATTAGAATTTGACGTTTTCTTGTTTGAACCTGTAAGAGAAGCACGATTTTTAGTTTTTGAGTAAATTAGGTTGGAAGTTTCACATTATGATTGAACCTCTTTGTTCTTACCTGACAACATTAGAATTCTCCTGCTGCATATATGGGACCATCCTTTTCAAGTTTCTTGTCCTCTTTCAGATTTCTTCTTCCTCTGAGGTACCTTCTTCGTTGTTTTTGTTCAGGGGTGCTCTGAAGCTGACTTCTGCGTAATCGTGCCTCATCTGCTTGTGACACTCCTGATGCCAAGTACCTACCAGGAACAATCTTCATCCTTCGTATGATCTCCATTTCAACCTTGTTTCCACAATTGAAGTGTAAAACAGCATCCATAACACCAAGTTTAAGAGTGGACAGCCCTACATAAGTATCCTTTCTACACCGCTTCCATACCATAGCGTTGAATAACTCATTGTTATTTTGGGTCAAACCATGGAGACATTTGCATAGCATTTTTGGGTCACAAAGCCTTTCATACACAGGCTTCATCGCATGTAGGACTTCTAGTGGTATTCGTGCTTTATGTTTATAGTTGTCCAGTTGATTGTTAGCCTTGGCTCGTTGGTACGAACACCAACTATCCGTTCCTATAGGGCACCTATGGTGGGAAGGCCTGTCTTTATTGGCAGTGAAATGGTACAATGTTGCCCATATAACGTTTGACATGTCCTTTACGGAACTGCAGTTGGACCACAAAGCAATTCCAAAATAATTCTGACACTTATCTATCAGTGCCCCAGTGAGTTTACCTTTACCACCCAGTTTTTAGTTTTGTACAATTTTTCTAAGGGCTGAGCCTAAACGCTTCTGGTAATGCCCCAAACATTCCAGTTTATTGATTGCTTTACCACTGTATGGATTAGATTCACACACTGCTTTGTAACTTTTGGAATCCCCATCCCATAAGAATCCACATAGTCCAGACCTCTACTCCCACTTGAGCGAGAAAAAATGTTAACTGAACCATGTGGTTCCATATTAGGTGCAGATCCACTGTAATTTTTGGCACAGTATAATGCATGATCAGCCATCCTACCCAAATAGGATGGGGAATCCTTAGCATCACCTGAATGCTTTCTACATCCAATAAAATTTCTCGACATTACCTCTACATCTAGAACTTTGCCTGTGTCAACAGATATTGCACTTACAACACCAGACAATGAAGAATATCCGCGCCTCTGCCATGTACCATCCACAGATACACCACATTCTTTACCTTTCTTTTCCTGAATTTCTAGGGCAGCAGTCTTCATGCATTCTTCTGCATAGATAGATACAGCTTTCACATGTTCACTATAAGCCCGGGGGTGAAGCTGATTCCTGCTCGTGGTGCCCCTGCATAGGTAGTCGGAATTTGAATTTCCGTTACTGAACTGAACGTCAGCATTCCAGAAGCATCATTAAAGTACTATCTGAAATGATTCATTCTAGTAGGGAAAGGCTCTTATCAGAGCCCAATTTAACAATTATTTCTTTTAACATTGAAGGACTGTCTTCTTGTAAAGAAGATCTTCTACGTGAATTATGCCTAAAACATAATTGTGATGTTTTATGTATACAAGAAACTCATAGGGATGTTAATCAACGACGTCCTAAAATCCCTGGAATGAGATTGGCAGTCGAACGTCCTCATGGCCAATATGGAAGTGCCATCTTCACTAAACCAGATATCAGGATTCTTGCAACCTCCATCACAGCTGACAATGACATAGAAATTATTGCGATAGAATTGAGTAACTCTATCATTTTTTCCATTTATAAACCCCCAAAGGTAAGCTTTTCATTCAGACAACCTGATAATCTGAATTTGGAGAAAGTGTCCTTCTTCGTGGGTGATTTCAACAGCCACAGCATTATATGGGGTTATCCACATGATGATGAGAATGGAGAAGCTGTTATGCACTGGGCGGAATCACACCAACTGTCCCTCATTCATGATAACAAACTTCCTTCATCCTTCAACAGTAGAAGGTGGAAACGTGGATATAATCCAGACCTTATTTTTGTGAGTGATCAGATTGCCCATCAGTGTATTAAATCTGTTTGCCTTCCTATTCCTAACTCACAACATCGTCCAATAATGTGCCAGATAGTATCAGCCGTCAGGCCACAGAGTGTTTACTTTAAGAGAAGATACAATTTCAAAAGGGCAAACTGGGAATGTTTCACTTCCTCTTTAGATACAAAGATGAGTACAATCAGTCCCATACCAGAGGCATATGATCAATTTATTGATGCCATTAGATCGTGTTCTAAAGAAGCCATTCCAAGAGGATGCAGAACTAATTACATACAAAGTCTTTCCCAGGAAACATCTGCCTTACTGACAAACTACTTCAATTTGTATGAAAGGGATCCTTTTAGTGCTGAAACTATTGCAAGCGGACAACAATTTATCTCTGCTATTTCAGAGTCTAAACGAGAACAGTGGTTAAAATTGATGGAAGAAGTTAACATGGATAGGAGTAGCCATAAGGCCTGGAGGCTACTCAGGCATCTCAGTAATGATCCTAATAAATCATCTTCTCTTTATAACGTATCTGCAAACCAAATTGCTCACCAACTCGTCCAAAATGGCAAGTCTATAAACTCCAGTTCTAGAACAAAAGTGGATACCAGGCCAAAATTCAGACCAGAGACCAGTATACTTTCTAATCCCTTTACCTTGGCAGAACTAAATGACGCTATAAATATCAGCAAAAATGGAAAGGCTCCTGGTGTAGATGAAATCTGTATTCAACAAATCAAGAATTTTGGACCTGTTACTAGAGAATGGGTACTCAATCTATTTAACAATTGCATTCGAACCTGCAGAATACCCAAAATCTGGAGGAAATCTAGAGTTATAGCATTCCTCAAACCAGGAAAAGATCCCCATGATCCTAAAAATTACAGACCAATATCCTTGCTCTGTCATTTATTCAAGATCTTAGAACGAATGGTTCTGGTAAGGCTTGCAAAAATAGTTGAACCACTTTTGATCCCCGAGCAAGCTGGTTTTAGAAGAGGGAAGAATTGTACATCACAAATACTCCATTTGACCCAATATATCGAAGATGGTTTTGAAAATCGGAAAATAACTGGGGCAGTCTTCATCGACCTAACTGCGGCCTATGACACAGTTAACCACCAAATTCTGTTGAGTAAATTTCATAAGATGACCAAGGACAACAATCTGACTGAATTTCTTCGATGTCTTCTTGAAAATCGAAGATTCTTTGTAGATTTCCAAGGGCGACATAGTCGTTGGAAGAATCTCCGGAATGGCCTACCTCAAGGTAGTGTTTTGTCTCCAATATTATTTAATATTTACACGAATGATCAACCCTTGCCAGAAGGAACTAAAAGCTTCATCTATGCAGATGATCGAGCTATTCTCACCCAGGGTGATCAGTTTGAGAGTGTTGAACGGAGATTAATGGCAGCCTTAGATGAACTGAGTCCATACTACAGAGAAAACCTTCTAAAGCCTAACACCTCAAAGACGCAAGTTTGCGCTTTTCACTTAAAGAATATGCAGGCAAGAAGAAAACTGAAGATTTTCTGGGAGGGTGCTCTTTTGGATCATTGCTCTACACCTAAATATCTAGGGGTAACTCTGGATCGTGCACTCACGTATGAAAAACATTGTGTTAACACGAAGCACAAAGTATCTACGCGAAATTCCATTCTTCGCAAGTTATGTGGTACCAACTGGGGAATGCAAGCTCAAACAATGAGAACTACTGCTTTAGCACTGAGCTACTCTGCAGCAGAATATGCATGCCCTGTTTGGTATAGATCATGTCATGCCAAACAGGTAGATATTGCTTTAAATGAAACTTGTCGGCTTATAACTGGTTGCCTAAGATCTACACCTTGTGTCAAGTTACATTGCTTGGCTGGCATTGCTCCCCCAGATATTAGACGTGAAGTAGCTGCCAAACATGAAAAATCTAAAGTAGAAGTTTCCCAGACACATCCTCTACATAATTATCAACCTGCTCAACAACGATTGAAATCTAGGCGAAGTTTCTTACACTCTACTGAGTGCCTGTCGGATTCACCTCAATCATCAAGGCTAACTTCCTGGAGATCCAGAAACCATAATCTCAACGGATGGATGGTTCCATCTGAAACTCTTCCTGCCGGTTATGAAGAGTCGTGGCCTACATGGAAGAGTCTGAACAGGCTGCGGTCTGGGGTCGGTCGATCTAAGACCAATATGAAGAAGTGGGGCCTTTCCGATGAGTCAACCTTTTGTGCCTGCGGAGAAGAACAAACCATGGTGCACCTTCTCCATTGCAACTCCTGCCCTCTCATTTGCACTATGCAGGATGTAGTTCAGGCCACACCAAATGGACGAGATCTTGCCAAATTTTGGTGCGATGTAATTTAATTGTTATTTTGAAAGTACCTTTAGTGTGTTTTTTATTTTAAAAAAGTTATCTATGCTAATTTTACATGATGTATTGCTTCTGATACGAATAAATAAACTATAAGCCCTTGGCAAGGGTGGTGGTGGGAGGTTCATAATGCAAGCAAACCTTTTGGCATCACTGTAACCACAACCTATTGACCTCATGCCATAAACAAGGCATCTGCTTACCTCTGGAAAGCGTTCCTGCCTTTTAGAAGAACAAAATTTGTTGCTTTCATAACCACATAATTCACACAGCAAACCAAGATCTACAGCCCATCCAAATCTCTGATTTTCAATGTTCTGAAGTTTCAGTGAAGAGTTTTTGAAGCAACTGGGACATGCTACCACATTTACTAAATTCTGAAGGCAATCTGTGTCAAATATAATGTTAAAATTGCCTCCAGTTAAATCACAATCATCTGAAACACTTTCAGCTGTAGGCCCAATCTTGGAATGTGATGCACCACTTTGTTCAGTATTTACATTTTCATTGATTTGGTTTTCACTGGGTTTCATATGCTGGTTACCACGAAAACTACGTTTCTTCTCTTTCACTCGCCGATGTTTACAGCCCATGATCGAGAATTTACACGGAAAAGCACACAAGTATTCACGAGACGAGAAAATATTTTCACTACAAATAGGCCTACGTAACCATGGAAGCTGCCATAAGTGGCTTGTAAACAATGTGCATGTAGAGCCATCTGTGGAAGACAGGGTGCACTAAGAGCCATTAAAATCCTACAACATTGAGCGCCAAAATTAAATAATACTTTCGAAAAGAATCATGAAATACACTATGCAGCGCGGTGCCCCGGCCACCCCAGACTAAGATGGCGTACACTGGTCCCTTTAAATCAATTTCATAAGCACATTTATGCATGGAATATGCAAAAAACATATATTTACTGAAAGTAGAAGGATCAGGCATTCATAAGAAATAAAAACACAAAATCAAAAATTTCGTCAAAATGCGTCATTTTAAACGTATATGAATGAATACCTATGACGATTATTTATATAACAAAATCAACTCTTCTACTTTGTTTAGCAAACCTTGTGATTACCGAATCGATGTTTATAGAGATGAATGTGCAGCAACGCACGGATAGGAATTTGGGGCTTTTTCCGCGCCAAAAAAATTTGTCGACGTCCAAACTGCAAGCTTGGTTGGCAATTTAAGCTGTTACTTTCTTCCTTTGTCGGTACCAACTCGACTTGCCGAAACTGTAACGATTCTTGATACTTTTCTCGAAGCATGATGTAAAAGTCGCAAGACACGCAGTTGCAATTTGTACGAATATTCTTGGTGCGCTAAACGCATCAAGTTTCTATCCATGTAGCTTGCAAAAAAAATCGTCTGGTTTTGTACGTTTATTTATTTTGTGATTGCGTTTTTAGTGATACCATTTTTCTTAACAATTTCGATTCTCTGACACCCTCTCCAAGCCAACGGCTGAATGTACCGTAGGCTACAAAACTATGAATGAACTTCCCCCGAGAAAGAAATCCTGCGTGCGCCACTAGGGCTAGGAATAATTGTTTTGTAAGATATGTAAGGAAAACTCAATAAAATTACGTCTCCACGATGAAAGTAAGAATGCGTTATACCGTGTGGTTAGTCTAGTGATGTAAACATTAGCCTGCGAGTCTACTTAGAGAAGCAGCGTGAAGACGTGCTTGTGACCAGTGGGCCTACAGCCCAGCTGATGGTACAGAAGTGAGGTACGGTACGGTATGTATCGTGGAACAGTTTTACCGCGACAGATTGTCTCATTTTACAGGGTCTGTATAAGAATCGTCCTTTTAAGTGGACTCGTCCTACGGAGGGTTACCAACATGTCCTGCTTTTCATTTATTGTGGTTATGTCCGAACGGCATTTCTAATTTATCGTAATGTTAGGCTTTTTTCTTGATTGCTCATTTAGGTTTTCCGCTTAAAGTCAGATAGATGTTAAATACATTTTCAGAAGATGGTTTGGATATAGAATGCAAGGTGTTTATGTTTCTATGAAACCTGCAATGAGAACCGGTACTTGGATAAATTGATGCAACCTATGGAGGAATTCAAGTGAGTCAATTGGTTAAGACTTCAAAACATTAAGGACCACAGTTTAAACGATATTGTACCATTTATTCAATATTTACAGTCAAAAGGTGTAGAAATACTGAAAGTTAAACATTATTCGACCAGTTGTGCAACGTACCGTAAGGGCTTATTCTAAAAGTTCAACTTTGGATTATGACACAACACTCGACCAACAATGGTCTGTTTTCTTTAGTAAGTGCCAGTATCAGAACATTGCGTTTTGTTTCTGAACTTAAGTATAATTTGCCAGTTTGCCAGACCAGGCAGCAATGTGTGTTTATTCATACCGTACCGTATATGCTCAATGGAGGAACCGTTTGTTGGTAGAATGTTACTTGTGACGATCTATTTCAAAGATACGTTGGGTGAACAATTCTATAAATATGTGCTTCAAGAAAATAATTCGCGTCTTCTTTCAAAAGTAGGTTCTGCTGAAGAATACAGCTTCAAGGAAAAGAACTGCAGCAGGGAATGATTATTAAGTAAGGTATTTCCTTTTGTAAAAAGTTATGTTTAATGTACATATTATGTATAATTTTGCTATCGATTGAACTTGTCAGACATTTTTCCCGTATGTCTTGCTCTTTTCTGAGCAATGTCGTGCATTTGGAAATTTCCAGTTGGTAACGCTAGTCCTACGACTCCTACTAGACAATTATGTGAGTTTTGTTGTGAAGTGGTCGCATTGTAACACGAGAGGCAGGGAGTTTAGCTAATATCTTTGAACTCTCGGTAGCTTAACACTGTAATGCAGACTGTGCGGGAGTCAAGTGCGTCTGGTTACGCCTGGTCCTTCCTAGACAACGGAAAGTGTGTTTTTCTCTCGATATTTTAGTCTAAAGTCAAACTCTAAAGAATTCTAAGAACGTTACATGTACCGTAATATTGTAAAAGTGTAGTTCTGTCAATAGGGAACACTGTTCGGCAATATCACACTCAGGTAAAGTAGCCCTAATAATAGGACCTTCGTGTATTCGTCATATACTATTTAGGCCTATTATATCAACATATTATGTAAGACGTATCCACAAACGCAGAATACATAATTACAAATCTTTATTTGAAATTTAAGTTGATCGTGAACTTAGCGTGTGAGAAATAACTTGCGCTGCAGATCAAAGCTGTTAATCCGCGCAGATATCTCACTCATTAATTCTGTAACGTACTCACGCTGCGTGAAAGTTGTTGGTTCAATCCTCGGCTCGTGTTGTGTACTGTCACAATATATATAATATCTATGCTCAGTATAGTGTAATTTGTTCCCTTTGCTTTGACAATTCGTATCAATGTGATTGGGGGTTGAAAGTCTGTACATTATGCTGAGGAATGTAGACATAGTAGGCCTACTGCGCTTTAGCAATTGCACTGTCTCTCTGAATCCCCAGTCCTATTTAAATAATCTAGTACTGATAAACACACAAACACCCCCTGGCCGTTTATAATTTGTTATGAAGCAAACATTTCATGTGGAAGATTCTTACCAAAATGAGGCTATTCATTCCATATCAGTACCAAATAGTTAGGCCCCTCGAAGCAGCAATCAACACCACCACCTATTTATTGGTTACTAAGAAGAAACACTTCTGGAATGTTCCTGAGGGGTAGACATTTACAGGGATACCAATTCATCATCCTCAAAGCCCTGACGTAGATAGAAATTCCATTTTATGTACGGTTGCATACATTTAAAGTATATAGAGCAAAACACAAGAAAAAATCCTGGATGGGTATTGGAATATATAGGCCTACCATTAAACTTTCTGTGTGTAAATGACAAATATATCCTGTACTTGTTACAGTGTATCTTGATATTTACTTAGTTGTCCTGTGTTTTAGATTCCTCAACATTATGGAGGGCCAACCATCTATCAAATGTGAACCAGAAGAATTCCCTGAGATTGTAAGTTGTATTATCATTTTAAATGATCTTGTCGACTTCGTCGTTACGTTCCGGGACGAAATGTACCTAGAATGCACTGAGGTGTGTGACGTCATAGCAGCCGAGTGCCAAGAAGGCAGTGCGAGAACAGAGTTTCAAGAAGGCTGGGCGAAAACAATCAAGTAGGCAGTGAAGAAACAAAAATCAATCTTGAAACTCTGTTCTCGCACTGCCTTCTTGGTACTCGGCTGCTAGCATTTAAAATGATATAAAGTCCAGTCTTTCAGACTGAATATCCATGTATTGTGTTCCATTACTGATGGGCATGACAAATCTTTGTGTACCGGTGCCGTAATTAATAGGAATTATGTCATGTACTTAATACTACCAAATAGTGATGGTTATAATTCTTGTTTTGAGGGGCCTAACATCTAGGTTATCGGCCTCCTACCAAATACCGTAGTAATCTGAATCTGTAATGTTTGCTTTCAATTTTCCTAGTAATAATATTAACACCTCCGTTCTTCAGTCCATGGTTTATTGGTCCTTGCATTCATTTTCTCAGCAAAATGGTGGTTGTTAATTACTGTTTTAAACTGGGGTCGATCTTATGTAATTTCTTCTGTGATTCCAATTTTTGAAGTTCTTTTTCTATTTCACTAAGACACTGGTTCTTGACTTTCATTGATAGAGCAAGGTTGAGAATCTTTTGGTCTACCTGCGATGGTTCTTTCTGAGAATGTTACCATAGAACTTAAAATGCCTTTTCCTGAAAGTGTCAGTGATCTTTTCATAATGCTGATAAATTTCCCAAGGCTTTCGTTTCTCCCAGATTCCTTCTGAGCATAATGGATCAAGGATTGTACTTTCTTGTTTCTCTATGTCCTTACTAAGAGATCTACGATACCTTCAATGATCAATGTTTCTGAGCCATATAGAGCTTCAGGTTTGATGACTGTGGTATAATTCTTAGATGTTGATTTTTTAATTACATCTATAGGTATAGGCCTTCTGGAATTTTGAGACTCTCTTTGTTTGCGTCACGATTCAATCGTGAAGTAAAGTACTATCCCGTCATTTGCCTGGAGGGAGTGTGGATAACGCAGGGAAAAATCACTCAGGATGGGTACTGTCAGCGGGATTCAAACTGAATTGCTGCAGCTGCCATCAAGGCCGTGGTGCACGGCTCAATGAGCAAGGCTATGCCGTGGGGTTTGAAATTATTTACTTGATGATTTTTTTTGCCGAATTTAGTCTTCAGAGGTTTCCTGTCAAGATGACGAACGGATTCGTTTATGCATTTGGAGTCCGGTCTTAGCTGTAATTTCGTGAAGTTTTCAAGGACCTGAACTGCCTCTTGTCTATTGTTGGAATGAATACCAAACACTGCAGATGAATTTTATTTTTGAGTCGTCGACCAATAGTTCTTTCTTTTGTTCCCCCCCATCTTTGCTAATATGATTACGATCAGAAAGTTCACTTAAATTTAAATATTGAAGTTATGGCTGTCAGTGTCTGTCGGATTATTACTCTTGTTTTCCTGTCAACTTTGAAATCTTCTAGAATATTGAATAGTGTGTGTAGGTCTACTGAATCGTCCACTTTCCTGAATTCTCCTAAGTGAGCATTGTTTGCCTGGCTTTATGAATTTGCAAGATGATTTTGAGATTGTGAATTTATTCTGTACAGGACCTGTCATTTATGAATCATGCCTGTTATTCGCCAATTAGTTGATGAGTTTGGATTTCAAGTCTCGTGAATAATGCTTTAGAGAAAATTTTGTACGCGAGTGATAGTGAGGTTATTTCTCCATAGGTATTAATGTATGTTCTTTCCCTTTTTAAAATTCGTGGGTGAAATAGATTGCAATTCCTGTCTTCAGGATTTTTTTCCTTGACATTTTTTAGTTAGGCTTTCACCTCTTAATTTCAATATTTCAGTTTTCTTTTGAGCTTTGTTATTTTTAAGTTTAGTTTACGGTTACTTGCTTCATTTCTTCTAATGAAGGGAGTTTTGAATCTGGATTAGGAATCCGTTTCTCAAGTCAGATTTGTTCTTCTAGAGGATCGTAGGTTCAAAGGTCATGGAAGTAATCTGTGACAAGTTTGCAGTTTTCCTTTTTATTTCAGGGCCTTATCCGGATGTTGTAAGTTGTAAACTAGGTGCTTGGTAGTGTGATGGTTCGTCAGCGAATGTTCTGTAACCGTTCCTTGTACTGTTTTTATGTAATGTGTGTTTTTCAGATCTGATAATTCTCGAGGCTTCTTTCTGGTCTTTGAAGAATTAACGCCAATTTTGTTTCTATTTCATTGGAACTGTACCTTTGAAAGGTTTGAAATAGAGTCTATGGCCTTATCGCTGGTCTTCGGGAAACTACCAATAGTGTATCTTCTAATGCCATCTAGATGACAGGATTTTGGTTCGTGTTACTTGCAAGGAGATTGTTGGAGTTTGGTTTTAAGACATTCCAGATCAATTCTGACTTTGGGTCTGTCGGGTTGAAACTTATCTTTAATTAAAGATAAATGATGATCAGAGTAAATATTTCTTTTTTAAACTTCAAATTCATAATAATGATTTTATTATTATTAACAATTGTTGTTCAGGAGGATAAAAGATCATGGAAGTAATCTGTGAGCAGTATTATTTCTAGAGCATCTTCCGCTTGTTTATGACGTAACTACGTGCTTGTTAAGGTGATTGTTCATCAGCAAATGTTTGTATTATTGTCTTGCAATTATTATTATTATTATTTATATTATTATTATTATTATTATTACTATTATTATCATCATCATTAGCTCTTATTCTTCAACTTTTATATAGAGTCATGCTTGTTTATTACTTCCCAGGATTTGAATGAGCAGCCACCGTTTGATAGGCCGGTGGGGATGAAAATTGAAGAATCTAATGATGCTTTTGAAGATGCAAGATTCATAACTCAGAGTGCATTTGTTAAAGAAGAACTTGATTGCCAGGTGATTGTGTACATTATTTCCTACTTTGGATAATTCTCAAATTTTTTCAATGTTATGTAGTTCTCAACATTTCATAAAAACTTCGTCACACATATTTCCAAAGTTACTCTCTACAATATCTGGCAAATACACATCAAGCATCATTTTTATAACCTAACTTATTCTGTATACAGATCTCTTCAATTCTATGCTGTTTTTCAAGTCATTTTTTATGCTTTATTAACAAGGTTATCGTAACAGACCTGGTTTTTTGAAATTTTACTCTGTGAACTTTTGTTACGGCACTGCACAGTTCCATATCCTTTGGTACGGTACTACACAGTTCCTTATCTTATTGGTATGGTACTGCACAGTTCCTTATCCTATTCCACGCTCAAGAAGGTCACAATGTTCTAAATATTGACTTTAGGTAATAAATAGTTTATGATAATTAACACGTCATAAGGAATGGGGCAGTCTATGTTATTAATATTGCGCATTGAGTGAGATCGCTCCCTTGGGCTGGTAATTTATTATTTCGTCAGATGTCTATAATAATTGAAGCCTGCCCTACAAGAACGTTGTATATCAGAAATTGAGCATGTTGAGATTTTCGGTTAAGAAGGTTGGATATCATCCCACCGACACTTTGCAAACCTAAAATTAGTCAATTTAAAAAAAATGGACAGAAAATGTATGGTCCAAAAGGTGGCTTCCCTGCAAGAAAGTTGTATATCAACAAAGATGGCGGATGTTGGCAATTTGAATGTGTAGCACTGAATAAAAGCAGGAAAAGGAAGATAAATCAATTTCAGTGGAAGAACAATGTGCGGAAGCGACTGAAGAATAGTGGAAAAGCTTATACAGCAACTTCAGAGCGTGCAGTTCAACAAAATCATCACCCGAGTCATACAAGAGAAGAACGTTGTATATCAATCAGCTGGGTGGCACCATAGCACTTCCAGGAACGTGTTATGATTATAATGCTGCTACAATTTGTATGTAATCCCTTTATTATCACATAATTCTTTTAGCCTATTTTCAATTATGAAAAACAAGTAGGCTTATGAGATCACCTTTTGTCCATGTGTGTGTATGTGTGTCTGTCGCGAAAAATCTATACGGCTGGAGCGATTTCAACAAAACTCGGTAAGGTCAAAGTACTATTTCGTCCGACCACGACCGTGCCCTTTGACATTTATTACGTCTCACCAATCCAACATGGTGGCTGTGAGAAATATTTCACAGGCATTCTCTATCTCCGCAATTATTACTGATATCGCCCTGAAATTTCGTACGAAGATAAAGGGCACAACTATAAGTCCACCTATGTGACTTTTAAAAACCTGTTAAGTACAGAACGAACAAGGCGGCCAAGTGAAGTTGAAACATTTAAATCGACTTTTCTCGCGATTCAACCACCCGTGTGCAGTGAAACATGATACAGCATATTTTTATGCGCATTGTAATGCACTGACATCTAATTTTGTTCAGTTGTTTACATAACCTCAAGATGGCGGCTGTGCGAATTTTTAAAATTGAGTTTTCATTTCTTATATCCTAATCATGCGATCGAAGTCAACATTTGAATAATGAACCTACGCAATGATCGTCATCTAATAGTACATAACTCTATGGCCTTCATATAAAAATCGAACATGGCGACCATTCAAAAATTGTTATATGGTTCTCAATATGCCGATTTTATTTTCTTGTGTTGTGTATGCCTTGTAAGCAATAAAATATTCCATTCCATATAATTATGTATCTGAGGATTATTTTTCTTTATATTTTAGCCATAGAAAATGGTTTGTGATATACAACGTTCTAGGTCTGTTGTGATATACAACTTTCTTGCAGGGAAGCAGTACTAAAATCATGATGGGTCCTATATACTGTCATTTAAGAGAAATATATTCCTTAAGTGTTGGAAGAGAGACTGCAACTTTATTGTATAGACCTGCATTTAACATATCTTGGTATTAGATTAGGCACAAGAAGTTTTCTTTTAATATTGAAAAGTTAATAAATATGATATACAACGTTCTTGTAGGGCAGGCTTCAATTTTTATAGTGGTTATTTATTGTCCTTTTTGAAGCAACCTTGAATAATTATGACAAAACTTACATCACCTGTAAGGTTAAGTCGTGCAGCTAAATTA
Source organism: Meconema thalassinum (assembly GCA_946902985.2). Classification (NCBI taxonomy): domain Eukaryota; kingdom Metazoa; phylum Arthropoda; class Insecta; order Orthoptera; family Tettigoniidae; genus Meconema; species Meconema thalassinum. The sequence continues at coordinate 662,475 of CAMPQE020000011.1, read as the reverse complement.
GGTAGGAACTTCGAATAATCCTTGGCATATTAGTAAGTGTGTGCTAGTGAAACTCGGAGATTGGGTATTGAGGTTTTGAATTGTCTTTAACTTCATGACCACTCGATCACTTGATATGCGACTGTAGGTTATCAAATCATCATTTAATATTGACAGTTACTGATTTTTGAAAATCGTTCTTGAGAAATGTTCAGAAATGCAAGTATGTTTTAAATATTCGAGCTCGTATTTTTTTCATCTTGAATCAAACACCTATTTGAATTTTCTTAAAATGAACGACAAATGTATCAATTTTATTGATGAATTTATAACACTGTAGCTACATGAAAGTATTGGATTCTGAGAAATAAAGTATTTTGTGTTCTCATAGCTACTTATACATCGTAAGTAATAGGTAAGGTATTCTATTGTATTTTTGTCTTGTAAAACATTCAAAACCTTGAAGGTATAAGTCAGAAAAATGTAAATGATGTTAAAGTCAGCTAATGAGCACCTAAAGTCAGCTAATGAGCACTTAAATTCAGCTAATGAGCACTTAACGCAGCAAAATTTCAGCTTCAGGGTTGCTATTCTAACCTTATCAAATTTCTTAAAATTATTCATTGAGTTGAGAACTAATCCGAGACATATAGAACTAGATGAATGTCTATCGTGCTTACGTGTGTACAAAATATATTTCTTATGCCTCGTGAGGTACATTATTAACAAATTGGTGTTTCTCTGTAGGGAGCACATATCATGGAAGGTACTTCAGACTTCAAGGAAGTTACTATCCATGAGAAAGTGACTGCAGAGATAGTCCCATTAGTCAAGAAGGAAACACCATCTTCATCGAGTGGCGGAGATGCGCGAGTTGTAAGTGCCTAATTATCTTGAGGGTTGTTAAGTCATGTTATATGCTTAATGATATCTGATGTTCCTCCAGCAAGTGTGGCTGATATTTGCGAAGGCTTGTGAGGGGATCATTTGCACTGATCAATGATTTCGGAATTAATACGAAACCTGAATGTAATTGTAGTAATTTCTGGGGTCTTCTTTGGATTTTTAATATCTGGTGTTTGGTTGTTGCTGATCATCAAATTCCATGCATGATTTGCTTCTCCAATTTTGTATTGACATTTTGTAGATGATCATAATATTTAAGACATTCTCTATATACTCTAATCTCGCTTCAAATTCCGCGACACAGAAATAGTTTCTAAAACTTCAGACTACCTCGACAGAATACGGTGATACATTTCTGCATAACTTCTATACGAAAATGGAGTACCAACATATGAATGCAATATTGAGGCTGCTAGTAAATAATGTTGAAATGTTAGGAAGACAGCCTATCTCAGATGATCCAGGCCATTTTCTGCCCTTAAACTGGGCATGGTATGTCATGCAGTGAACCAATTACTCAGAACAATACCAATAACTTCACAGATAGAACAAGGGAACAGTCTATCGCAAATTACTAGGTTTCTATTCATTTTTGTTGTTAGTTCCTGCGGAGTGAAGTATCACGACTTGAGGTTGTGATTCCTCTTAAGAATGGAGGTCCCGTGGCTCTTGGTCGCTAGATTAATGGTAAAATCTAAAACTAGAAGGTTTAAAAACAAGTATTCCATGAAGTTTGTTTTGTATTTGCAACTGATGTGAGTGAAATGGCCACAAATTGTGTTATGTTACTGACCATGTTATCGGTAGATTGCTTCCTTATCCTCATACACTGCTGGTAATCTCATGCAAAGGCGGAAACTTCAATCTTCTTGCCTTTATCCTGGGGTCAATGATGTGCTGCATTGCTTGTAGGGCCTCTTCGTACTGCGCATGAGCTGAGATACATGAAAATATATAACTTGCGTGTAATATAATAAGTATGAAGGAAGGTGTCCAAAGCCATATTGTCATTTACATTTTGTGCATCTTGATTGAGTCACCTTTCATCAAACGTTTGATCTTGATGGAGTGGACAACCTTCGAGGTTTGGTTGACTATTCTAGCGCTTCTCATATCTATTTACTTTATTCTAATATCCATTCGGGATTTCTGAACAAGTGTGAAGAACGTTACTCTCTAGAAGCAAGGAACGTGGGAATTTGTTGTAGTTGTGAGTGTGTGTTTGCTATTGTGTTAGTATGGAGCTATTACAGAAGGGCACTGTTAAAATGAATTTGATGGACATCATTCTCATTAGTAGGTCAAGTGGCAATAACCCAACAGGCTGGTGAATGAAACAATAGTGTGTATAACAGACACTTCAATTGGTCTATTTACAACATTTACGTTAAGGTTTGTGGATGTAAAATTAAGGCATGCATAAAACATCTTTGAAATCTGTAAATATGATGCAAAAACCACTGGAATAACAAGAAAGCTTGGTTTGTGGCCATCATCGGAGATGACCTCGCTGTTCCGCTCTTAAAAGCAACACCCATCATCAGCATAGATGATACTACAGACGTTACATTATGAAAGAATTAGGGGAATTAATCATCCAGAAGGTCAGGATACCTGCATATCTCTTGAAGAATAGCCTGAAATGAATTACATGTGATTATGATATTTATATTGTTACGGACTGTTGAAGAAGAAGGAAACTTATTAGACCCAGGCCCGGTTATATTCATATTCCATACTTTTAATACAGTGCCTAACAATCCTGATATGATGTCAAGTATTATAAGTTCATTAAATTTCTCCCTACCGTGAGTATTCTTGAGATCAATATTGCTTTAAACTCAATACAGTAAAACGCACAACACACTATGCAATATTTCTTTACACAACATTCATCAACTTTGCTTGATTATTATGACAGATATTAACGTTATATATTAACAGTGAGTTACTGCACCAACACCACTAAGTCTCCACACACACACACACACACACTCAATGCTAGTGATAATCTGCTAGGCCCACACTTGGCAAATGTGTAGGAACTGAAATGAATTCTGAATTGAACATTACAAAACTTTTCTGTCTTTGCCATGTATCCGTTGGCATAAGAAAACTCTATGATTGCGAAGTTGAATTAACTTCAGTATGTCATTTATTCCTTGATTTCTTCAGTGCAAGTTTACAAGTCAAGTGTAACACCTAATTCTACCTATGCAAAGGGAAACTTATTTGTGAAACAAGTCATATGGACCATGTTAGGGATATTAAGATTGCAGACTGTCCTATTCCGGGCATCGTTCCACGTATCGGATGATAAATTACATCTTCAGATCTGGAAGAGTTTAGCACCTTCATGCGTCCTTACAAGACATGAAATCTCCTTATCACCTATTAGCATTTTGGGATTAGGAGTTTTATTTTCACTACTGAATTGATGGCAAGCTGAAGTGCTTATCTGTTAGCTTATGTATAGTACAGAGAGTACGAGCCGTTTTGATATAAGGATGAAGAACTGAGGTATCTAATCCACCTGGAATCCCTTATTGAAAGCATTCTAAATGACGTGTGACTAAATATTAATAAGTTACTCCAATTTCTTCCCCGGCTTGTACTGCACCCGTTCATCCGAGGTATGCGATGACCCATCTGCCATTACATCGCATACCTGGCATCCCAGGCCAGAGTGGATTTAAATGAACATGAAATAATATAAGGAGTGTGTCGGAAATTCAGTTGAAATATCACAAAAGCAGAGGGTAACACGAGATAAAGTATCTCTAGGGTCGTTTCGCAGCATAAATTTAGTTCAAAATAGCAAATAGTAATGGGCGCCATCAACTGAATCCCCAACAAACCACATCCTTTCTGTTTAAGCCTTAATCTTGACATAGGAAAGGATTCGGAAAACAACATCATCATCAGATCACAACTAAGATAACAACAAAATTTATTTGAACTTGAACGATCAGACAGAAACGAACATAAACCTGCCTAAGAGTAAGGCCGAATATAACAGTTATGATGTTATAGTCCTCACAAATCGAACCATCTCCGCACTATATAAAATATTTTCATCCACATGAAAAACAAAAACAACTAGATTTCGCTTGAGTTCTCAGGGCCACCGTAGCACTATGTCTTTTCGTCACTGACATTTCGTGATCCCTGAGACCTAACTTTTGTTAATTTTACATCAGGAATGTGGATGTAATGAAATGTTAATCTGTCTAGCACACAAATTATCATAATAACAATAATATTCAATCATTTATGGCTCAAATGGCATTGATCAATGTGTTGGAAATCCCAACAATCACTCCTAAAAATTAATAACAAATTTATACACAATATTTTCATCACCTCTAACCACTACTCGGTTGTGAATCGAAAAATCTTCATTAATTATCTGTTATCATCATCATTATCATGTCAAAATATTTAAATGCTTCTCACATCAGCCATCATTCAGTTATTTGTTATACTCAAAGCAGAATTATTAATTCATTATCATCAGATCATTTAAATAATTATTATATTCATCAACTCATTAATTCATTTGTAAATCACCCACACATTTTTATTTCATCATCTCATTTAAATTAAATTATCTTAATCCATCCATTTAAATTATTTAATTCATCAATTTAAGTTGCAATTCATCAGCTTATTTAAATCATATAACTTATTTAAATTAAATTACATTTATTTAGATATATTTTTATCAGCTCCTTTAATTAATTATCATTATTTAATTCATATATTTATCAGCTGTTTAATCAACTATTTATTTATTTAATTTATCGGGTCAGATCATTAATATGTTTAAACTTCAGATAATAATTCCATAAATTATTATTATTATTAGAAAATCTTGGATTATCAAAAAATATTTATTTATTTAATTTCCTCAAAATGTTTAATATTGGTTATAGAACGTTGTCTTAAAAATCTACCAGTTCCAAGCTATACCTCATACTTAATTATCATGCCAAAATAATACGTTGCCTCTACAAAATCACGTTGGATCTCACCATCCAAATCTTCACTATTTAAATTCTCTTTGTCAAATATCACATTTGAACACCATTATTATTTCACATAACACCACAATTATTCAGCACACAGCATGAATTTCATAAATACGCTAGACTGGGTTCGACGACCTCATGTCTTCTTCAAAACATTCATTGGCAATATTATAAACCTTCTCCTGGCAACCTCACAAACTCCGATCAAAAATACTTCAACTCATCATGTAGCATGATCCACAAAAAATATAACTGGCTTCAGACGGTTAACGAATATAACCTACAAGAACTGTAATTAATATTGTTATGTCCAGACAAATTCTTAAACAATAGGAAAATTACCATAGTAAACGTAATCCAATTCTAGATTTGGTTTAATTCAGATTAAAAAATCTGTGTTAAGATCCTCAAAATTTACTTCAAAAAGAACACCAATGTGTTATATTAACTCACATCAAAAATATCTGATCATTATCTGCCTGTAAATAAATTCTGATAATAAATAACTCGTCTTACAAGACTCAATTACTTGAAATCCTTCTCAAAGGTATGAAATCACTCACAAAGGGTATCAAAAATATTAACTGTTAAATGAATATACTCTCAAAAGAGTACTGCAACAAACTATTGGTTTGGCAAGACAAGAATTACAAAGTGTAACCCTGATGACATTTATTTTTATTTTTTTAACAAAGATCAACTAATATGTGACTGGTAGTTTATTGTTTAATCCTCTTACGATCATAATTACACTCGGATGATAATATGAGACCCTAAAGCGGTGGGTAAGGTGCATACCACCACACAGCTACGCTAGGTAACAGGTCCCGCCTCCGTAGACTCGGATGAAAAATCCCTAACACGACAGGTAAGGTGAGTACCACCACTCAGCTACGCAAGGTAAGAGGCCCCGTCTCTGTAGACTGGTGAATGAGTGTACATGATTGGAATCAACAATATTCTACTTGTCACATAAAAGCAATATCTATTCGCTTGAGCGAATAAAATTTAACATCACCAAACAATCCAATAAAATAAAGAAAATCCCTGCTGATGGACTCCACATACTCGCTAGTATGCAATGAACTGACGAAAATCCAAACTATCCAATTGCCGATCACGAGTTTCGAAACACTCGCTAAAATTATCCATAATCAAACGTACTACCATCACAGAAAAATATAAAGATCAAAATCCTGCTTAATAAAGTCAATCGATAGTGAAAACGTTGGATAAATGGGCCTGCCATGTCATATGGTAACACCATATTTCAGCAAACGAAGTAGTAAAACATTCAAGCCATGTCGAAAAATAACACTCCTATGCAAAATACAAGTGTGCCCATGTGTTGATGTAAAAATCATATCAGTAATGCAATAGCTCTCACAATACCTTCATATTCCAGATGTTAATAAAATATTCAAAGATCGTCGGTAATCCATGTGTTCGCACCAGATTTCTCGAAAGATAAACGAAAAACGCTGTATTAATCACTGAACTAACAACTGACTCCATCCATGTGAACATGATGTTGTAGTAATTCTCTTCGTTAGGAACCGAATCCATCGCTCTGAGCTGCCATCACGTCTCCTCATACGCCTAGCACGACATGATGAAATGAAGGATATCCATCACGGATATTGTCCAATATTCTCCACAAAAGTTCGTATAAACTGAGTACCCCATTCTCTCTTCGGATGTGTTACGCCACTGTTCAGTAAAATGTTCGATCGACATCCATTAATAATGATCGTCTTCACTATGATGAAATTACTCTGGTAGAAAATTGTAACTTCGAAAAGTGTACTTACTTATCAGACACCTGTATCTGCGTATTTTCACATCACCGTTGGTGACTCATACACGCACACATACAAAAACCCGCACCTCTTACGACTTAGTTATAGCCCATAAAAGTTACAACAATAATTAGTATTTGGACTTCGTTAATATTTTTGAATTTAGATTTGATTTTTATTCTTCGATGAGCGAGATTTTATTGAGGTGGATTTTACCGTTAATACTAGTTTTTGTGTGCGATTAGATATTTCGTTAATATTTTGATGGGAAATGTGCTTAACCGACCGTATTTTTGTAGGAAGTAGGAATTAGATAGTGTCCCTATAAGTGTGCAAGACTTGATTTTATATTGGTTCTTATTTGAACATTAAGGTTATGTGAGATAGACATTGTATAACAGGACAATATTACGATTGTCAATTTTTAAACGAAATAATTGAGATTTCTTGAGTATCAGACGATAACAGCTGATCACTTAATACTACGCAGAAGTCAATTTGAAATGCGACAGAAACTCAATAAAGGTTTTGTTAAATACTAAAACGAACTGTAAGGACTATACTTGTTCAAATGGTACATTTAAAGCATTTTGCAGATTGCATTAGAATGTGGAGAGAGAATTTAAGCTTTGTTGATTGCAACAATTATGAACGACAAGCAGGGAGGTATTATTATTAACTTGTAATGATGAATGTTGGGGATTTTTAATTCGTTGAAGTACTGCAAGTATGTGAAACATGTCTTACGTAAGGGTCCCAGCTCAGGGTTACGAGTGAAGACCTCAACAGCAGTGAAGGCGGAGAAGATGAACTTCGGTACGGCGGATGGGGCACATGTGTTTAGGCCCAACGGCAAAGCGGGCGGAAGAAGAATCCATTACTTTTATGGTTCCCAACGGTCGTGAAGGCGGAAGAGGCCATGCCTGACGAATTGGCTATGAAGGCGCACCTCAGTAATATTTTGAGTCTGCGGCAGTTCGTTGCAGTCTCTGTGTCTGGTCTTGCATGTCTCATTTCATATGTGCCGCAGGACATGACTCCGAGATCATAGTGAGTGGGTCACTTCCTGGCAAGTTGTGATCCACCCTAAACAAATACACGCCAGTGGCAATTCTTCCATCAGTCACTTATTTTCTAAAGTCCAACGGCGATGGGATATGGATGGTGGGGCAGGTTATGGGTGTAACTGGAAGCCCCTAGTTTGGACCTGCACGTTTGCAGCAGATGTGTGATGGTCGTCTTCCTGGGACTCTGTGGCTACTCAGGAGTTCGGTCCTGCATCCATGCTTGAGCAGGCCTGTTTAGTATTACCGCTGCTGACCCCACATGGGGAAGGCCCTAGAAAAGGTGGGCTAAACATCGGAAGTCACGTCTCCTGTCCGGCTGGGCGGCCGCACCCAGCAGGTCACCCCTCATGCGGTCAAAAAACAAAAGCTACCAAATCAATAAGGACACATAATTTTATCATTTGTACATGGAACGTCAGAACCTTGCTTGACTTAAATATAACGACAGGCCTGAAAGAAGAACGGCTCTTATTACTCATGAATTATCCAGACTCAACATTGACATCGCTGCTCTCAGAGAATCCAGGTTGTCCACTGAAGGAAAAATTACTGAGTTTGTATCAGGTTATACCATCTTCTGGAAGGGAAAGGAGGAGGGAGAACATCGTATTCATGGTGTAGGATTCGCTGTAAAGGCCAAGCTAGTTAATGATTTCCAAATTACTCCCACTGCAATCAGCGAAAGACTTATGACTCTCCGCATTCCACTCTCTGGAGGTTCATTTATGACTCTCATATCTGCCTATGCTCCAACTTTGAAGGCCGATGATGAATTAAGGGCCAGTTCTATGACCAGCTTGGCACAATCATCTCCAAGGTACTATCTACAGATACGCTCTTACTCCTTGGTGATTTCAATGCAAGAGTTGGGAAAGATAACCGGCTATGGCAAAATGTGATGGGTAAACAAGGTCTTGGAACCTGTAATCCCAATGGACTTCTTCTTCTTGGTCTTTGTGCAGAACATGAACTCTTCATCACCAACACTCAATTCCGATTACCTGACCGCTTCAAGACCACGTGGATGCATCCACGTTCTAAGCATTGGCACATCCTTGATTACGTCATTACCCGACAATGTGATAAAAAGGACATACTTATTACCAAAACAGCAAGGAATATTGACGATTGTTGGACGGATCACAAACTTCTCATCTGGAAACCCAAAACCACCAAGGCGTTTCCAAACCCCATCCAGAGGAAAGTTTAACACCTCCAAACTTCAGGATGAATCTATTTCCACCAACTTTGAGAATATGATCATTGCCCAGCTATCAGATCATCCAGTTAAAACAAGTGACATTCGAGAAAAATGGACCAATCTGAGGGAGATAATCACTAAGTCAGCTGAAGAAACCATTGGTTTGGTAAAGCAGAAAAGTCAAGACTGGTTTGATGACAACAAGGAAGAAATTTTGCGTCTCATCAACATCAAAAGGGAAGCCTATCTATCTCATCTTCAAGACCCATCCTCAAATACGAAGAAAGCTCTGTATTTAGAACTCAAGAGTAAGTGTCAGACACAAATAAGAGAGATAAAGAATACTTGGTGGCAGCGGAAAGTTGAGGAACTTCAGAGGCTATCTGATACTATGCAGGGATTAAAGAGATATATGGCCCACTTCGTTCTTCATCAGGTACATTAAAAAGTGCTGACAACTGTGCCACTCTTTCTGACAGCCATGATATCTTAGAGCGTTGGAAGGATCATTTCTCCATCCTTCTAAATCGTCCTTCAACAGCTGCTGAAGACTTCCTTCGTGATGTGCCGAAATATCCTGAACAACCATGGATGGTTGTACCTCCTTCTTACACGGAATTAAGTGTAGCTCTCAATCAAATGAAACCAAGAAAGGCACCTGGCCCAGATAACATCCCACTGGAATTAATTCAAGCTGGAGGTCAGTCCCTCAAAACGCGGATTTTCACTCTTATTCTCAAAATTTGGGAATTAGGAGAAGTACCTGGTGACCTAAAGAACGCCACTATCATCACAATCTTCTAGAAAGGTGATCGTAGTGTTTGTGGCAACTATCGCGGTATATCGCTACTATCTACGGTGGGTAAAATTCTCGCCAGAATGTTACTTAACCGCCTTCAGGTTATCTCAGAAAAGATCCTCCCCGAGTCCCAGTGCGGATTTCGATGTTCCAGAAGCACAACTGACTTGATTTTCTGCGTAAGACAACTACAAGAAAAATGTAGTGAGCAACAGAATCCACTCTTCTTAGTCTTTTATGATCTGGAAAAGGCCTTTGACTCAGTTCCAAGATCTGCTATGTGGGCGGTGCTACAACGCTTTGGCTGTCCTCGACGATTTGTTGATCTAATCCAAGCTCTCCATGATGGCATGACCGGTCAGGTTTGTCAGCAAAATAAGATCTCTGACGGATTTCCTATCACTCATGGACTGAAACAAGGCTGCGTACTTGCTCCAACACTGTTTGCATTGTATTTGGCTGCAATGCTCTATAAATCGCCCACAAACATCCCAGGTGTGGATGTCAGGTACCGATTTGATGGAGGGCTCTTCAACCTAGCTCGATTTCGCTCCAAGAAGCTAACTCAGGTTACGAAGATAACCAATATGTTGTATGCAGATGATGCGGCATCGCCTACACTCACGCCAGTGGAGTTGCAACAGACTGTTAATTGCTACAAGAATGCATGTGAACGTTTTGGTCTCACCATTAATGTTCAGAAGACCAAGGTTCTGGCACAACCCTCACCAGGCACTTCCCTTCCGCACTTCAACATTTCTATCTCAGATACACCATTGGAGCAGGTAGACCACTTCTCGTATCTGGGCAGTCTGCTATCTGTACACGGCAATTGTGGGCAGGATGTTGAGAAGAGAATCGGTGCTGTCCTTGCGGCATTTGGGCGACTATTGCACCGGGTCTTCTTGAATAAAGATCTGACCGTGAAGACGAAGCTCATGGTGTACCAAGCTGTTGTCACATCAACATTGTTGTATGGCTGTGAAACCTGGACCCTCTATCGACATGACTTCCGAAAGCTTGAGCGCTTCCATCAACAGAAACTTCGATCCATCCTGAAGATAAAGTGGGATGTTCAAGAGGCCCTCAAAGAACTAAAACCTGGCAAGGCACCTGGTTTCGATGGAATTCATCCAGAATTCCTCATACATATGGGAAACAATGCAAAGAGATGGATGGCACAGTTCTTCACAGATATTCTCCAGACTGGACAAATCCCACCCGACTTCAAGAAAGCTAAAATAATTTCCATATTGAAGCCTGGAAAACCTGCAAATATATCTGAAAGTTACAGACCCATAGCCCTCCTTAGCTGTTGCTACAAACTCTTTGAAAGGCTTATCTACAACAGAATTGGGTCAACCATTTTAGAACCCATTCCTGTAGATCAGGCAGGCTTCAGACCTAACCGAAACTGCTGTGATCAAGTACTTTCATTAACTTCTTACATTGAGGCCGGATTCCAGCAAAAGCTTAAAACATCTGCTGTCTTTGTGGATCTCACTTCTGCCTTTGATACCGTATGGAAGGAAGGATTGATTTATAAATTACTCAGATCTATACCCTGCAGAACAATTGCACAGCTTATCAACAACATGCTCAGTGATAGAAAATTTCAGGTCTGTTTAGGTGGAAAGAATAGCTCAGTGAGAAAACTGCACAATGGTTTGCCCTAGGGATCAGTTTTGTCGCCACTACTCTTTAATCTATACATATCTGATCTTCCAGAAACAATATCCAGAAAGTTCTGCTATGCTGATGACTTGACCCTGGCCACACAACACAAGATCATTGAGCAAACTGAAGACATTTTGATTAAGGACTTATCCACCCTGACAGAATATTTCAGGAACTGGAGACTCAGACCCAGTGCAGCCAAGACGGAGGTCTCTTGCTTCCATTTGAGTAACCGGCTTGCTAACTCCAAACTAAATATTACCTTTTCCAATAGAGTACTTAATCACAATAGGTTTCCGAAATATCTTGGTGTTACCTTGGATCGGACTTTATCCTTCAAGCAACATCTTTTGAACTTGTCGAAGAAACTGAAAACCCGAAACAATATTATTCAGAAGCTAACTGGTACTACCTGGGGATCTGCTGCGAACATCCTGCGCTCTTCAGCCTTAGCACTGGTTTTCTCTACTGCCAACTACTGTGCTCCAGTGTGGCTTAATAGCCCGTATACGAAGTATATTGACCCACAATTGAATACCAGCATGCGCCTTATATCTGGCACCATCAGACCAACTCCTGTCCACTGGCTCCCACTATTGTCTGGTACAATGCCACCTGACTTAAGAAGATCCAGTGCTCTGGTTCGAGAGTACAACAAGATCTGCAAGAATCCTCTGCTACCTGTTCTAGGCGACATACCAGCTCTTAATCTCCAAAGATTGAAATCACGACATCCACCTCTTTGTGATGCAGCTCTGAAGACATCCACCAACTTCGATGCTTTGGAGGAATGGAAAGGCCACTGGAATAACTCCACTGACATGCCCCTACATAACACCTACAGAGGTGAAAAAATTGCTAACGGAATCCAACTACCGCGTGAACTTGGTCCAGACTGAACAGGATCAGGACAGGTCATGGAAGGTGCAGGGATTCCCTCTATAAGTGGAACTTTGTACCTTCTCCAGAATGTGATTGTGGAGCCCCTCGCCAGACCATTCCCCATATTTTAAGCGAGTGTCAACTACGGGCTTATCCAGGTAGATTGGAAGACTTTGTATCACCAACAGCGGAGGCACTGCAGTGGGTTCAAAAGTTGGACATTCAGCTATAATGGATAACTCTAATGCCTGACGTGAATCAATGTTTTTTGTTACTGTGTATATATTGTATATATTATGTATATAATTTCCTTGCCATATGCTAATAATAATAATAATAAGTGGGAAGACCACATCACCAATCTTGATGTTCTTGAGAAAGCGCTTGCTAACAGTATAGAATCATCCATCATTGGTCATCAACTTAGATGGATTGGACATGTCCATCGGATGGATGATACGAAGGAAGGAAGCTTGTAGTTTAACGTGACCGTTAATCTTGAGATCATGAGCCACGGGACCTCCTTTTTACGTGGAATCCGAACCACAGGACATGGCATTTCACTTCGAAAATCTCACATGCATTGACCGGGAATCGAACCCGGACCGCCTTGGTGAGAGGCATACAGCTAGACCACTGAGCCACCACGCCCCCGGATGATACGAGAATACCACGCCAGGTTCTGTATGGTGAACTCACCTCCGGCACCAGACCTCATGGAGGCCCTAAGAGACGATACCAGGACCAATTTAACCAGAAAATGAAGTTGACAGGACTCAATCCACAAACCTGGGACCAGCTTGTTAAAGACCGTTCAACTTGGCGCAAGACCATCCCGGCTGCTGTCAAAATGTTTGAACAAGAACGTCGTAGAATTGTTAAGGCCAAGCGACAAGCACGAAAGCTCCGTGCAGCACAGCCACGCCCTCCACCAACAGTTCTGTGTGATCTGTGTGGACGTTTGTTTCAAGCACGCATTGGGCTGTTCAGTCACCGCAAACATGCCCACAGACCTCAACCTTAGATTATTTTAGACTGTTTTGGAAGATGATGTATACTCGGAAACGAGTTAAAGCCGACTACGACGACGACGAAGAGAGAGATATTCTGCAAATATTTAGTTGTTGGAAGTGCGCATTGTTGTAATAATGGACCATGAAAGAAAGTATTTTATGTTCGAAAGTGGAATCCAATCGATCATGTTGACGATGGGAATATTTGTAACAGAGATCATAAGTGGAAAGTTGTTGTTTTTGAATTTTCGTGGCAGCTTAAAGGTGAAGCTATATTTTGGGAACTGAATCCTGTGGAGATGTGACGATCCATTCCACATGAATCTGTATTACAGTATATGAGGAAGCTGTATAATATAAAGATGCGTTAACCTGATGTTTAAAGGCGACTAAAGAAGGTCATGTGTCTGTATTACAGTATATGAGGAAGCTGTATACGATAAAGATGCGTTAATCTGATGTTTAAAGGCGACTATAGAAGGTCATGTGCCTGTATTACAGTATATGAGGAAGCTGTATATGATAAACATGCGTTAATCTGATGTTTAAAGCGACTATAAAAGGTCATGTGTCTGTATTACAGTATATGAGGAAGCTGTATAAGATAAAGATGCGTTAATCTGATGTTTAAAGCGACTATAAAAGGTCATGTGTCTGTATTACAGTATATGAGGAAGCTGTATAAGGTAAAGATGCGTTAATCTGATGTTTAAAGCGACTATAGAAGGTCATGTGTCTGTATTACAGTATATGAGGAAGCTGTATAAGATAAAGATGCGTTAATCTGATGTTTAAAGGCGACTATAGAAGGTGATGTGTCTGTATTACAGTATATGAGGAAGCTGTATAAGATAAATATGCGTTAATCTGATGTTTAAAGGCAACTATAGAAGGTCATGTGTCTGTATTACAGTATATGAGGAAGCTGTATAAGATAAAGATGCGTTAATCTGATGTTTAAAGGCGACTATAGAAGGTCATGTATCTGTATTACAGTATATGAGGAAGCTGTATAAGATAAATATGCGTTAATCTGATGTTTAAAGGCGACTATAGAAGGTCATGTGTCTGCATTACAGTATATGAGGAAGCTGTATAAGATAAAGATGCGTTAATCTGATGTTTAAAGGCGACTATAGAAGGTCATGTATCTGTATTACAGTATATGAGGAAGCTGTATAAGATAAATATGCGTTAATCTGATGTTTAAAGGCGACTATAGAAGGTCATGTGTCTGTATTACAGTATATGAGGAAGCTGTATAAGATAAACATGCGTTAATCTGATGTTTAAACACGACTATGGGAGGTCATGTGTCTGTATTACAGTATATGAGGAAGCTGTATACGATAAAGATGCGTTAATCTGATGTTTAAAGGCGACTATAGAAGGTCATGTGCCTGTATTACAGTATATGAGGAAGCTGTATATGATAAACATGCGTTAATCTGATGTTTAAAGCGACTATAAAAGGTCATGTGTCTGTATTACAGTATATGAGGAAGCTGTATAAGATTAAGATGCGTTAATCTGATGTTTAAAGCGACTATAAAAGGTCATGTGTCTGTATTACAGTATATGAGGAAGCTGTATAAGGTAAAGATGCGTTAATCTGATGTTTAAAGCGACTATAGAAGGTCATGTGTCTGTATTACAGTATATGAGGAAGCTGTATAAGATAAAGATGCGTTAATCTGATGTTTAAAGGCGACTATAGAAGGTGATGTGTCTGTATTACAGTATATGAGGAAGCTGTATAAGATAAATATGCGTTAATCTGATGTTTAAAGGCAACTATAGAAGGTCATGTGTCTGTATTACAGTATATGAGGAAGCTGTATAAGATAAAGATGCGTTAATCTGATGTTTAAAGGCGACTATAGAAGGTCATGTATCTGTATTACAGTATATGAGGAAGCTGTATAAGATAAATATGCGTTAATCTGATGTTTAAAGGCGACTATAGAAGGTCATGTGTCTGCATTACAGTATATGAGGAAGCTGTATAAGATAAAGATGCGTTAATCTGATGTTTAAAGGCGACTATAGAAGGTCATGTATCTGTATTACAGTATATGAGGAAGCTGTATAAGATAAATATGCGTTAATCTGATGTTTAAAGGCGACTATAGAAGGTCATGTGTCTGTATTACAGTATATGAGGAAGCTGTATAAGATAAACATGCGTTAATCTGATGTTTAAAGACGACTATGGGAGGTAATGTGTCTGTATTACAGTATATGAGGAAGCTGCATAAGATAAAGATGCGTTAATCTGAAGTTAAAAGCGACTCTAGATGGTCATGTGCCTGTATTACAGTATATGAGGAAGCTGTATATGATAAACATGCGTTAATCTGATGTTTAAAGCGACTATAAAAGGTCATGTGTCTGTATTACAGAATATGAGGAAGCTGTATAAGATAAAGATGCGTTAATCTGATGTTTAAAGCGACTATAAAAGGCCATGTGTCTGTATTACAGTATATGAGGAAGCTGTATAAGATAATGATGCGTTAATCTGACGTTTAAAGGCGACTATAGAAGGTCATGTATCTGTATTACAGTATATGATGAAGCTGTATAAGATAAATATGCGTTAATCTGATGTTTAAAGGCGACTATAGAAGGTCATGTGTCTGTATTACAGTATATGAAGAAGCTGTATAAGATAAATATGCGTTAATCTGATGTTTAAAGGCGACTATAGAAGGTCATTTGTCTGTATTACAGTGTATGAGGAAGCTGTATAAGATAAACATGCGTTAATCTGATGTTTAAAGCGACTATAAAAGGTCATGTGTCTGTATTACAGTATATGAGGAAGCTGTATAAGATAAAGATGCGTTAATCTGACGTTTAAAGCGACTATTAAAGGTCATGTGTCTGTATTACAGTATATGAGGAAGCTGTATAAGATAAAGATGCGTTAATCTGATGTTTAAAGGCGACTATAGAAGGTCATGTGTCTGTATTACAGTATATGAGGAAGCTGTATAAGATAAACATGCGTTAATCTGATGTTTAAAGACGACTATGGGAGGTAATGTGTCTGTATTGCAGTATATGAGGAAGCTGCATAAGATAAAGATGCGTTAATCTGAAGTTAAAAGCGACTCTAGATGGTCATGTGCCTGTATTACAGTATATGAGGAAGCTGTATATGATAAACATGCGTTAATCTGATGTTTAAAGCGACTATAAAAGGTCATGTGTCTGTATTACGGTATATGAGGAAGCTGTATAAGATAAAGATGCGTTAATCTGATGTTTAAAGCGACTATAAAAGGCCATGTGTCTGTATTACAGTATATGAGGAAGCTGTATAAGATAATGATGCGTTAATCTGACGTTTAAAGGCGACTATAGAAGGTCATGTATCTGTATTACAGTATATGATGAAGCTGTGTAAGATAAATATGCGTTAATCTGATGTTTAAAGGCGACTATAGAAGGTCATGTGTCTGTATTACAGTATATGAAGAAGCTGTATAAGATAAATATGCGTTAATCTGATGTTTAAAGGCGACTATAGAAGGTCATGTGTCTGTATTACAGTGTATGAGGAAGCTGTATAAGATAAAGATGCGTTAATCTGATGTTTAAAGCGACTATAAAAGGTCATGTGTCTGTATTACAGTATATGAGGAAGCTGTATAAGATAAAGATGCGTTAATCTGATGTTTGAAGCGACTATTAAAGGTCATGTGTCTGTATTACAGTATATGATGAAGCTGTATAAGATAAAGATGCGTTAATCTGATGTTTAAAGGCGACTATAGAAGGTCAAGTGTCTGTATTACAGTATATGAGGAAGCTGTATAAGATAAAGATGCGTTAATCTGGTGTTTAAAGGCGACTATAGAAGGTCATGTGTCTGTATTACAGTATATGAGGAAGCTGTATAAGATAAATATGCGTTAATCTGATGTTTAAAGGCGACTATAGAAGGTCATGTGTCTGTATTACAGTATATGAGGAAGCTGTATAAGATAAAGATGCGTTAATCTGATGTTTAAAGGCGACTATAGAAGGTCATGTGTCTGTATTACAGTATATGAGGAAGCTGTATAAGATAAATATGCGTTAATCTGATGTTTAAAGGCGACTATAGAAGGTCATGTGTCTGTATTACAGTATATGAGGAAGCGGTATAAGATAAAGATGCGTTTATCTGATGTTTAAAGGCGACTATAGAAGGTCATGTGTCTGTATTACAGTATATGAGGAAGCTGTATAAGATAAAGATGCGTTAATCTGATGTTTAAAGGTGACTATAGAAGGTCATGTATCTGTATTACAGTATATGAGGAAGCTGTATACGATAAAGATGCGTTAATCTGATGTTTAAAGGCGACTCTAGAAGGTCATGTATCTGTATTACAGTATATGAGGAAGCTGTATAAGATAAAGATGCGTTAATCTGATGTTTAAAGGCGACTATAGAAGGTCATGTATCAACAGAAAACGCACGAATTGGGAAATTGCATTGGAGCAATATTTCATTGTTGTTATTATTATTATTATTTTATTTAACGAGAGCTCGATTATTAAAGCATGAGCTAGACTTTGTTGAACGGCCATAACTAACACTAATAGGATGAACACAAGCAAGGTAAATTGAGCAGGCGGTTCTCGTTTTTCATAAATTCCTGTTTTTTTTTCTTCAAAAAGTTCAAGAACGAGTGAAACTCGCAGACAGACAGACAATGCTACGAGTTAGATATTGTAGATAAATTGTAAATACACTTCTCACAAAAATTAGAGGATATTGTTAGGTCAGCTCATAATGGTGCAATAATATACGAGAATATTAATTTTTCAACCATTTATTACTTACATAATGCTATACTGACAGACAAAGCAGCCCATGATTCCAGAGAGCCCCTGATGAGTGTTTGTATCAAATGACAAGAATGAAGAGAGAATATGACAAACAAACAAAGCAACATTAACAATACCATGGATGAATATTGTTCTTCAGTATGGTGAATGGTCTCGTCGAAGGGCTAACACTGCTGCACACCTGTGTGCCATTGATGCAATGAGAAGATCAATGAGTTCTTGGGGGATACGTGGCCACTCGTCCATAAGAGCAATCTTCAGCTGTGGATCAGTTGTGGGAGGTGCTGGTCTGCCTGCAATGCGCCTGCCTAATGCATCCCACACGTGCTCTATCGGATTTAAGTCCGGCGAGAAAGCTGGCCACTGCATACGATGGATACCCTCCTCCTCAAGCATGTCGTCCACCAACCCGCTCTGTGGGGACGTGCATTATCGTCCATAAACACAAAGGAAGCACCTATGGCACCAGCGTACGTCACGACAAAAGTTTGGAGAATCTCGTCTCTAAACATTACAGCGGTGAGAGTACCACGTGGGATGATGTAGAGGTCCGTACGTCCACCCAGGCTAATTCCAGCCCACACCAGCAATCCACCACCGCCATATGGGGATCTTTCTTGTACGAAAGATGGGTTATTTCGTGTCCTTAGTTTCCTCTAGATGCGAACACGTCGACTATCCGATTCCACGGCGAATCGCGACGCATCAGAAAACAGAACTGAGCTCCATTCGGCGTGCCCCCACCCACGATGCTCCTCCGCCCAGTTTCTGCGATCTCAACGGTGTTGTGGAGTTAACCTGGTACACACCATGGGCCTTAGGGCATAGAGGCCACGTGCATGAAGTCGGTTACGGACAGTTTGGGTTGATACCCTGCGTCCTGTTGCTGTTAAAAGGGCACTTCTCAGTTGAGTTGCATTCTGCCGTCTATTCCGGCGGGCTCTTAACACGAGGTAACGGTCATCCCTTGCTGTTGTTGCCCGTGGGCGACCATGTCCTACCCTTCTGTGAACAGCAGCTGTTGTTTGAAAACGTTTCCACAGTCTTGAGATCACACATTGAGACACCCCAAGGGCTCGAGACACAACTTGTTGTGTCTGTCCAGCTTCCATCCGCCCGATGGCCCTCCAAGCCATTGATTCAGGTAAATCACGTTGTGGAGGCATTGCTGTCCTTAAGTCACGTCAATCACTAACTGACAACGGGAATGGAATGGCTCTGACCTCAGTAACAAACCACCGCCGTGTGACCCTTTGACAGCAACAGTACGGACAGTGCCCTCCGTCATGTGGTGTATGTGCATAGGTGACGCAAACGCATGCCTACCTTCTCTGGGAGTAAAGGGACGCGATTGCATCTAATTCGGTACGAAACACATAGCATACATAGCTGAGTTCACAATATCCCCTAATTTTTGTGAGCACTGTAGTTAAAAAAGATTGGACTGATCGTGTAAATACTGTTATAGAGATAGAATGGAGTCTCGTGATGTATAGAGTAATTGTATTTAGCTTTGACAACTATCACCGCTACTAGAATGCGCTAGTATGGACAAGCTACTAGTAGTATTTGAATTATGAAGCACTTGTCTATACATTTCTAGTCAAAAACCTATTTACTAACAATAATCTACCTGTACAGAGACGCTTCAAAATAGAATGATATCATCCTACACTGATCTAAAATCTGCTTTTCATATGTCTATCATAAAACCGTGTTTCTGGCTAGGAAATGTCGGAGAATATTCTGAAGTGTTTATCCTGAATTCCTTTGTGAGTATAAATATAAAGACAGCCTTGAAGCCATTCTACAGTGTTGCCATATTAACAATAAATATTGAGTCTTTCAGTCGGTCAACCTAAGATTCATTCCAATTACTGTAAAATGTGAAAAGAAACTGTAATTAATTACAAAGGATTAAGATTTATACATATTATTGAGGACTATTGAAGAAGAAAACTAAGAGATTACATGTTTTTGCTCGTCAAGGGAGCATCATCAGATCCAAATATACAAGACAAATAGCTCTACAAAACACCATCAAACCTGCAGTGACTGCCCTCTCTAAACAAAATACAAGAAAACCAGTTAGGAAACGTAGTGAGTGTGGTAACTATTACTGAAACATATTAAGGCATTAAGTTGAAAAAAGAACTATTCATTTTAGTATCGCAAAACTTAGATATATCAACAAATATAGTATTGTTCCCACAAACTAATCTATCTTCGTAGATTATAGATTCTCGCCGCTATGGATTAGCCCTTATGGAGCCCATATCAGATAAAAATGCCAATGGCCGATCTATGTAATTTTTTGTTCGTTTTATTTCCAAACACACAGCGATTTAACTATTGTAAGGAAGACAACGCGGGAACCATTCCTTATCTCGATAAGTTTAAGTTCCATGAATAACTGCATTTAAAATAGGTATTCTTTGAACATGCTGCAGTCACCTGACTTCCCGTGTGCGTTATCTTCTGAAGTATATGAGCTTAATAATATATTTGGTGATAGATGTGGCTAGCTCCTTCAGCGAAGGGGACATAAATGCGGTTTTAGTGCTAAGTGAAGTATGTGAATTTTCGATTGATGGCGACGGCTTTGACTTTACTGACGAAAATCCTCCTAATGTCGGACGACTGTAAACGTATATCGAAGTAGAAATTGATGGTATTCAATACCTATTTGATAGAATTACTCTATGCTTGCGATATTTATAAACAATTAAATAAATATTAACATTTGAACCCGCGCAACGAATAAAGGACTCCGCGCCACCTTGGTCTGTTTTGAGATTATGATGGAAATAGGTACCTGGTCGCATGTAGCATGAAATGACGTGTAAAACGTGCACACAAGTGCCTCCTATGGGAATATATTTGCAACTGAAATGCCACGTGCGTGGAAGAAGGACTCTGGTATTCCAAGATGGAGGGCGTCAGAAAGTTGGAGACCTCTCCGACAGCTAGCAAACGGGACAATTTCGTCCGTAGACGTAAAGGAACATGCAAAAGTGGAGTTACTACACTCACCACTAAACGACTCACAGCTACTGTAGAGAATAAGTAATGTCTTAACGTGATATATTCTACGATAATCGATGTCCGGTTTGCCATAAGGATGAACCCGGAAAAATTAAACTTTTCAGGGGGAAGACACCATAGTACAACCTTGCCCTAAAGTCCTAATTTATATAAATTTAGTGTAAAATCCTCAGTTCTGTGAGACCTGCAACGTACGTTCCAGGTTCGAATCCAAGCTCTACGATGGAGGATGTTTAATGCTGGTATGAGAATTGGAGCGCAGGGACGCAGGTAGCCAAGGGGTGCTAAAAGTTGCTAGTGCACACGCATCCATCACCTCCTCGCCCTTCAGCGCACTCTCAACGTTATGGGGGAATAATCGAGAGAATGTTTTCAAATATTCAAAACACATGTTCCTTTAGAGACCCAAGTCAGTGTTAGCAGCCTACTAACGTTCAGTGTGTAGAAGTGTGAATGAGACCCAAGTCTGTGTTTGCAGCCCACTAACTTTCTGTGTGTAGAAGTGTGAATGAGTCCCAAATCTGAGTTTGCAGCCCACTAACGTTCAATGTGTAGAAGTGTGATTGAGACCCAAGTCTGTGTTTGCAGCCCACTAACGTTCTGTGTATAGAGGTGTGAATGAGACACAAGTCTGTGTTTGCGGCCCAATAACGTTCTGTGTGTAGAAGTGTGAAGGAGACCCAAGTCTGTGTTTGCAGCCCAGTAACATTCTGTGTGTAGAAGAGTGTAAGAGTCCCAAATCTGTGTTTGCAGCCCACTAACGTTCAATGTGTAGAAGTGTGAATGAGACCCAGGTCTGTGTTTGCAGCCCAGTAACGTTCTGTGTGTAGAAGTGTGAAAGAGACCCAAGTCTGTGTTTGCAGCCCAGTAAAATTCAGTGTGTGGAAGTGTAAAAGAGTCCCAAATATGTGTTTGCAGCCCAATAACGTTCTGTGTGTAGAAGTGCGAATGAGACCAAAGTCTGTGTTTGCGGCACAGTAACGTTCTGTGTGTGGAAGTGTGAATGAGTCCCAAGTCTGTGTTTAAAGCCCACTATCGTTCTGTGTGTAGAAGTGTGAATGAGACCCAAGTCTGAGTTTGCAGCCCACTTATTTTCTGTGTGTAGACGTGTGAATGAGACCCAAGTCTGTGTTTGCAGCCCACTAACGTTCTGTGTGTAGAAGTGTGAATGAGATCCAAGTCTGTGTTCCCCGCCCACTAACGTTCTGTGTGCAGAAGTGTGAATGAGACCCAAGTATGTGTTTGCAGCCCACTAACGTTGTGTGTGTAGAAGTGTGAATGAGATCCAAGTCTGTGTGTGCAGCCCACTTACGTTCTGTGGGTAGTAGTGTGAATGAGACCCAAGTCAGTGTTTGCAGCCCACTAACGTTCTGTGTGTAGAAGTGCGAATGAGACCCAAGTGTGTGTGTGCAGCCCACTAACGTTCTGTGTGTAGAAATGTGAATGGGACCCAAGCCTGTGTTTGTAGCCCAGTAACGTTTTCTGGCTATAAGTGTGAATGAGACCCAAGTCTGTGTTGCAGCCCACTAACGTTGTGTGTGTAGAAGTGTGAATTAGACCCAAGTCTGTGTTTGCAGCCCAGTAACGTTCTGTGTATAGAAGTGTGAATGAGATTAAAGTCTGTGTTTGCAGCCCAGTAACGTTCTGTGTGTAGAAGTGTGAATGAGACCCAAGTGTGTGTTTGCAGCGCAGTAACGTTCTGTGTGTAGAAGAGTGAATGAGACCCAAGTCTGTGTTTGCAGCCCTCTAACGTTCTGTGTGTAGAAGTGTGAATGAGTCCCAAATCTGAGTTTGCAGCCCACTAACGTTCAATGTGTAGAAGTGTGATTGAGACCCAAGTCTGTGTTTGCAGCCCACTAACGTTCTGTGTATAGAGGTGTGAATGAGACACAAGTCTGTGTTTGCGGCCCAATAACGTTCTGTGTGTAGAAGTGTGAAGGAGACCCAAGTCTATGTTTGCAGCCCAGTAACGTTCTGTGTGTAGAAGAGTGTAAGAGTCCCAAATCTGTGTTTGCAGCCCACTAACGTTCAATGTGTAGAAGTGTGAATGAGACCCAGGTCTGTGTTTGCAGCCCAGTAACGTTCTGTGTTGAAGTGTGAAAGAGACCCAAGTCTGTGTTTGCAGCCCAGTAAAATTCAGTGTGTGGAAGTGTAAAAGAGTCCCAAATATGTGTTTGCAGCCCAATAACGTTCTGTGTGTAGAAGTGCGAATGAGACCAAAGTCTGTGTTTGCGGCACAGTAACGTTCTGTGTGTGGAAGTGTGAATGAGTCCCAAGTCTGTGTTTAAAGCCCACTATCGTTCTGTGTGTAGAAGTGTGAATGAGACCCAAGTCTGAGTTTGCAGCCCACTTATTTTCTGTGTGTAGACGTGTGAATGAGACCCAAGTCTGTGTTTGCAGCCCACTAACGTTCTGTGTGTAGAAGTGTGAATGAGATCCAAGTCTGTGTTCCCCGCCCACTAACGTTCTGTGTGTAGAAGTGTGAATGAGACCCATGTATGTGTTTGCAGCCCACTAACGTTGTGTGTGTAGAAGTGTGAATGAGATCCAAGTCTGTGTGTGCAGCCCACTTACGTTCTGTGGGTAGTAGTGTGAATGAGACCCAAGTCAGTGTTTGCAGCCCACTAACGTTCTGTGTGTAGAAGTGCGAATGAGACCCAAGTGTGTGTTTGCAGCCCACTAACGTTCTGTGTGTAGAAATGTGAATGGGACCCAAGCCTGTGTTTGTAGCCCAGTAACGTTTTCTGGCTATAAGTGTGAATGAGACCCAAGTCTGTGTTGCAGCCCACTAACGTTGTGTGTGTAGAAGTGTGAATTAGACCCAAGTCTTTGTTTGCAGCCCAGTAACGTTCTGTGTATAGAAGTGTGAATGAGATTCAAGTCTGTGTTTGCAGCCCAGTAACGTTCTGTGTGTAGAAGTGTGAATGAGACCCAAGTCTGTGTTTGCAGCGCAGTAACGTTCTGTGTGTAGAAGAGTGAATGAGACCCAAGTCTGTGTTTGCAGCCCTCTAACGTTCTGTGTGTAGAAGTGTGAATGAGATCGAAGTCTGTGTTTGCAGCTCACTAACGATCTGTGTGTAGAAGTGTGAATGAGACCCAAGTCTGTGTTTGCAGCCCAGTATCGTTCTGTGTGTAGAAGTGTGAATGAGACCCAAGTCTGTGTTTGCAGCCCAGTAACGTTCTGTGTGTAGAAGTGTGAATGAGACCCAAGACTGTGTTTGCAGCGCAGTAACGATCTGTGTGTAGAAGTGTGAATGAGACACAAGTCAGTGTTTGCAGCCCTCTAACGTTCTGTGTGTAGAAGTGTGAATGAGATCCAAGTCTGTGTTTGCAGCTCACTAACGATCTGTGTGTAGAAGTGTGAATGAGACCCAAGTCTGCGAGTAGTGGTTTTGTGGGGGTTATGTGACCTCCACCTCCACATTCCTCCACACAAGTTGGCTGCGGTGCGATATCTGTCGAACCCATGGTTGGATTTTAAAAAATTAAGTGTTGTTGAACTCGGGCTAACACCCCCTTTCCAATGGACAACATATTTCCACTCCAAAAATAAAACCTACCCTACTAGGGGTGAAAATTATATATTTTTAGAGAATCTCTCTTTCCAATTGCAACATGTGAGAGTTTGAATGCCGATATGGATTTAAACGTTGTTCCACATAATGTGCATGTGTACGGTCGATAGCCACTATGAATTAACATGCTTGTTTTTTGCTTTTTATGCATGCCCACTCATAGCTTTTGTAAGAGGGTGGGGGAGTGGATCCCTGTGGATGGGTTATTGTTGACAGGTCATTGTTGACAAGTCATTGATGACAGGTACTTGTGGACAAGTCCTTGTGGACGAGTTCCTGTCCCTTTGGACTGATCCCTATGGACGGGTCCCTTTGGCCTGGTTCCTACGGACTAGCCCATGAATTTATTTAAATTATGTCAAAGGGCCTAGCTACATTTTGCGTGTAAAGCAGTGTGTTGAACTGACGTTGTTCACCAACCCCCACTACTATAATGTGATAATGATATGAAAGGAAAGTGACGAAATACATGTGAACACGTGCGAGATGACCTTATTACCGTCCTCCTTGTGAAACAAGTCACATCCTGTTTTGGTTCATACGTGAGAAAATGCAAGTTCATGTGTAATATGATCTAACACACAGGTGTTCACCTGTACACGTGCACGATAAGATCAAGCAAGTCACAACCTGTTATGACAGTGGTGGGAGGTGACGGGGAGGAGAGGGGGGGGGGGGTTAGTGTAAGAGAGAACACAGGTGAAGAGAGAAAGAAATATGTATTGCTCATAATACATGTGGAGATGAGGACTATACATAGGACTGTAGGTTAAGTACAACATGAGTGAATAAATAAATACAAGGCACACAGCTTCACTAAACATGTAATTTATTAATCCAAGAATTAAAGGCTGAGCTAAATCCCAACCATTTTACATATAGTTTATTTCCTTTTTGTTTCAACAATTTTTCCATTAGGTAATGTTTAGGAAACGCCGACTTTTGGAGTTCTTGGAGATAAAACCTGCCTTTTATGGGTTGATGGTTGAGGTCCTCGAGTAAATAGGTGACTGGACTGTTCAGGTTGACTTGACGAATTCGAAATAGTTCAGTCCCCCAATTTGGTGTGTAGCCCTTGTCGAAGACGGACTTGAATTTGCTCACACGAACATGGTCCCCAATGTTAAGGCGGTGACGTTTAGGGTCTGCTGTTTTTATGGGGTTAAACAGTTTATCCAGTTGTGGAATATATTTGGTCACAAGTCGTGGCTTGATCCCAATGGTTCTGTGTTTGGTGTCATAACGTGACACTAGCTCAGGAAACAAGTCCAAGCAGCGATAAGTGCCCTGAGCGGTAAACGCTTTCAACATATGGGTTTTCAATGTTCGGTTGAACCGCTCGACCACGCTGGATTTGAGATTGCTGTACGTGGTGTAATGGTGAATATCCTTAGATTTGAGAAAACTGGAGAAATCCTTGTTGAAAAAATCTTTTCCCTGATCGGTTTGTAGCAGCTGAGGTTGACGTTTGGATTGTTGAATAATATGTTGAAAGGCCTTAGTGACTAGTGGACCAGACTTGCGTAGCACAGGTTCAACAAACGCCATTTTGGAATAAACATCAATGACCGTCAACATATAGCGTACACCATCGTTAACGCTAGCATAGGGAATCATTTCAACCAAGTCTGCTTGCCAAAGTTCATCCACACCCTGTTAAATCACCTTGAGTCGCTGATAGTGACGTCTAGCTGGACGATGCAACTCGTGAGCAATACCCATTTTAATGGGTGAGGACTTAAACAATAATTTTGGCATTTCGAAGTTCTTCCTCAATTTCTTGAATTTCCCAATCGTGACCAGTATGGCCGCCTTGACGTGAAGCATGCAACAGCTGTAGTCGCTGGACGAGTTTATTTGGATTGTGCCAGTAGGTAACATCCACAAGGGGTTTTAATGGTTTAAATGTCACCCCTGAAGCGGACACTTTACGACGACCACTTTGACTAGTGGGGAACATTTTTGCAATGATGGTTTTATATTTTTGAGATATATTGGCATTCACTTGTTGAGTGGGATCATACTGTCTTTTGTGAGCATGGGTATCCAATAAAATGGATTTATATTTACTAAGGTCCTCTGGCGTATAATCTTGAGATGAGGGAGTCCGAGAGAATAGTACCTTTAACAGTCCTGGTGTTAATTTATAGTTGATCTTTTTAATGACAGCTTTAGTACGACTAAATTTAATCGATGAATCACCAATTTTAAAACTATCATCCTCATAGCGAACGCCATATGTGGTATCTGTGTTTCCAACAAATAGATTGGTGAAATAGGGTTCCAGTGTTGATCCATAATATTTTATTAAAATGTTTTTCAGTTGAGCTTTATGTTGAGGGGTGGCCAAGAGTTGTGAAAATGGAGACGATCGGGAAGGGCAAGGGGTTTCGACCATGGCCAAGGATTTCCTTTTTCTTAAAAACTCTGCAAGGGGTGATGCCTTTTTTTGAGGCGTAAACACTTGTTCCTCATTATCCTCAACTTCGCTAACAC
This sequence comes from Meconema thalassinum, assembly GCA_946902985.2. Classification (NCBI taxonomy): domain Eukaryota; kingdom Metazoa; phylum Arthropoda; class Insecta; order Orthoptera; family Tettigoniidae; genus Meconema; species Meconema thalassinum. The sequence continues at coordinate 635,160 of CAMPQE020000011.1, read as the reverse complement.
TAGTTAAATCTTCCTCTTCCTCTTCCTCTTCCTCAGGGTCCTCGTGGTGCGTCTGAGTGGCTTGTGAAACGGTAGGTAGCGTTTCAGATGGCTTGAAAGAGGGTTTCAACATGGCTTTTAGCGGAGGTGCTAAATGTTGTTGAATAAACAAAGCATGATCCGCACGCGATCGTTTCAATTGACGAAACTTTTGGCGAATAGTATTTTTTGATCTAATAATATGCTTTTTCAATTGACTCTCTGCTAACGCCATGATGTCGTGGCAAATGACTTGAGAGGGAATGATACAGTGCCTTAAATAGCAATAAAATGATCAAACCCTAAGCGATACCGCCCTTGGTTGAGTTCACTTTGTTTGTCAATCACTAAACAGGCATGACGTTGTGTGTTCCAGCACTTGCCACACAATTCTGTAAACATTTGAAAGGTCATATCCGGATTCACATGTTCATTATAAATGTGACGACTGTTCCTCTCGTCCTGGCGAAATAAAACAATGACATTGGCATTGTCGCGAATCAACTGTTTGGACATTTTAGAATACGTGTGTCCAAGATAGAAGCAATCGATATGTTTATGTCGACCCATGCTGAAATAGCTTTGAATGATACCTTGTCGTTCAGTGGATACATCATCGAAAATCATGAGTGAATCAGGCTTTACCTCATCCGGTGAAATAACATTTTCCTGCGTGGAAAATGTAAAATACCCCATATTCTCATTTTTTAATCCAGACATGACTTGATCCAGAAACACGTAGAGGGGTTGGTAGAGAGATTTTGCGAAAATATAAATATTTTGAAAACAGACCATTGGGTGCTGTAATAAGTGTCAGCAAAAGATTGGTCTTTCCACAGCCGGAAGGTCCCACAATGATGCAGCGAATGGAAGATGGAAACAGTGAAACATGGCGTTGTTCACGTGATGTGGGGCAGAGATGAGAAACCATGCCCCTCACGGGGAATGACTCTTGCTGCTTAATTAGCTTCATTTCAACTAAGGCTTAGAGAGGCTAGCAGGCTGTCTATATACATCGCACCGAGTCTTGTCATAGAAACAGTAAACTCGTACTACAGGTTGACGATGGATGTCTTTGGACGTGCGTTGATGGTCAAAGCTAGGTCTGTTCCCATACATGATCATAAACAAAAACAGATCCTGCTAATAAACACTATGTGGATAGGTCAATAGTGCCACGCACAAAACAAGGAGTTAATGAATTTAAAGGAAAGCGGTTAACTCATGTAAAACATCCTCAAGTGTCTACAGACGTTACTACAAAAAAGTATGTGGATAACAAGGTGTATGAGTTTTATGATAAAGTGCCTCAGCTTACGGTGGATGGCTATAGCGCTAATCATCACCGCATTATTCACGTGGAAGACCCACAAGAAGATGATGATGTCTGTACCAAGCGATACGTGACCTATGAAATGAAAAGTCTTTATAAATTTATCCCATCTGTATTTTTAGTGCATCAGACAAATGTAAAACCTGCGAATGAGAGAAACCATATACCGCTAGTTCATGATCAGCACTTGACCTATGTGCTTGCTTCGGGTTTAAGCCACTATCGACTACACTATAATGGAACCATTCACATCAAATATGCCATACCTGATGAGAACCATTTACAAATAGAGATAAATGGTCACAGGATGTTGGGCCATAACCATGAAATGGTCAATGCAGGAGACGAATTATCCTTTCATCTCATGTTGACATGGAATGAAAAGCAAGCTGGAAAAACCATAAATGTTTTCCCACTTTGTGTCGAATTGGAATATACAGCCATGAAATAACAATCTGACGTTAGTTGTGACTTAAACTTTCATGTGAAAGGTTGTTGGTCATCATCATCATGGTGAAACAAAGATATGTGGTGAGAAAGACTAAAAATATGAGCCTGTCCTTGGCAAAGCCTGGGCTTATGACATTCGTGGACAAGCCCTTGCGAAATAAAAAAATAAAAAATAATGTGTTGACCATAAGGAAAGCTCTTCGAGTAGCACAGAGACATGTTATTCCAAAACGTCAGCGACAGGGTTCAAAACAAGGGCGAGTGATCCCCGTCCCCAAACGAGCGGGATTTTTACCTGCATTATTCGCTGGTCTGGCTGCTCTAGGTTCACTTTTAGGCGGCGCCAGTGCAGTGGCAAAAACCATTAAAGCCGTGCAATAGGACAAGCAACAACTCAAAGAAAGTCAGCGACACAATGAAACAATGGAGGCCATTGCTATGGGGGCTAGAAATGTCAATTTGAAGCCAGCCTTTTATCAACAAGGATTTGGAATTTCACCTTTTCGAAATAAAATAAAACATCTTTAACCTCAGCCATAGCAAGACATGCCCTGACGCATCAGCAAGTGGAAAGCTATGCTAAACAACTGAAGCTTTCTCATTTTCGAGGTGTGTTTATGCGAAACCAATTACCCTCACAACCCAAGAAACATGAATGTGCTGCTGTCAATTTGGATGATCACCGAGGACCTGGAACACATTATGTAGCTTATGTCAAAGAGGGATCTACTGTAAGGTACTTTGACAGTTTTGGGAATTTGCCCCCGCCCATGGAACTAGTGGCCTATTTTGGAAACAGGATCAAGATATATTATAATGTGAAACGTGAGCAAACGTTTAACAGCCAACAGTGTGGACGTTTGTGTTTTTTTTATTTTATATAAGACGCAACATAAGAAAAAACGTCAACAGTATGTCGGTGGAAAGTAAGACGTTTACACTGCATGGACGTGGACCTGAAGTGAGCCAAGACTTTTACCCACCTATCGAATTGAGTGAAAAACCTTATGGTTTAGGACTTGTTTCTCTTGAAACGTACAATCGAATATACAACATACGTGAAAATGTGAACAACAAGTTTTACTATGATGATTCTGTGCTCACCCTGAACTCTGGTTGATACACGATAGATGACATTTATGAACACATTTGTGTGGTGTTGATCAATGAATATGGTTTAAAGTCATTTCTCGATGGAACGCGAATGTTTGAACTTGTAGGAAATACCAACACTCATCGCTGCAGTATTTTTTCTACATTCAAAATTGACTTTAAAACTCACCCCGATTCCATTGGTCCATTACTAGGATTTAAACCACGTGTGTTGGAGCCTAACAAAAAACATGAATTAGACCATGAAGTGAAATTCATTGAGGACCATCATGTGTCGGTGACGTGTAATATTATTAGTCAAGTGTACACCAATCAAGAGCCGTCGCATTCGCTTTATGACTTTATTGTAACGTCGCCCAATGGCTATATTATTCGTGAAAACCCTCCAGTGGTGCTTTTTCATTCTTAGGCTGTCGATGGTATTAGTAATATAACTTTAAGACTGATCAATAGAGAGCAACAACTCATTGATCTAGATTCTACCACACCAGTGACTTACAAGTTGGTGCTAAAACCACTATGAAGTTTGTATATAAAGCAACAGCACCGTCTAGGAATAGTGTTAGTTGTTTACCACGTGAATACACGTTAACATCTCAGAACAAGTAGATTTTACAGCATTTGCGTTACCACATTAAACCCCGCGATGAATTCTATCCTAGAGGTAGAGAACCACATCGAGGAGCAACCAGGAGTGGTATGAATTGATCTGCATTCTTATCAAGCTCAAACACCTGAACTCAATAACAATGATGAAATTCAATTTGTTATCAACAACCAAGATATTTACACTCTACCGCATGAAAGTTTTATTCAGATTGAAGGTCGGCTCACCAAAGCCGATGGCTCTACACCCACTACATCCAAGTTAGCCAACCATGCTTTCGCCTTCCTGTTTTCTGAAGTACGTTATTCATTCATTTATTCATTCATTTATTTGCAATGGGGGGTGTGTCCCCCGGTGGCAAATTGGATATACATAACACATACATAATTATACATAACAATACATAATTATACATAACAATACATAATTATACATAACAATTCAATAACAATTATTCACCAATTTAACTGGAGTATTTACACAAATAGTCAGTCTTTTCTTAAACACACCTATATGTTTGGGAAAAGGCTCTAAGACTGCGGCAGGTAGAGAGTTCCAGTTATCAATGGCACGGTTTACAAAAGAATATTTACCATAATTTGTTCGCTGTGGTCGGCCCTTAACTTTGAAAGGATGATCGCTCCTACCCATGTAAGTGGGCTTTCCCAATCGTTTGCTAAGCTCACCCCATGCTGGTTGATTTGTATACGTGTTGTACATAGCGTAGAGTCTAGATTTCATCCTCCTAGCCTCCAGTGATTCCCACCCAAGTTTCTTTAACATACGGCTCACACTGCTCCTGGGATTAAAGTCACTGAGCACAAATCTAGCGGCCTTTCTTTGTACCATTTCCAACTCATTGATGAGCCCTACTTGATATGGATCCCAAACCACCGAGGCATATTCCAGAATAGGTCTTACAAGTGACTAATAGCCTAATTCTTTAGCAGAGGTACTACTTCCTTTTAATACCCTCATTACAAAGTGCAGGGATTTGTAAGCTTTTGAAACTACACATCCTACATGACTACTCCATTTCATATCATTCCTTACGTGAACGCCCAAATATTTGCAAGAATCTTCTTCTACAAGTATTTCCGAGCCAATGTTATATTGAAAATCCTGCCTTCGCACCTTCCCTATTTTTAAGAGACTACATTTTCTTGTGTTTATTTACAATCGCCCACTTATAGACCAGGTTCAGGTCCTCTTGCAGCACTGCATTGTCTTGTGAGTCGTGTATCTTTCGATATATTACACAATCATCCGCAAACAATCGACAGTCACTGCGAATTCCATTTGGTAAGTCATTTATAAACGCCAAAAACAACAAAGTTCCGATTACGCTGCCCTGAGGGATACCCGACGTTACGGTAATTTCATCCGAGAATACGCCTTCAACTTTCACTTTCTGGGAACGACCCGTCAAAAATTCTTGGATCCATAAAATTACTCTTCTATCAATCTTCGTCGAAGCTAATTTATGGAGTAGCATGTCATGCGGCACGACATCAAATGCCTTCGCAAAATCTATCACCACGGCGTCGACTGAAACTCCATGGTCTAACGATTCGCTAATGTCTTGAAAAAGTGATAGCATCTGACTCTCGCATGAGTAACCTTTCCGAAATCCATGCTGCCTATCATTAAACCATGTTAATGTTTCCCACTGTTCCCTCAAGTAGTCGCAAATGAGATGTTCCATCTGCTTACAAACGATGGACGTAAGGCTAACCGGCCTGTAGTTGCCCAATTCAAGTCTGCTCCCTCCCTTAAATATTGGGACTACCGTAGCTCTTTTCCAGTCATCTGGGATTTGCGCATTGTTTATGGACACATTAAATATCACCTCCAAGTATCGTGCCACGGCCCTACCTTCTAATTTAAGTACTTCACTAACAATATTATCAGGACCCATTGATACATTGAAACGCAGTTTTTGTATTAGCTATACAATTGCTGACTGGTTTATTTGGAACAGGGGAGCCCCTGATTCGTCGTTAAGGTCCAACACACAGCTATTGGATTTATTGAACACACTACCGTAAAAGACATTTAATTCATTAGCAATGGCCTGTTTCTCAGTAATTAATTTACCGTCACCGGACATTATCATCGACAAATTATTTGAATTTCCCTTTCTTCTCCTAACATAACTGTAAAATTTTTTCCACCCACCCCCTCCCGAACCAAGTAAACCTTGCATATAACTGTCATGAGCAGCCCTCTTTTTAAGACGAGCTCTCTTGATAAGGACTTAAATTTCAACATATACTTGTCACTATCATGTCTTTTATTGTATAATTTCCTAATTTTCCGTTTTAGTCTCCTAATTTCTCGTGTGTAATACTCAGGGTCTGGGTTTTGTTTCAGCAATTTAAATGGGACAAACGATATCGTGGTGGATAGCACTCGAAATGTGGGTATTTCCAGTGTCATGAAACTATATCCCTCTTATAGTGAGGAAGAAGCTAAAACACTTTGCAAGGCGGTTTGGTGCCCTGACTCGACCAATGACTGGATGGTACACACCGATTGCACCTTTACTGGATATTTACCTCATAAACTGATTTTAGGCTTTGCTGAAGATCACCAGCGCATTGTGGTCAACGCAAGGCAAGTGCTTTATCTGGTGAGAGACAGGAGTGATAATAATGCACTCAAGGGAGCCGACAATGCCCCCATTGATTCAAAAATTCAACTACAACGCTTGCTATGGAAAGTGCCTCATGTGACCCTTTACGATAGCAAAAAACTGGACATACTCAAAATGGTAAAGAGAGATATACCTCTACCCATGGAATTTAGAAGTTGGGCACTCCATGAGTACCCGTTATTGCCCACCACCAACACACACAGTTGGTCTATAAAAACAGCCCCGCTATACAGAGAGACCTCTCTACAAGATTGTGGGTTTTCAAACGAATCGCAAGTATCAACAAACCAAAGAAGTCACGCAATTTGATCACCTGCAATTGAGAAATGCACGTCTTTTCCTCAACGGTGCTGTGTTTCCCTATAAAGGGTTGGATTTAGATTTTTCAAAAAATAAGTTTGGCCCCCTATACGACTTGTTTTCTAAATTTAGATGGTCGTATTATCAAAAAGAGAATTGTCCAATGTTGTCACCCCAAGCTTTTAAGACAAGGGCGCCACTGATTGTCTTTGACTGTTCCTACTTGGAAGAGTCTGTCAAACCATCCAATATTGACATTCGACTAGATTTTGAAACGCACGACAATGTTTCAGCCAATACCACGGCCTACTGTTTGATTATTCATCGCAAACAAGTCAACTATTATCCACTGTCCAACCAAGTGACAAGTGTATAAATAGCAGGTCAACCCACATCAAACCGCTCAGTCATGTCTTGCTTTCAAGCCTCAAGAGAAGTTACATCCATGAATTTAAAATCTGAGGAACAACGTTTCAAGACCTTTGCGACGTGGCCGGTGCCTTTTATAAACCCTCAAGCCTTAGCGGCCGCTGGATTCTACTATTTAAAAACAAGAGATGAAGTGAAATGTGTGTTTTGTCCCATCATCTTAGACCAATGGCAAGAGAGCGATGAACCCATGCAGGAACATCAGCGCTGGTCACCTGCCTGCCCCTACCTGTGCAGAATGGAGGTGGGTGATATACCCTGTCATTCAAGTTACCCCTCACTCATGCCTCTGAGTGATGAAAAAAGTTATGATACGTGTGGACTTTATGGTGTCAACAGTGCTTCAGTGAGCAGCTCACAGTCAAAAACACACAGTTTAGAGACATTAGAATATCATCGGTGTTATGGACACTATAAACATAAAAGACTTTTTTGTTGCATGAGATGGTACCGCCTCTATCCTAGAATGAAAAAAGAATGTAAAACTTGTTATGCTAATAAAATAATGTAATTAAAATTGGTTGTTGTGGTTATATTATTATTTCTTATGCCCCCCCCCCCCTGTCATATCCTAACCTCTATAGTGACTACTCGGTGTTTTTATTTTCTTTTACTAGAATGGAATGTAAGTAAATGACATGGGTACACCTTACTGAACAATTGTCAGTCTGTGGTCAGTTGGACTTGATCCAGACAAGAGTGAACATGTTGCGTACACTGATTGTCGACTGTCAAGGGTTTAAAATTGGAGATAACAAATTTATATTTAAAGAAGTGGCCATCATCGATTGTTCCACTTTTTGGATATCACAAGCTACCCATTTGGTGTTTAAACCACCTTATGCGTTTGATTTGTTGTGTGATAAAGACCGTAAACAAACCCAGTGGATTGAAACTCATATGCAACTAGACTGGAAGCAAGGAACTGTTTCATATAAGCACCTGGACATAGTCATGAAAGCCCACTTGTCTTCTGCCCATGTAGTATTTGTGAAAGGTAGTGGAACACGTCAATGGCTACAACCATTTTTGTCGTCTTACTGTCAATGTATCGATTTAATGGACATGGGCTGTCCATCGCTGCAAACACTCATGGACCGCTGCCCCTGTGACAATATTACCCATAAAGCCCTGGCACAGGTGTGGCAATTGTTTCATTGGCTAACCACCAATGCCTACTGGGAGTTGTTAAATAAAATTAAAACTAAAGGTTTACCTGTGGATGACACCAGTGAGATTTCTACAAGCGACGTGTAAACATCAACGTGATACCATGGAGAAAGGGGATGCTACCGATAAAGCGATTGGAAAGTTCTTTGTGTGTAAAAAGAAACTAGACAGTTTTACTAAAGAAGAATTATTGGCTCTTCCAAAATCATTCATTTATTATGTGGCAGCAAATGCAGTGAAAGAAATCTGGCAACATGTACCAAAATCATGGACTCAAGACCCTGTGTTAAGTGAATTGCAACCATGTACGGATTATGATCACCATAAGCAAGTGGCTATGGCAAAAATACCCTCTATGCGACAGTGTGCTACTTGCCAGCTAGTCAAACTGTATCATGGTCATAAAAGTCAGTGTAAAGACTTTGTTTCCTCATTCCACGGGAGTAATGAAGAAGAAAAGCAGCAACAACAAACATCATCCACAGAGGAGGAGGAAGATCAAACCTTTTTACCATCGATTGAAAAGGATATGCCAGACCTGTACTGGCAATGGCGTCATTAAAAAAGTAAGTCAATACTTGACTTTCGAAATCTACCTACCTGATTATTATTTGTGTAGTCCTGGAACTTGTCTTGAAGAACCTTTGCAGCGTAGTGATATACCTATTAATCCTTTGGATCAAGCATGCACCTTTCTTATCACCACAGTCATCCTGCATTAAGACGTGTAGTGGATAAAGTATCGTTGAAAAGCTAAACAACGTTTGACATCCTGTGATGTCTCAGTGGGAGAGAGGTTGGCAGCCCTCATTGTGATTAGTGTTATAAAAGGAAAGTTAATGATGAGTGGACATGAACATTGAAAAGGATTGAGGAATTGGTATTTCTTTTGTATTCTATTTTTGTAAAGCTCTATTTGTTGTGAAATAAAACAAGGTTTACAAGATCACAATGTCTTTTAATTTTTAAAAATGGTGATAGCCATTTCATTTTTCACACATGAATATTTACAATTTCCACGTTTCATTTTTTTACATTCTCCTTGTTTAGTTTACACATTCTGTACATTTTTGTTGTTGTGAAATAAAAACAAGGTTTACCAGATCACAATGTCTTTTTAATTTTAAAATGGTGATAGCCCTTTCACTTTTCTCACACATGGATATTTACAATTTCCACTTTACATTTTTTACATTCCCTTGTTTAGTTCACACATTCTGTACATTTTTTAAAATCTTTTTCGTAATATACAAAAGCAAACATTTTACACTAAAATGTTTTACTTATCTTATTTTTACTAATCTACAGTAGCCTAACATTATACATTCTACTTACAGTTTTTACAAAAAATATTACAATATAAAACACACTACAAATATTACAATATAGTGATCATTAGACTCAAGTAAAGTAATAGTCGTCAATGCGACTGTTCCCCCAAGCAAGAGTATCAAACGTGTTGGGTATAATGAATCGTTTGTTGTCTTCATTACTTAAAGCAACTTTGTTCAGCAAATTGGTACGTAGTTGATGATTTTTACTTATAAATACACACATTTTCTTATATAATACAGGTGGGTTACTAACTATACAGTTTTTATAATCACTTATATCTAACTCTTTACTAACAACATTCTTGTTCACTCCTTTTAATTTCTTTACTACTACATCATCAATTGTCATATAGCTGTATGATTTAGATTTTGTACCTACAAAGGTGTCTATAATAACACCAGCACATTCATCCTTAAATTTCCCAAGAACCTTTTTGTTTACTAGAGGAAAATGGTAAATATTATCCTCGGGATAGTCACTTGTATCAAACCTATTTAGCTCAGTTTTGATATCCTCATAAAAATCATCAGTTTTAAACTCATAAATAAAAGAATCTGTGTCTGTGTATGTTAATTTAGCATTATCAAGATAGTTTTTCTTTACATAATCATAGTGAAATTCATACATAAGTGTTTTTGACAATTCCAGAATGGTGTAACCCACATATATGGGTTTGTTGTAAGTTACTTTAAGACGATTCATTTGTATTACAACTAAATCCTCATGAATAATTGAACAGCTATGAATGTTAGGCTTGCTTATTAAGTTGCTCGCACCATACCTTTTACCATCATTCTCCACTTTGTTATCAGCTTTACATCAACTCGTTTATCAACATTCTCCATAGTCTTTCCAAAAACACTATTATTCATGAGTTTATAAAAATCTTTTTCAAACGCGTTTGTTGACTGTGTTCTTAAATTATTGTTTAGATCCATATACGGTTTGAGCCATTCTGACTGATGATATTGCAATACGCGATGAATTTTAGTTAATTTCAATCCATGCTGTAAACACTGTTTCAAGTTTTGATAATGTATTACATATTTACATTTATCATTTACATTAGCAATTAACATTTTTGTTCGTGATGTGATGTATGGAGATTTCATATTCTCAGGACAAAATGGTAAATCATTATGATCATCATGTAACTCTTTAGGGTACTCAAGATTTACCTCTAAAATATATCCTTTATCATCGTTAGGATTAAGAGTGTCAACATGTAAGACATCAATTTCAGGTTGTGTCAGCCAGCGAAAATCTTTCAGTGGTAGATATTGACTCATAGCCCAACCATATTGGTTATTTGCATCGAGGTAGACAATATACTTTGACTCTTCACAAGGGTTGTAGCTAGGCATGTATTTATTATTTGCTTTAGAGTACCGTCCACTACATTGGCTTAATCCACCTCAAATTGATGATTTTATAAAATTGATCATGTCTATATCAGTCATTAATTCTAAATTTACTTTCGTTTTTTTTACATTGAACTGAAACTTAACCCAGGAGCAGTGAAATACTGACAAGGATCAAGGTCATAAGTTTTCATACAAACATTCCGAAATTTTTCAAAAACATCTGCTAATAATAACACATCGGTCTTCAAATATATGTCTGAAAATTCTCCTAAAGTTTGAATGTCAAACTGTGTCCATACACGTTGTGCATGTAAATATTCCTGATCACTGATATGACTTGTGTTTAAGGAACTGTAAAATGCATCTTTCGACGGTAAAGAACACTCCTCAAGACGTTCCACACAGTTAATATATTCATAAGGGAATATACCCTTTTGACGAATCAAATTAAAATCATCTTCTTTAGGAAATACACGTTGAATTTCATGAAACTGATCTGATTTTAAATTACTAGCCAGCTTATCAAGACTACTCGGCATAAAGCGGAATGAATCTAAAAATCGCAGTTTAATGGTTTTTTAATTGTTAGTTTTGATGTATTTTGTGAACGATATGTATTGTTCCTTATTATTTGCAATCACATCAATTTTCACATCTGAAGCTCCAAATTCTTTAACTATAAAGTGGTTATCGTATTTGCTGCCGTTATGTAGAATGACTGGAATGAATTTACTTACTCTATAATTTAAATTACATTCTTGGTGAGCAGCACCACGATATTTTCCTGTTAAATGGTCATGATCGCGAATCCTGTCTGTATATAAACATTCACCACATATAAAACAATTAGTTTCAGTTTCAAAATTCATTTGCTCTGATGAAGTTAGTGGCTCCATTGGAATGATCGTATTTAAAATAGAGGATATACGGATGGCATCTTTTTCAAGTCTTTCCATAAAAACTTTAGGTGCATCAGGTCCTCTATAGAGCTCAAACTTATTTAAAGAGTCATCATAACTACATTTAATATAATATGCAAAGCTAAAAGGTTCATGAATGTGAGTAGTGTTGGTGAAAGGTTGGGTTGGATTCGATGAACATGTATTAAAAGGTTTTAGCAAAGCCTCGAAGTCAGCATATATAACAAATGGTACTAGAAGCTGTTTCTCATAATCCTTAAATTTTAGAATGTTATTTTTAGGAGTAGGTAATACCGTACTGCGCCAGAATTTATTGAAGGTCATTACTCAAGAACTGATCGGGAGATGAACCAAGACCCCAGAAAATAAATGAGTGGATAAAAAATTTATTTATTAAAAATTTGAGTATATGGAAAAAACTGTATGGAAATGAGTGAAATACTATAGATCTTATGCATTTATAAAAAGCAAGGAAGTAGGAATGATTTAAATATGGACATATATTCCATTATACGAAAGGAGGAGGTTCACTTTACGAGAAAGATCACGCCACTTGAAGCGAGAGTTACGTCATGAGAGAGGGGAAGAGACGAAGGTCGAACTGCGGACGGAAGTCAGGAGAGGTGGTAGGAGTTACGTCACACCACGGGAGGAGAGGAAGTGAGACGAGAACTTGAGGAATGCGGAGAGCAGGACGAGAGAGTTCTTTCCAATTGAGATTTGAACGAGAGAAGACCTCGAGCATAAACGAGTATATTTATAATAGTGCTACAGTTCACAAAGGTTGGAAGAAAGGAAGAGTGAAATTTCAGTAACTTGGGAGCAAGCTACAACTAAAAATATAGCAGTGCTTATATAAAGTATTCCACATAGCTAGAAACATTTTCGACAAAAAGCTACTCAACATTTCTACGTGTAAAAGCTTATTTCAACGTTGTATTGAAAATGCAAGTTAAAAGGCAGCAACAGGGAGGTCTCAAGTATATTACAAGGATATTACACTAAATTTATATTAATTAGGACTTTAGGGGCAAGGTTGTACTATGGTGTCTTCCCCCTGAAAAGTTTAATTTTTCCGGATTCATCCTTATGGCAAACAGGACATCGATTATCGTAGAATATATCACGTTAAGACATTACGAGCCACTTATTCTCTACAGTAGCTGTGAGTCGTTTAGTGGTGAGTGTATTAACCGCCCTTTTTAGAGGACTCGGGTTAAATCCCCGTGGTTGCTATTGAGAATTTAAATCCTACTCCAAGCAAATATCGGGATGATAGCCTACCTAACATGCCAAATTCACATTCCCACAAATTCTAACCCCGCAAACACGTACACACCCTAGCAATCATCACAAAAAAGCAGATTATAAGACAGCTCACACACTCAAGTACACGGGGCTGATGACAACGATGCCCCAACTCCCCAAATAAAACAACTTAATCCCTACATTATTGACAGGGATATATTCAAATGTCTCATTCCAAAATTCAGACCTATTAATAACTAATTCTGGCATGCAGACACCCAGGTGAAAACACGGAGGTCCTTTTTCAACTCACCTCTTCTGGTTGTATTTTTTCTGTAATTATACTTCCATGACGATTTTCATATGCTTTCCCAGCATCATTCAACATCTTTCTATTAAAACCTTTCCACTTTATGTTCCATTTACGTCTACGGCCGATATTATCACGTTTGCTAGCTGACGGAGAGGTCTCCAACTTCCTGACGCCCTCCGTCTTGGAATACCAGAGTCCTTCTTCCACGCCCGTGACATTTCAATTGCAAATATCTACCCATAGGAGGCACTTGTGTGCACGTTTAACACGTCATTTCATGCTACATGCGACCAGGTACCTATTTCCATCATAATCTCAAAACAGACCAAGGTGGCACGGAGTCCCTTATTCGTTGCGCGGGTTCAAATGTTAATATTTATTTAATTGTTTATAAATATCTCAAGCATAGAGTAATTCTATCAAATAGGTATTGAGTACGATCAATTTCTACATCAATATACAGTACGTTTACAGTCGTCTGACATTAGGAGGATTTTCGTCAGGAAAGTCAAAGCCGTTGCCATCAATAGAAAATTCACATACTTCACTTAGCACTAAAACCGTATTTATGTCCCCTTCGCTGAAGGAGCTAGCCACATCTATCACCAAGTATATTAATAAGCTCATATACTTCAGAAGATAACGCACACGGGAAGTCAGGTGACTGCAGCATGTTCAAAGAATACCTATTATAAATGCAGTTATTCATGGAACTTAAATTTATCGAGATAAGGAATGGTTCCCGCGTTGTCTTTCTTACAATAGTTAAATCGCTATGTGTTTGGAAATAAAACAAAAAAAAAATACATAGATCGGCCAGTGGCATTTTTATCAGATATCGGCAGCGTATGGGCTAATCCATAGCGGCGAGAATCTATAATCTACGAAGATAGATTAGTTTGTGGGAACAATACTATATTTGTTAATGGTATAGTCATATCTAAGATTTGCGATACTAAAATGAATAGTTCTTTTTTCAGCTTAATTCCTTAATATGTTTCAGTAATAGTTACCACACTCACTACGTTTCCTAACTGGTTTTCTTGTATTTTGTTTAGAGAGAGCAGTCACTGCAGGTTTGATGGTGTTTTGTAGAGCTATTTGTCTTGTATATTTGGATCTGATGATGCTCCCTTGACGAGCAAAAACATGACATCTCTTAGTTTTCTTCTTGATTAGTCCTCAATAATGTGTATAAATCTTAATCCTTTGTAATTAATTTCTGTTTCTTTTCACATTTTACAGTAATTGGAATGATTCTTAGGTTGTTAATGTGGCACCACTGTAGAATGGATTCAAGGCTGTCTTTATTTGATGTTGACCGACTAAAGATGCAATATTATTTGTTAATGTGGCAACACTGTAGAATGGCATTCTTTATTTTTATACTCACAAAGGAAATCAAAACAAACACTTTGGAATAATCTCCGACATTTCCTAGCAAGAAACACGGTTTTATGATTGAGATATGAAAATCCGATTTAGATTAGTGTAGGATATCTTTCTATTTTGAAGCGTCTCTGTACGGATAGATTATTGTTAGCAGATACGTTTTTGAGTAGAAATGTACAGACAAGTGTGTTATATTTCAAATACTACTAGTAGCGTGTCCATACTAGCGCATTCTAGTGGCGGTGATTGCTGTCTAAGAATACGAAAGGTTGAGAAATCTTAGTACAGTGTTGCAACATAAGTAGTGGCAAGTGCGGTATTAACACCACATAGGATACAGTAGTACGTGCTTTTATCATCACCTTGACACAGGGCACGACTTTAATGCCTCAGGCACCGCTCACAGAGTGCATACTTCCTCCAGGTTCGACAGGTGTTCGTCGAAGGTCTTCCCAATAACTAAGACGTCGTCCAGATAGATCAAGCAATTCTTCCATGAAAGGCCTCGTAGCATCGTCTCCATCAACCTCTCGAACGTAGCTGCCGCATTACATAATCCAATGGGCATCACAATGAAGTGTCAGAGCCCCGACCCAATGGAGAAAGCCGTCTTCTCTTTATCCTGGGGTTCCATTTCAAATTGCCAGTAACCTCTCTTCAGGTCCAATGTGGAGAACACTTGGGACCCAGATAAGCTATCCAAAGTGTCGTCAATCCTGGGCAGTGGATAGCTGTCCTTGACGGTATTGCTATTGAGCTGTCGGTAGTCCACACAGAACCTCGTCGAGCCGTCCTTTTTCTTTACGAGCACAACTGGTGAATTCAAGGGCTAGTAGAAGGCTCGATGACACCCTGTTGGCACATGTCGGAGGTTTTCAAGTGACTGCAGAGCCCCAACTTGAAGTTGAACCCGAAGAAATGCCAGCCTTGCAGGAGGACGTCAAGTACCTGGGACACGTCGTATCTAGGAATGGTGTAGCTGTAGATCCTGAGAAGGTCAGCGCGGTGAGAGAATGGCCAATTCCCAAGTACGTACATGAACTACGGAGCTTCATGGGGTTATGCTCCTACTACAGGCGTTTCGTACCCGGATTCACCAGCATAGTTAAGCCGTTGACGACGCTCACCGAGGAAGAACGAGACTACTGTTGGGACGAACACTGCCAATGATCCTTCGAACAGCTGAAGACGTTCCTGTGCACCGTTGGCATGTTTATACTAGACCCTGATGCTAGCAACAAAGCCATTGGTGGAGTTCTGTCACAGATACAGGATGGCCGGGAGAAAGTAATCGCCTACTTCAGCAAGGTACTCTCCAAGCCCGACAGGAACTACTGCGTCACTCGTCGGGAGTTACTGGCTGTGTTGAAGTCTCTGGAACGCTTCTATAAGTACCTGTATGGACGACGCTTTCTACTGAGAACGGATCATGGAGCCCTGAAATGGCTTATGCGGTTCAAGAACCCCGACGGACAGATTGCTCGATGGATTGAACGCCTACAGGAGTACGACTTTCACATTGATCATCGAGCCGGGATCAGCCACAAGAACGCGGACGCACTCTCAAGAAGACCATGCCCTGCGAACTGCAGCCACTGTACACGGCAAGAATCGAAGGCTGCTCTGGTCAGACGACTGACAGATACACCTCAGCGACTCATGGCAACCCACGGAACGTATATTAAGCTGTGTTAGTCATGTTAGATAGGAAGGTGAGTTAGCGTGGATATTTTCGACCAATATCCACGAAGTGACAAGTATATGTTGAAATTTAAGTCTTTATCAAGAGAGCTCGTCATAAAAAATAGGGCTGCTCATGACAATTATATGCAAGGTTTACTTGGTTCGGGAGGCCATGGGTGGAAGAATAATACAGTTCTGTTAGGAGAAGAAAGGGAAATTCAAATAATTTGTCGATGATAGTGTCCGGTGACGGTAAATTTATTACTGAGGGGCAGGCCATTGCTAAAGAATTAAATGTATTTTATGGCAGTGTGTTCAATAAATCCAATAGTTGTGTGTTGGACCTTAACGGTGAATCAGGGGCTCCACTTCTCCAAATAAACAAGTCAGCAATTGTAAAGCTAATACCAAAATTACGTTACAATATATCGAAGGGTCCTGATAATATTGTTAGTGAAGTACTTAAGTAGGAGGTAGGGCTGTGGCACGATACTTAGAGGTGATGTTTAATGTGTCCATAAACAATGCGCAAATCCCGGATGACTGGAAAAGAGCTACGGTAGTCCCAATATTTAAGGGAGGGAGCAGACTTGAATTGGGCAACTACAGGCCGGTTAGTCTTACGTCCATCGTTTGTAAACAGATGGAGCATCTCATTTGCGACTACTTGAGGGAACAGTGGGAAACATTATCATGGTTTAATGATAGGCAACATGGATTTCGGAAAGGTTACTGATGCGAGATTCAGATGCTATCATTTTTTCAAGATATTAGCGAATCGTTAGACGATGGAGTTTCAGTCGACGCCGTAGTTATAGATTTTGCGAAGGCATTTGATGTTTTGCCGCATGACATGCTACTCCATAAATTAGTTTCGACGAAGATTGATAGAAGAGTAATTTTATGGATCCAAGAATTTTTGACGGGTCGAACCCAGAAAGTGAAAGTTGAAAGCCGATTCTCGGATGAAATTACCGTAACGTCGGTTATCCCTCAGGGCAGCATAATCGGAACTTCGTTATTTTTGGCGTTTATAAATGACTTACCAAATGGGATTCGCAGTGACTGTCGATTGTTTGCGGATGATTGTGTAATATATCGAAAGATACATGACTCACAAGACAATGCAGTAGTTCAAGACGACCTGAACCTGGTATATAACTGGGCGATTGAAAATAAAATGAAAATAAACACAAGAAAATGTAGTCTGATAAAAAATAGGGAAAGTGCGAAGGCAAGATTTTCAATATAACATTGGTTCGGAAATACTTGTAGAAGAAGATTCTTGCAAATATTTGGGCGTTCACGTAAGAAATGATAGGAAATGGAGTAGTCATATAGGATGTGTAGTTTCTAAAGCTTACAAATCCCTGCACTTTGTAATGAAGGTATTAAAAGGAAGTAGTACTTCTGCTAAAGAATTAGGATATTTCTCACTTGTAAGACCTATTCTGGAATACGCCTCGGCGGTTTGGGATCCATATCAAGTAGGGCGCATAAATGAGTTGGAAATAGTACAAAGAAAGGCCGCTAGTGTTGTGCTCACTGACTTTAATCACAGGAGCAGTGTGAGCCGTATGTTAAAGAGACTTGGGTGGGAATCACTTGAGGCTAGGAGGATGAAATCTAGACTCTGCCCTATGTACAACACGTATACAAATCAACCAACATGGGGGTGAGCTTAGCAAACGTATGGTAAAGCCTAATTACATGGGTAGGAGCGATCATCCTTTCAAAGTTAAGGGCTGACCACAGCGAACAAAATATGGTAAATATTCTTTCGTAAAGCGTGCCATTGATAATTGGAACTCTCTACCTGTCGCAGTCTTAGAGCCTTTTCCCAAACATATAGGTGTGTTTAAGAAAAGACTGACTATATGTGTAAATACTCCAGTTTAATTGTTAGTGAAGTGTTATGTACAATTATTTATTGGTTATGTATATCTAATTTGCCACCGGGAGACACATACCGAATTGAAAAGAAACGAATGAATGAATGAACTGATGGGTAGACTGTATTTAACACACATTCACATTTCTATATGTTCGGAGGAAAGGCAAAAGGACAGCCGGATTCTTTCCCGACGCCTGCTATGCAGATAAAAAAGTTTAGTTAGACAAACTACCGCTGATGCTGATATCCCGACAGAGGGTGAGGTAGACACGCATCTAAAATTTGAAGCTATTCTTTCAGTAATTTTTTGCAAATATCTGATACAGTGGGTGGAGGGGTGTATGGTGTAATTAACATTTGTCACGCATTGAGAAATGTTTGCAATTATTAACCATGTTGAATGAGTGACGTGATTGAATGTACCATTTGTTCTGGAAACCACAGAATAATAATCGTACGACTTCCAGCGGTAGCATCTTCTGTGTCTGGATACCAGGCTCCATAGTCTAAAGCAGGCGGACGACAGCTAATAAGGAGCGTGCAGAGCCCTGTAAAGGCGAGGCATTATACCAACAAACGAAAACTAAATTCCCTCTAACAGAGTTAATTCAGCAGTTTGCTTGCTGGCACTAACCAAAGCGTTTGTGGAGGGTTTTGGCTGATTTGTTTGTGCTACGCATCAGATTTCTGAATTGTATCATTATTATTATCATTACGATTAATATTATTTCTATTTAGGCTATTTGTTATAGCGGAAAGGTGAAATGTCAAGCATGGATTGATTGACGACAAATGCGGCACTTGAAAGATTTACTAGCGACGTAAGTGGCAAAATGATAAATCTTTCCATATATTCAATACCGGTATAATCTCATATTTCCAGCTCTTCTTTCTTTCCTTCATTTAGTATAGAATTCCTCTACGATTTATATATTAATATAGTGCCCTTTTCAAACCACCTACCAGTATCCAGATGCGTGGATCGCAACTTCTTCGTGGCCCCAGCTAGGTAAACCACCGAAGGAAATGCCTGGTACATGGGATGAGTCGGGACACATAAGACAAAGACGTTACGCTGCGGAATTAGGAATTCATCCAGCATTTGTAGAGCGAGAAACCTGCGCTTCTCGGGGCAAATGAGATAAATTGGGCGCCTGTCCTTAATTCCATAGCATGACCTCACCATATTTATTAGGCATCAATAACGCTTAGTTTCTATAAAATGGTGGACAGGCGAAAATCTTGTGTCCTACGATTTATTAATTTAAAACATTAAAAATACTAATTTAAATACGGACACTCCCGTCCTCAAACAACGACAAAATTAAATAATTGGATGAGTTAAACCTTAAACTTCACTACTAAAATAAAATAAATATGAAGAATCCACTCTCCTGATTGCCATCTGCATTTCCAAAATATGTTCGGAGTTTATAAATGAAATAAAACCCCTAAATTAAGATAATACCATAAGTTCGGTTCATCAAAACTAAATACAATTACTCTATACATCACGAGACTCCATTCTATCTCTATAACATTATTTACACGATCAGTCCAATCTCATTAGCTATTTACAATTTATCTACAACATTTTTACAATATCTGACTCGTAGCATTGTCTGTCTGTCTGCGAGGTTCACTGCCAGAACTCGTCCTTGAACTTTTTGAAAGAAAAAAAAAAACAGGAATTTATGAAAAACCAGAACCAACTAATCAAATTACCTTGCTTGTGTTCGTCGGATTAGTGTTAGTCATGGCCGTTCAACAAAGTCTAGCTCATGCTTTAATTATCTGGCTCTCGTTAAATAAAATAATAATAACAATAACAATGAAATATTGCTTCAATGCAATTTCCTAATTCGTGCGTTTTCTGTCGTTACATGAACTTCTATAATCGCCTTTTAACATCAGATTAACGCATCTTTATCTTATACAGTTTCCTCATATACTGTAATACAGACATATGACCTTCTACAGTCGCCTTTAATTTCAGATTAACGCATCTTTATCTTATAAAGCTTCCTCATATACTGTAATTCAGACACATGACCTTCTATAGTCACCTATAAACATCAGATTAACGCATCATTATCTTATGCAGCTTCCCCATACACTGTAATACAGACACATAACATTCTATAGTCACCTTTAAACATCAGATTAACGCATCTTTATCTTATACAGCTTCCTCATATACTGTAATACAGACACATGACCTTCTGAAGTGGCCTTTAAACATCAGATTAACGCATCGTTATCTTATACAGCTTCCTCATATACTGTAATTCAGACACATGACCTTCTATAGTCGCCTTTAAACATCAGATTAACGCACCTTTATCTTATACAGCTTCCTCATATACTGTAATACAGACACATGACCTTCTATAGTCGCGTTTAAACATCAGATTAACGCACCTTTACCTTATACAGCTTCCTCATATACTGTAATACAGACACATGACCTTCTATAGTCGCCTTTAATCATCAGATTAACACATCTTTATCTTATACAGCTTCCTCATATACTGTAATACAAACACACAACCTTCTATATTCGCCTTTAAACATCAGATTAACGAATCTTTATCTTATACAGCTTCCTCATATACTGTAATACAGACACAAGACCTTGTATAATCACCATTAAAGATCAGATTAACCCATCTTTATCTTATACAGCTTCCTCATATACTGTAATACAGACACATGGCCTTCTATGTTCGCCTTTAAACATCAGATTAACGCATCTTTATCTTACACAGCTTCCTCATATACTGTAATACAGACTCAAGACCTTCTATGGTCGCCTTTAAACATCAGATTAACGCATCTTTATCTTATACAGCTTCCTCATATACTGTAATACAGACACATGACCTTCTAGAGTCGCCTTTAAACTTCAGATTAACGCATCTTTATCTTATACGGCTTCCTCATATACTGTAATACAGACACATTACCTTCTATAGTCGTCTTTAAAAATCAAATCAACGCATCGTTATCTTATACAGCTTCCTCATATACTGTATTACAGACACATGACCTTCTATAGTCGCATTTAAACATCAGATTAACGCATCCTTATCTTGCTTCCTCATATACTGTAATACAGACACATGACCTTGTATAGTCGCCTTTAAACATCAGATTAACGCATCTTTATCTTATACAGCTTCCTCAAAAAATGTAATACAGACACATGACTTTATATAGTCGCCTTTAAACATCAAATTAACGCATCTTTATCTTATACAGCTTCCTCATATACTGTAATACAGACACATGACCTTCTATAGTCGCCTTTAAACATCAGATTAACGCATCTTTATATTATACAACTTCCTCATATACTGTAATACAGACACATGACCTTCTATAGTCGCCTTTTAACATCAGATTAACGCATCTTTATCTTATACAGCTTCCTCATATACTGTAATACAGACACATGACCTTCTATAGTCGCCTCTAAGCATCAGATAACGCATACAGCTTCCTCATATACTGTAATACAGACACATAACCTGCTATGGTCGCCTTTAAACATCATATTAACGCATCATTAACTTATACAGCTTTCTCATATACTGTAATACAGACACATGACCTTCTATAGTCGCCTTTAAACATCAGATTAACGCATCATTATCTTATACAGATTCCTCATATACTGTAATACAGACTCAAGACATTCTACAGTCGCCTTTAAACATCAGATTAACGCATCTTTATCTTATACAGCAGTAGTGGTTTTTGGGGGATTGTACACCCACCTACGGCTTTTCACCTACAAGATGGCAGCGGCGCGATATCTCTCGAACGCATGGTCGGATTTTGACGAATGAGGTGTCGTTGAACTCAGGCTGACACCCCCTTTCCATTGGACAAAATATTTCCACCCCAAAATAAAACCTACCCATATTAGGGGGTGAAATTTTATTTTTCTAGAAAATCTCGCTTTCCAAGTGCGACATGTGGGAGTGTGAATGTTAGTATGAAATTAAACGTTGTTTCACACAATAGACATGTGTACGGTGGAAATCCAATAAGAATTCACATGCTTGTTTTTTGTTTTTTACTCATGCCCACTCATGGTTTTTGTAAGAGGGCGGGCTTTTAAAACATGGCGGCTGTAGTGTAACCTAACCTAACCCACGAGGCGTTATCAAAAAGTATTCCAAGCAGCGCTTCTCGATAGGCAAACCAATAATCAAAGAGGACATGTCAGGCCTTGAGGTGAGAGCCCCTGTCAATGTTGATTTGTCTCTTTGGACTGGTCCCTGTTGTCGGGCCCCTGTTGACGGGTCATTGTTGACAGGTCCCTGTTGTCGGGCCCCTGTTGCTGGGTCCCTGTTGACGGGTCCTTGTTGACGGGTTCTTTTGACGGTTCCCTTTGGACCAGTCCCTTTGGCCTAGTCCCTATGGACTAGCCCATGCATTTATCAAAATTATGTCAAGGGACCTAACTACATTCGTGTGTAAAGCAGTGTGATGAACTGACGTTGTTCGCCAGCCCTCACTACTACAATATGATAACGATATGAAAGGAAAGTGACGAAATACATGTGAACACGAGTGAGATGACATTATTACCGTCCTCCTTGTTAAAACCACATGTAAGCTAACAAGTTATATCCTGTTTTGGTTCGTATAAGTGTAAAACTTGGTGGATAGACAACATGCCAAGCGGCTAAGTGTAAAACTTGGTGGATGAATATGTTCTGGTGCTAGGGTTAATGAACACACCCTAGTTCATGGGCCACTCGTAATTTGAATACAGGCCAAGAGTCCTAACTTGGTGGATGGATGTTAGTGGGTGCGGTACATCCTTCTTTCTAAGAAGATACTGCAAATAGTTTCTGTACCACGTCGCTTGGCAGGTTTCTTGATGACACTGTGTTTGATGATTCTAGAAGAGGAAACACCGGAAATGTCCCTTAGGATCCAAGATGGCGGTCATGTTTAAACAAGCGTTAAAAATATACGAAAAATAACTAAATTGTGTAATTGCGGGGTGCGTTGTGTTGTTTTCAACTAATTTTGGCATCCTAAACACAAGTAAAATATTTATTTGAACTTCTGAGGCCATATAAGTACGTTTGGGGTCAAAAATACCGTTATTTTTTAACAAACGTGAAAAATGTGAAAAATATATAAGAAATTCACAACACACTTAAGTCAATGTTGCCTTTTTTCTTTCTTCGACCACGTGAACTACGCTCGTTGGTTGTCTGTTCATGTTCCATACCTTGAGCAACTAGCCACGAAAGCACCAAACGTTTACGAGAAGTTTTGTAAAGGGAATTTTGACGTCCGGAATTCTTGTCTATTGTTCTCGGCCCTTGGATTAGATCAGGCACACGAGCAGAACAACGCCGTCGTGAAGGGTGATGGCGGAGCTATCGGTTTGACTGAAGACGCTAATGTCCTGAGACGCTGGGGTCTCGCCGGTCCAGAGGTTTGTAGGCTACTGAATGAGTTTGACAACTCTGTAACTTCTTCCCAGAAAACCGAGACGGAGCACCATGAAGATTATCCTGCATTCCAAGCTAAATTTAGAGAAAACGTACGCAAAATGAAGGAAATTTTCGAAGAAATGGGGAACCCTTTCCAAAACACCAATTCTGGATTGATAGTGATCGAGAGTCGCGTCGTGGTACCTGAAGGAAAAGACCGTTTGGACCGTGTCGAAGATGATGGAGAAGATACGAAGAATTTGTGCGGGAACGATTTTCGGAGAGAAGTAAGTATGTATTTGATCCGATTAAAAAGCAAAACTGTCGGATTTTTGCCGTCTCAAAGTCGAAGGTAACTGCTGCAACTGGTAAAATAAGATCACTTAGAGCCAATGTCGAGCTTTTCTCCAACCTCTTCGTCGCGTGCCTGAACAGGAAGTTAGACATCGACAAATTCGGCGCACATGAAAACCAGAATTTCCCCCCGTGTTTATCTTACGAAGGAGATTTGCACATCGATGAAGGTAAAAGCGACTTAACGCACATCCTTGGAGGTCAGATGAAGACGACGGAATTACCGAAGCGTTGTGATGGTGTCATCTAAGATGGTGGTGTACTCATCCGTGGTAACCCTCCAAAATCGTCGAAAACTTTTAATGACTACTACACAAAAGAATTAAGGGAAACTGTTAACAAATTTACATCCACAATGGGGTGCAAGCGACTTACATCGTCTGGGACTATTACAAATGTGACAGTCTTAAAAAATCCGCGCGAGATGCCAGAGCAGTAGGCGTACGACGAAAAATCAGTGAAGAAGCAAATGTGCCTCGAAATTGGCGAGACTTTTTTAAAAATTCTTCAAACAAAGGGCAACTTTTTCGACTCATCGCCTCAGTTGCATTGTCAAATAACAGTAATGAGGTATGCTTAGTTACCCACATGAACAACCGCATAGTTTCGTCCGATTCAAGCAGAGCAAGTATCGATGGCTTAGACTGTGAAGCACTAGAAGAGGCCGATGCAAGAATGATGCTTCATGTTCGAGATATGGCTGATCACGGAGCACGAAAAGTGGTGATTTATTCCTTCGATACGGACGTTCTTGTGCTGTCTATTTCATTCATGTCTGTATTCAGGCAAGCTGGATTGGAAGAGTTGTGGATCTATTTTGCAGCGTCAAAGAAACGACGATACTTAGCCGTTCATGACATTGCCGAATCGTTGGGTGAAGAAAAATGCGCAGCCTTAAGAGGTTTCCACGCCTTTAGTGCGTGTGACACAACGTCTTCTTTTGCAACCAAGTCTAAAAAAAGCGCATGGAAAACGTGGGTAGCCTTTGAAGAAGCAGCAAGCGCTTTCCGAAGAATATCTGCTCCACTCCTTGATCTCCCTGATGACGTCTTTCATACTTTGTAAAAATATGTGGTTATTTTGTACACCAGAGATCCTGAAATTCAATCAACAAACGAGGCCAGGAAAATTCTTCTAACAACCAAGAACAAATCAATAGAAAGTCTTCCACCCACAACAGACGCCCTGTTGCAACATGCACTACGGTCTACATTCCAAGCCGGCCATGTTTGGGGACAGGCCCTCAAAATCGAACCTATTCTGCCATCACCACAGGAAAGTTCAATCAAAAGTGTATGTAAATCTGCTGAGTATTGCCGGTAAAAACTTTAACACTGCGTTTGCGTGGTCTCCTGGATGGACAACACAGCCTCCGATTTGGAGGATGCCAAAAAAACTGTTCAACGAAAACATGTAGTTGCTTTGGAAACGATGTGCCATGTACAATTATGTGTAAAAATTGCCAAGGGAAATGCCACAATGCCAGTTAAAATGAAAGTCAAACCCAAAGAGATACCCTTTTAAATCATTTAAGTAACCTATATCCTCTATTTTAAATACTATAATTCCAAAGGAGCCACTAACATCATCACAGCAAATGGGTTTTGAAACCGAAACTAATTGTTTTATATGCGGTGAATGTATATATACAGACAGGGTTCGCGATCACGACCATTTAACAGGGAAATGTCGTGGTGCTGCACACCAAGAATGTAATTTAAAGTATAGAGTAAGTAAATTCATTCCAATCATTCTACATAACGGTAGCAAATACGATAACCACTTTATCGTTAAAGAATTTGGAGCTTCAGAAGTGAAAATTGATGTGATTGCAAATAATAAGGAACAATACATATCGTTCACAAAATACATCAAAACTGCCAATAAAAAAAACATTAAACTGCGATTTTCAGATTCATTCCGTTTTATGACGAGTAGTCTTGATAAGCTTGCTAGTAATTTAAAATCATACCAGTTTCGTGAAATTCAACGTGTCATTCCTAAAGAAGACGATTTTAATGTGATTCGTCAAAAGGGTATATTCCCTTATGAATATATTAACTGTGTGGAACGTCTTGAGGAGTGTTCTTTACCACCAAAAGATGCATTTTACAGTTCCTTAAACACAAGTCATATCAGTGATCAGGAATATTTACATGCACAACGTGTATGGACACAGTTTGACATTCAAACTTTAGGTGAATTTTCAGACATATATTTGAAGACAGATGTATTATTATTATTAGCAGATGTTTTTTGAAAATTTTAGGAATGTTTGTATGAAAACTTATGACCGTGATCATTGTCAGTATTTTACTGCTCCTGGGTTAAGTTTCAGTTCAATGTAAAAAAACGAAAGTAAATTTAGAATTGATGACTGATAAAGACATGATTCATTTTATAAAATCATCAATTCGAGGTGGATTAAGCCAATGTAGTGGGCGATATTCTAAAGCAAATAATAAATACATGTCTAGCTACAACCCTTGTGAAGAGTCAAAGTATATTGTCTACCTCGATGCAAATAACCAATATGGTTGGGCTATGAGTCAATATCTACCATTAAAAGATTTTCGCTGGCTGACACAACCTGTAATTGATGTTTTCCATGTTAACACTTTAAATGATAACTATGAAAAAGGATATATTTTAGAGGTAAATCTTGAGTACCCTAAAGAGTTACGTGATGAACATAATGATCTACCATTCTGTCCTGAGAATATGAAATCTCCATATATAACATCACGAACAAAAATGTTAATTGCTAATGTAAATGATAAATGTAATACATTATTAAAACTTAAAACAGTGTCTACAGCATGGATTAAAACTAACTAAAATTCATCGTGTATAACAATTTCATCAGTCAGTATGGCTCAAACCATATATTGATCTGAACAATAATTTAAGAACACTATCAACAAATGCTTTTGAAAATGATTTTACAAACTTATGAATAATAGTGTTTTTGGAAAGACATGGAGAATGTTGATAAGCGAGTTCATGTAAAGTTGATAACAAAGTGGGAGAATGAAGGTCAAAGGTATGGTGCGAACAACTTAATAAGCAAGCCTACCTTCCATAGCTGTTCTATTATTCATGAGGATTTAATTGTAATACAAATGAATCGTCTTAAAGTAACCTACAACAAACCCATATATGAGGGTTACGCCATTCTGGAATTGTCAAAAACACTTATGTATGAATTTCACTATGATTATGTTAAGAAAAACTATCATGTTAATGCTAAATTACTCTATACAGATACAAATTATTTTATTTATGAATTTAAAACTGATGATTTTATGAGGATATCAAAACTGAGCTAAATAGGTTTGATACAAGTGACTATCCCAAGGATAATATCTACCATTTACCTCTAGTGAACAAAAAGGTTCTAGGAAAATATAAGGATGAATGTGCTGGTGTTGTTATAGACACCTTTGTAGGCACAACATCTAAATCATACAGCTATATGACGATTGATGATGTAGAAAAAAATTAAAAGAGAGTGAAAAAGAATGTTGTCAGTAAAGAGTTAGACATAAGTGATTATAAGAACTGTATAGTCAGTAACCCACTTATATAATATTATATAAGAAAATGTGTGTATTTAGCAGTAAAAATCATCAGCTACATTCCAATTTGCTGAACAAAGTTGCTTTAAGTAATGAAGACAACAAACGATTCATTATACCCAACACATTTGATACTCTTGCTTGGGGGAACAGTCGCATTGACGACTATTACTTTACTTAAGTCTAATGTTCCCCATTTGTAGTGTGTTTAATTTTGTGATACATTTGTAAAACTGTATGTAGAATGTATAATGTTAGACTACTATAATTTTAGTTTAAAATAACACACTTTACTTTAAAAATTTGCTTTTTATATTATGGTTAAACAAATGATTTAAAAAATGTACAAAATGTGAAAAACTGAACAAGACAATGTAAAAATGTAAAGTGAAAATTGTAAATAGCCATGTCTGAAAAATGGTTAGTAATTATTTTAAAAAAATGTACAAAATGTAAAACTAAACAAGGGTAATGTAAAAATGTAAAGTGAAAATTGTAAATATCCATGTGTGAAAAAATAAAGAAATGGCTATCACCATTTTAAAAATTAAAAGACATTGTGATCTGGTAAACCTTGTTTTTTTATTTCACAACAAATAGGGCATTACAAAATAGAGTACAAAGAAAATACCAATTCTTCAATCCTTTTCTATGTTCATGTCCACTCATCATTAACTTTCCTTTTATAGCACTAATCACAATGAGGGCTGCCAACCTTTCTCCGCCTGAGGCATCACAGGATGTCAAACGTTGTTTAGCTTTTTTCAACAATAATTTATCCGCCACGCGTCTTAATGCAGGATGTCTATGGTGATAAGAAAGGTCATGTTCTTTGCACGCCTGATCCAAAGGATTAATAGGTACATCACCAAGGTAAGAATTGAATGACTTTGTGAATGACGCCATGACCAGTACAAGTTTGACTTATCCTTTTCCATAGGTGGAGAAAAGTTTTGATTTTCCTCTTCATCTGTAGACGATGCTGATGTTGTTGCTTTTTCTCGCCATCACACCCGTGGAATGAGGAAACAAAGTCTTTACACTGACTTTTATGACCGTGATAGAGTTTGACCAGCTGGCAAGTAGAACACTGTCGCATAGAGGGTATTTTTGCCATGGCCACTTGCTTATGGTGATCATAATCTGTACATGGTTGCAATTCACTTTAAAACAGGGTCTTGAGTCCATGATTTTGGTACATGTTGCCAGATTTCTTTCACTGCATTTGCTGCCACCATCATAAATGAACGATTTTGGAAGAGCCAATAATTCTTCTTTGGTGAAATTGTCTAGTTTCTTTTTACACACAAAGAACTTTCCAATCGCTTTATCGGTAGCATCCCCTCTCTCCATGGTATAATGTAGATGTTTACACGTCGCTTGTAGAAATCTCACTGGTGTCATTCACAGGTAAACCTAGAGTTTTAATTTTATTTAACAACTCCCGGCAGGCATTGGTGGTTAGCCAATGAAACAATTGCCACACCTGTGCCATGGCTTTATGGGAAATATTGTCACAGGGGCAGCGGTCCATGAGTGTTTGCAGCGAGAGACAGCCCATGTACATTAAATTGATACATTGACAGTAAGACGCTAAAAATGGTTGTAGCCATTGTCGTTTTTCACTACCTTTCACAAATACCACATGGGCAGAGGACAATTGGGCTTTCATAACCATGTCCAGGTGTTTATATGAAATGGTTCCTTGATTCCACTCTAGTTGCATATTAGTTTGGATCCATTGGGTTTGTTTACGGTCTTTTTCACACAACAAATCAAACGCATAGGGTAGTTTAAACACCAAATGGTTAGCTTGCGATATCCAAAAAGTGGAACAATCAATGATGGCCACTTCTTTAAATATACATTTGTTATCTCCAACTTTAAACCCTTGACAATCCACAATCAGTGTGTGCAACATGTTCACTCTTGTCTGGACCAAGTCCAACTGACTACAGACTGACGATCGTCCAGTAAGGTGTACCCATGACATTTACTTACATTCCATTCTAGTAAAAAAATGACTAGTCACCATCAAGGTTAGAATATAACAGGAGACATAAGAAATAATAATATAACAACAAGCAATTTTTATTACATTATTTTATTAGCATAACAAGTTTTTCATTCTTTTTTCATTCTGGGATAGGGGCGGCACCAACTCCTACAACAAAAAAGTCTTTTCTGTTTATAGCGTCCATAACACCGATGATATCCCAATGTCTCTAAACTGTTTTTTTTGTCTGTGAGCTCACCGAAGCATCATTGACACCATAAAGTCCGCACGTATCATAACTTTTTTCATCACTCAGAGGCACCAGTGAGGGGTAACTTGAATGACTGGGTATATTTCCCACCTCCATTTTGCATAGGTAGGGGGCAGGCGGGTGACCAGCACTGATGTTCTTGCATAGGTTCATCGCTCTCTTGCCATTGGTCTATGGTGATGGGACAAAAGGCACATTTCACTTCATCTCTTGTTTTAAAATAATAGAAGCCAGCGGCCGCCAAGGCTTGAGGGTTTATGAAAGGCACAGGTCACGTTGCAAAGGTCTTGAAACGTTGTTCCTCAGATTTTAAATTCATGGGTGTGACGACTCTTGATGCTTTAAAGCAAGACAAGACTGAGCGGCTTGACGTGGGTTGACCTGTTATTTATACACTCGTCACTTGGTTGGACAGTGGATAATAGTTGACTTGTTTGTGATGAATGACCAAACAGTAGGCCGTCGTATTGGCTGGAACATTATCATGCATTTCAAAATCCAGTCGAATGTCGATTATGAATGGCTTGACAGACTCTTCCACGTAGGAACAGTCAAAGAAAATCAGTGGCGCCCTCGTCTTAAATGCTTGGGGTGACAACATGGGGTAATTCTCGTTTTGATGATACGACCATCTAAATTTAGAAAACAAGTCGTACAGGGGGCCAAATTTATTTTTTGAAAAATCTAAATCCAGTCCTTCATAGGGAAACACAGCACCGTTGATGAAAAGACGTGCATTTCTTAATTGCAGGTGATCAAATTGCGTGGCATCTTTGGTTTGTTAATACTTGTGATTCGTTTGATAACCCACGATCATGTAGATTGGTCTCTCTGTATAGCGGGCTGTTTTTACAGACCAACTGTGTGTGTTGGTGGTGGGCAATAGCGGGTATTCATGGAGTGCCCAGCTTCTAAATTCCATGGGTAGAGGCATATCTCTCTTTACCATTTTGAGTATGTCCAGTTTTTTTTTTTGCTATCGTCAAGGGTCACATGAGGCACTTTCCATAGCATGCGCTGTAGTTGAATTTTTGAATCTTTGGGGGCATTGTCGACTCCCTTGAGTGCATTATTATCACTCCTGTCTCTCACCAAATAATGCACTTGCCTTGCATTCACCACAATGCGCTGGTGATCTTCGGCAAAGCCTAAAATCAGCTTAAGAGGTAAATATCCAGTAAAGGTGCCATCAGTGTGTACCATCCAGTCTTTGGTCGAATCAGGGCACCAACCCGCCATGCAAAGTGTTTTACCTTCTTCCTCACTATAAGAGGGATATAGTTTCATGACACTGGAAATGCCCACATTTCGAGTGCTATCCACCACGATATCGTTAATGACATACCGCACCTCAGAAAACAGAAAGGCCAAACCATGGTTGGCCAACTTGGATGTGGTGGGTGTAGAGCCATCGGCTTTGGTGAGCCTACCCTCAATCTGAATGGCACTTTCATGCGGTAGGGTATAAATATCTTGGTTGTTGATAACAAATTGAATTTCATCAATGTTATTGAGTCCAGGTGGTTGAGCTTGATAGGAATGGAGATCAATTCTTACCACTCCTGGTTGCTCCTCGATGTGGTTTGCTACCTCTAGGATTGAATTCATCATGGGGGTTGACGTGGTAACTCAAATGCTGCAAAATCTGCTTGTCCTTAGATGTTAGCGTGTATTCACGTGGCAAACAACTAACACCATTCCTAGACGGTGTTGTTGCTTTATACACAAACTTCATAGTGGCTTTAGCACCAACTTATAAGTCACTGGTGTGGTAGAATCTAAATCAATGAGTAGTTGATCCCTATTGATCAGTCTTAATGTTATATTACTAATACCATAGACAGCCACAGAATGAAAAAGCACCACTGGAGGGTTTTCACGATTAATATAGCCATTGGGCGATGTTACAATAAAGTCATAAAGCGAATGCGATGGTTCTTGATTGGTGTACACTTGGCTAATAATATTACACCTCACCGATACGTGATGGTCCTCAATGAAGTTCACTTCATGGTCTGATTCATGTTTTATGTTGGGCTCCAACACGCGTGGTTTAAATCCTAGTAATGGACCAATGGAATCGGGGTGCGTTTTAAAGTCAATTTTGAATGTAGAAAAAATACTGCAGCGATGAGTGTTGGTATTTCCTACAAGTTCAAACTTGCGCGTTCCATCGAGAAATGACTTTAAACCATATTCATTGATCAACACCACATAAATGTGTTCATAAATGTCATCTATCGTATATCTACCAGAGTTCAGGGTGAGCACACAATCATCATAGTAAAACTTGTTGTTCACATTTTCACGTATGTTGTATATTCGATTGTACGTTTCAAGAGAAACAAGTCCTAAACCATAGGGTTTTTCACTCAATTCAATAGGCGGGTAAAAGTCTAGGCTGACTTCAGGTCCACGTCCATGCAGTGTAAACGTCTTACTTCCCACCGACATACTGTTGACGTTTTTGCTTATGCTGCTTCTTATATAAAAAAAATAAACACAAACGTCCACACTGTTGGCTGTTAAACGTTTGCTCCCGTTTCACATTATAATATACCTTGATCCTGTTTCCAAAATAGGTCACTAGTTCAATGGGTGGAGGCAAATTCCCAAAACTGTCAAAGTACCATACAGTGGATCCCTCTTTGACATGGGCTACATAATGCGTTCCTGGTCCTCGGTGTTCATCCAAATTTAGAACAGCACATTCCTGTTTCCAGGGTCGTAAGGGTAATTGGTTCCGCATAAACACACCTCGAAAATGAGAAAGATTTAGTTGTTTAGCATAGCTTTCCCCTTTTTCATGCATCTGGGCATGTCTTTTAATGGCAGATGTTATTTTCTTAAATTATTATTTCGAAATGGTGAAATCCCAAATCCTTGTTGATAAAAGGCTGGCTTCAAATTGGCATTTCTAGCCCCTCATAGCAATCGCTTCCATGGTTTCATTGTGTCGCTGACTTTCTTTTAGTTGTTGCTTGTCCTATTGCGCGGCTTTAATGGTTTTCGCCACCGCACTGGCACCACCCAAAAGTGAACCCAGAGCAGCCAGACCAGCAAATAAAGCTGGTAAAAGTCCCGCTCGTTTGGGGACGGGAATCACTCGCCCTTGTTTTGAACCCTGTCGCTGACGTTGTGGAATAACACTTCTCTGTGCTGCTCGAAGGGCTTTCCTTATGGTCAACACATTATTTTTTATTTTTTTCATTCGCAAAGGCTTGTTCACGAATGCCTTAAGCCCATGCTTTGACAAGGATAGGGTCTTAGTTTTAGTCTTGTTAGTCTTTCTCACAACATATCTTTGTTTCACCATGATGATGATGGCCAACAACCTTTCACAAGAAAGTTTAAGACACAACTAACGTCAGATTGGTATTTCATGGCTGTATATTCCAATTCCACATACAGTGGGAAATCGTTTGTGGTTTTTCCAGCTTGCTTTTCATTCCATGTCAACATGAGATGAAATGATAATTCGTCACCTGCATTGACCATTTCAAGGATATGGACTAACATCCTATGACCGTTTATCTTTACATGTAAATGGTTTTCATCAGGCATCGCGTATTTCATGTGAATGATTCCATCATGGTGTAATCGATAGTGGTTTAAACCCGAAGCAAGCACATAGGTCAGGTGCTGGTCATGGACTAGCGGTAAATGGTTTCTGTCATTCATAGGTCTTTCATTTGTCAGATACACAAAAAATACAGATGGGATAAATTTATAAAGCCTTTTCATTTCATAGGTCACATAACGCTTGGTACAGACATCATCGTCTTCATGCGGGTCTTCCACGTGAATAATGCGGTGATGATTAGCCGTATAGCCATTCACTATAAGCTGAGGCACTTTATTATAAAAAACATACACTTTGTTATCCAATTACTTTTTTGTAGTAACGTCTGTAGACACTTGAGGATGTTTCACATGGGTTAACCGCTTTCCCTTAAAGTCATAATCTCCCTGTTTTGTGCGTGGCACTACAGACCTAACCACATAGTGTTTATTAGCAGGATCTGTGTCTTGTTTAGGATCATGTATGGGGACAGACGTGCCATCAATGCACGTCCAAAGACATCCATCGTCAACCTGTAGTACATGTCTACTGTTTTTATGACAAGGCTCGATTCCATGTATATAGAGAGCCTGCTAGCCTCTCTAAGCCTTAGTTGAAATGAAGATTATTAAGCAGTAAGAGTCATTCCCCGTGGGGGACATGGTTTCCCATCTCTGTCCTACGTCTCATGAACAACGTCATGGTTCACGTTTCCATCTTCCATTCGCTGCACCATTGTGGGGCCTTCGCGATGTGGAAAGACTAACAAATGAGAATGTGGGTTATTTCACATTTTCCACGCAAGAAAATGTTATTTCACCGGATGAGGTCAAGCCTGATTCACTTACGATTTTCGATGATGTATCTACTGAACGACAAGTCATCATTCAAAGCTATTTCAGCATGGGTCGTCACAAACATATCGATTGCTTCTATCTTGGACAAACATATTCTAAAATGTCGAAACAGTTGATTCGTGACAATGCCAATGTCATTGTTTTATTTAGCCAGGACGAGAGGAATAGTCATCACATTTATAATGAACATGTGAATCCGGATATGACCTTTCAAATGTTTACTGAATTGTGTGCTTAGTGCTGGAACACTCACCGTCATGCCTGTTTAGTGATTGATAAACAAACAAAGTGAACTCAACCAAGGACGTTATCGCTTGGGCTTTGATCATTTTATTGCTATTTAAGTCAGTGTTTCATTCCGTCTCAAGTCATTTGTCAAGACACCATGGCGTTAGCAGAGAGTCAATTGAAAAAGCATATTATTAGAGCAAAAAATACTGTTCACCAAAGGTTTCGTCAATTGAAACGATCACGTGTAGATCATGCTATGTTTATTCAACAACATTTAGCACCTCCGCTAATAGCCATGTTTAAACCCTCTTTCAAGCCATCTGAAACGCTACGCACTGTTTCACAAGCCACGCAGACACTACACAAGGACGCTGTGGAAGAGGAAGATTCGACTAGTGTTAGCGAGGTTGAGGATGATGAGGAACAAGTGTTTACGCCTAAAAAAAGACCTCACCCCTCGCAGAGTTTTAAAGAAAAAGGAAATCCTTGGCCTTGGTCGAAACACCTTGCCCTTCCAGATCGTCTCCGTTTTCACAACTCTTGGCCACCCCTCAACATAAAGCTCAACTGAAAAATATTTTAATAAAATATTATGGATCAACACTGGAACCCTATTCCACCGAT